>JAPZDV010000002.1:20744037-20774672 GCA_029814665.1 Acanthurus lineatus | reverse complement strand
CAAAACAATGTCTGATTCAATACATGTATAGGTGCTGGAAATATTTCTCTACACGGCGACACATGTTCTATACCTTCCTTGATTGCAGTGCGACGGGCATAAAATGTCGTTCACGTGACACAAGCAGCTGTATTGTATCTCACTGAATAAGTAAAGAACCATCCCCGCCAATTTCAGCTTGCAGGTGTTGCATAATCATCGCCACCGCCCCTTCGGAGTACATGTCATACAGCATGAAAGGTCTTTAAGCTTTTGTATTATGCATTATTACACAGTTTACATGTTGCAGACACACCGTGTAAATTATCAGGCGGGCAGCGAGAGGGCCAGCAGTCACATCAGAGGAAAGCAGCTGTTCTCTAAAGGCTCTCTGACTCGGCTGTATCTCTGTTTCCTTTTCTTCTGCCTGAATATGGCTCTTTCATCAGAGCGGGCGATCTAAAAATATGAAATGCCAGTGCTGGACATTTTCCAGTTGGGGAAAAGGGGCTCCAGAGAAGGACAGGGACAGCTTGACATTTTAAAAAATGATTGACATTTCACTAACAGAAGATGAATTTTCACATTGTAACTTTTTTCTGTTTGCACGTTTTCGAAACACTCAGGAGTTAATATGTACCAGGAGGGGACATCGTACTCAGAACGGCTTTGTTTATATGTGTTTAATGGACATGAAAGCCGCTGTGTTGTAGGATGTGTCACTGTCATGCTCAACAAGTCACACATCTCCACCATAAAAACCAAATAACCACGGGCGTTTTTCATGTACGGGTCCTACTCGCTCAGAGTCAGAATCGCATTTAATGCCCTTGATCAGGACCAGTCTTGCAGTATCCCGGGCCTGTGTTTTGTGTGTGTGTGTGTGTGTGTGTGTGTGTGTGTGTGTGTGTGACAACAAAGACAACAGGCTTTGAGGCTCACATGCAAATGCAAAACCCATTCCCTCACTACTCGCCGCTTCCTCTGTTCCATGCAGTTTTCATGCATCTTAAAACAACAGCAGCTATTCTCAGTGAGTAGTCATTTTGCATTTCAAATAAAGTATCACCCATCTTTGGCCCACTGCACAGGACCAATCTTTTCGGCCTCCTCGTGTGACACCCTGTCAAACCCGCCAGCCATATTTCATGAATTTCTATGCTTTTGTTTGTCATGGACAGTGCTTTTTCTGAGGAGCAATCGGTGGGTCTGTTGGCTTGCAAATTGTTTTGATTCCTCACTGCGGGGAAGCACACGCACTCCCAAGTGAAAATATGCAAAGCACACACGCACAAGTTTGCTAAGAAAAAGCGCAGGAGACTGTCAATTAACAAAGCAAAGCCTTTTTCCTGGTTAACTCAAGTCTTTTTCTAATGGTTTACACCAACATAACCAGTCTGGTGTATTTTCTTCAGACTACAAACACATTTGTCAGTTGATCTAACAATACGTCACTCATCTTCACACCAGCTAAATGAAAAATGGGGGTGCATGGGGGTCTATCTGAAGGAAAAAAAGACACAATAAAGGTAATGCAAGTCTGAAATTTAACACATTATATAGTTTTGTAGAGTGCATTAAGATTCTGAGGGGACTATTCGAAAACTTCTGTTAATGAGTTTCAGTAGCTCAGTAATCTTCTTCTTAATATTCAAGTAAATTCTGTTTAGTTATTGATAATTTTAGTGTCAATTATTTGTGCAGTTCTGGCTTTCTGAAAATGACACATCTTTTCTCCACCAGCATCTGCAGTGCTGCCACATTTCACACAAAAAAAGAAATAAATCTTGTAAATCTTGCTTCATCCAAAGATTTCACAGGCATAAATTCACATAAAAAGACTAATGCATATTCTTTAGAAAACACAGATAATAAAGTCTTGGCAGACAGGAACCTGCCAACATGGTAATTGCTGTATTTTCAAACTCAGTGCATAGAAAGCAGCATGACACTGTGCTGACATCACATAGCAGGGTCTGCTCCGTTGCCAATAACAGCTCAGTCTGAGCAGCAGTTACCTATTTCCGAAACTGTCAGCCTGCTTGAAAGAACCATCATCACCACTAGCCTAAAGACATATAACTTATAACCATATCTACACACACTCAGGGGGCAATAATAGGCAAGTGCAGGATTTTCATGGACACCTTAACGTCTGTCTGCAAGAACCCAGAAGGATTCCCAAACTCTCTAAGTTCACATGCGGGGACTGTAATGCAGTAACCATCGATCACAAGTCACAACTGACTAGTAAGCTTAGATGGTAACAAGGTATTTTTGGTATATGGGGTATTTAGGAAGCTGGTGGCATCTGTTTAAAAGTACACACACTCCTTTTTCTGTTAAACTGATATAGAGATGCCATAATGAGTTGATGCATTGTAGTGCACAGCACGGTCAACAGAGGTCGCTCTAAACTGGTGGAACAGGCAGCTGAGTTAAGAAAGATGGCAACTAGAGTGGAAAGACTAGTAAAAAAGAACAATACTTGGTCTTTATTAGGAGTATTTTGGGTTTAACCCTGATAATAAAGGTTTAGGGCTAGTTGGTCAAAGCTGTGTTCACCATCTGAGAGTAACACCTCAAACCTTCATCTCACCACTATCATTGGGTCCTCCAACGTGAAACAATGGAAGAGGAGCACGTTTTTCCATCTACATGTGTACATTATTCAGTGAGACATAAGTATTTAAACACAGCAAGACGTTTGTAAGTAGGCTAATTGAATATTAGACATATAGCATTACTGACAATGTCTCACATGCTACAATGACTTCTATCACCAGCAGCTCAGCTTTTACTTTTTTTAAAGAACATGCATACATTATCTTCATACACTGCAAACTACTACGGCTTATCAGGAGGGTATAAAGGTATAAAAAAAAAGCTGATACCTGTAAGGCCCACTGACCAGGGATTTAAAGGGCTCAACAACTAGATTGAGGTTTTGCACTTAAGTTTTGCTGATACTAGCCAACTATTTTGCAAAGAAACATATGCCTGTATTACTCAAATGCAGTCTAGTTTGTGTAACTATTTAAATTTCTTTTTCATACAATTTGACACACTGATGCTGTTGACACACTAACCACTTCAGCAGCACACACTGTTTAACAGTAGCGTGCATCTCCTACAGTGTTGTTTTGCAACAGAGCTCTGTGTGCGTTCATACCTGCTGTTGTGAGCCGATTTTCATCCTGCAACTTTTGGAAAAAAAACCCCAAAGCCATAGGGAACAGAGATGTGTGAATTTGAACGGTATTATCTAAGACATAATTAGAAGAATATGTTTGACTTGCTAAATTTATTTTGACTACATGGTGGAAAAAAAAATAAAACAGTAATACAACAATATTTAAAAAAAATATTAAGTGAAAAAATAGCAGAAATCAAAAATCATCTGTCCTTCCAGCTTGAATGACCATGACGCATCTGACCCTGGCATTTATGTCTGGAATAACAACAGCACTACAGGGACTTCAGATGTTTTCACAGAAGGCAGGGAAAACAAAATATTCACTCAGTTTGACACCATGCAGTCACATGTTTTGTGCCTCTCACTGTCTTCCATCTGCATTAATTTGACATTCTCTAATCTGCCGCTCCCATTTCCTGTCAGCGACAGAGCTGCTGTAGCCCGCTGGCTTGGATGTCTGCAGAGAGCGTGCACAGAGAAAGCGGAGCCTATTATGGGTCACCTTGGATGCATTTCCCATTTAAAGGTGACAGGCATGCTGCTCTAAAGCACGGACTGCTGTGGTTTGAAGATCAGGGCCTGCTGTTTCTTATAAATGACTTTTAAGCTACAAAATAATTAACCACAGGTAATACGGACTCTGAGTTTCCAGGGACTCGCTTGTGACACGGAGTCTGAGCTTATGGGGGGTTATTTAGTTGTCACATAGTTATCGAGATATGTCGTCGCGCGGCACTTAAATGTGTTTGTGAGCATGCACAGTCAGTACACACAGTGCCACTGGCTGCCAATCACTGGGATCCAAAGCCCCAGGAGAGGGACAGGTTACATGCTAAATTGAGTCCCTCAGGCTTTTCCAGTTGGTTTGTATATGGAGTGCAATGGGAGCTACTCTTGCTGCTGTCCTTTTCACTCATACGCTGTGTTCTTTAAACCTACATATTTCACATGGATGGAAGACTGTATTCAAAATCCCTCCATAAATTGCACATATTGTATTTTTTCATGTACTCACTGTGTCGAAGGCCTGAAACAGATGGCGGAGAAGTGTTGCCATTCAGACGTTATACTTGCTATCAGTGTCTCCAGAGACAACCTCACAGTCTGGGCTCATTACAGTAGACAGCGACTCATTGCATACTTATTGCATAGTGACATTTCTATTGAGATGGACTGACCATTTTCCTCTGCGCAATGGCTGTTTCATCACATTGGAAGAACTATTTACTGGTCCCACATGAACTCTGCTCACATTCATTAGGCAGGCAGAACCGCAGATTCACAGAAATTTCAGAATCGGCACTGCGCCTTCATGTCACGCATGATTTGACAGCATTCGCCTTCATCCAGGCTTGCTGTCCACAACTCATCGGATTTTGATGCAGTGTTGTTGGTTTCCAGCTTGACTCATTGTGCCGTCGACTCAACGACACTCATTCTCCATCCAGCAGCTGAGACGCACTCCTCATGCCAGGTGTTGTCATTTGTGTAAATAATGGCATTACAGTGCTTAAGTGCTCCGACAAACTTTCATGTGATGAACTTTTACAAAGCAGATTCCTCTGTGAGGAGGTTTGTAAAGTACCAGAGAGGGTGTGTTAGATTTGATTAGAAAAAAAAGCCACTTTACTCCCACTGTTAAATTTAATTTACAGTAACTTTAATACAGTAACACTAAAAGAAGAATAGGCAAAGAATAGAACACAGTTAAATAGAAAAGACTAAAAGAACCAGATAGACTGAAAAATGGGGTCCGAATGAGTCCAGACTTCCTGTCTACGCCAGCAGCTCTCTGCAAGGCAAAGGGGTCCAAAAAGCCCCCTCCCTCACACATCAACAACCAGGCTATTACAATTACAAATACAATCACATATGGTGCACATGGTATTATGTGTGTATTAATTAAACCCTGCATTCTGCTACAATGTGCCAACTTGGTGGACTCCCTCAGTCATGGCCGTCAGAAGATCAGTACTTTGACACCAGTTAAGCCGTTACATTTATAATGCAAAAACACGCCAACATTTTTAAAATTACCGGATATAATTTACAGAATTATACATGCATATGGAGTATAAAGTGACCTGCTCTCTTCTGCAGGAAAGGAGCTCATTCAGGTTTGCTTTACAATAAACTCGACCCACTTGGCTTTACAATGAGTGCTTCTGTATGACAAAAGAGCCTGAAAGCGTTTTATAGCTTCAGGGGAGAAAGTCGTGAGAAAGGCCATCACAGTATATAATGACTGGTGGCCTGCAGTTCAGCATAAAATGAAGGGCGTTAAGTTCATGTATTTATTTTTGCCTTAAAACAGCAGATGAGGAAGCAACCCAACCAAAAGGTTCATTTGCGATAGTTCTACTTTTACTAAAGGCTGAATGTAACAGCAAAAAAAGTCCTAATCTTCAAAAAACAGCCAGGGTCCAGAATTTTGAAAAGAAAGAAGAAGAAAGAGGAAGATGAAAAAAAAGGAATAAGAGAAAAACAGATGAGAATTACAAAAAGGGTCAATCAGCAGAACTGAAACAGCTAATCCCAAAAATCAAAATACATATTTTTCCTCTTACCTGTGTGAGATGCAGAGTTTGGAGATGTCTCTCTTTCTTGAATCTAATTTAACTAGATGGCGCTGTGGTGCTCAACACACCAACAACAGAAAACTCAGTGCAGGAAATAAATAATGCTTACTCAATATAAATTTACAAGCACATGCAGGAAGAAAGTGGCTTGTTCACGGCGATATTAATGACAAAAGCGAAGATGATTCTGAAAGTTGTCAAAGCAACCAGCAAGAAGACGAAATATATTGTTAATTTATTTCAACACAGGACAACATCGACCATCTTCTGTCTCCATCCGTCTTTATCCTGGCTACATCAAAGATACACTAGCATGATAAATTAATCCTTCATTGATAATTAGCCTGTCAATGGATGTCAGATGTATTTCATTAAACAGATGATATACATTAACAATCTTCTATCAACATCTAAAGTCTATTTTTTTTACGTAGCAAGTGAAATATCTGTTTTTTTCTACTTTAACTTTAGGAAAAATTGACTGATTCTCAGCTCAGTGATGGTTTACATTCATGGGTGTAGTTTCTGTGAACATTGTCTGTTTTTTGAATTATGTGTCACAAAAGAAAAATGTCTGTGTTGCTACAGTCTTCTTCAGTTTGAGGGGGTTTTCTGGATGGTGGGGTTGATATCTAATTAAAATTTGGATAACAGAGGCCTTTTTTTTCACATAGCTCATTTAAAGCAGAAATTTTGCACTGATATTACGCTCAGCCATTCAGTATAAAAGTTATGAAGGTGGAATGGAAGGTCTTTGTGCCGCCTTTGTGCCGCTGCACCGACAGTGTCAAAGTGACGTCTGTGAAAAGCTGGGCAGGCACACCTATGTAAAGGTGTATAGTTTAGACGAGGTGTTAGGTGTGTGAACCACTGGCAGGAGATTTAAAAACAGCTGGCAACAGCTAACTTAAAGAGGAAGAGCAGCACCTGGACACTTTTGCAACTTGGGAAGACAATGACGTTCTGGTGCTCCTTATCTTTTATGTGAAGAGTAAGATCAACCGTCATATATAAGGCACAGGAAACATATTTGTTATAGGTCACACTAAACAAAGGGTGGCCAAAAAACATTGGGGGTGTAAAGAGATGCCCTGCTTTAGATGACTATAAGGGCACGACTCCAAAAAGCAGAAATCATCTCAGAAAACACAACATGCACACAAATGTATGACTTTTTCAGCCCTAAATATGAGCTGTGTTCCTGTCTGGTGCAGGTTGCAGTGGCCTCTGGTTCTTAGCTCAGATTAATGAGGAGGCAGGAGCGCCAAGCATGGCTGCGAAAACAGGGCAAATCAAGTTGAGACCTTCTGCCTCAGCATGACCTCTGACCAGACGAATGACAATTTCAGTGTGACCTTTGTTCCCTGTCAATCAATCTAATGCTGTAGAAACAACACAAGCACTAACACACACACACACACACACACACATTTTCACACAGAAATACTCACACTCTGAAGCCGTTTTGGAGACTGACTTTGTTCATAGTCGCTGACAATGGGGGAAAATGGAAATACAGAAAACAATTATACCCTTGCGTGGCTCCCAGCCTTCACCTGATGAGAGCGTTCATCTCTAGCCATGTTGTTCTCCGTCTGCCTCTGAAATATTTATAATGCAAAGATGGGGTTTCGGAGCATGCAGCGTGTTGTACTCACAGGCTGCAACCATGGGTGAACTTGAAGAGTACTCGTCAGCGTTGCAGAGCTTTTGTTTAAAGGTACCCAGTACACCTGCCAGCTGGAAATACCACGCTAATTTGCATTTTTATTTGATTTTAATGTATTCTTCTGAGGTGATGATTTCCAAATATAGTACCCCGATTCTTTGCTCTGTTTGCTAGCAACAAGCAATGCAAGTTAATTCTGTTGAGTAGTGTGTTTTTTAATAGATCAAAGACGAAATCTGGGGCTGTCTTATGCAATTAAGGAGATGCATTAAGAAGAACAAACCCCTGTGGGCTGTTGTTTTCAAATGATGCCCCACTGCTTCCACTGGTACATCACGATTAATGTTGTGCAGACATGCCCTTTTGTTGAGTGCATCAGACAGCCAGCAACATTCTCCCAGACCGGCTACAAGATCTGGATATTTTTCAGTAAAACCAAAGGCTGTTGATGTTTTTTGAAATACAGAGCCAGGAGTCATGATAACCCCAAGAAACTCAACCCACTTGGCAAAAAGCAGGAGAGCGACAAGCTTTTCTCAATGATTTCCTCCTTCTGTATTTAAATGTGGCTATTAATTTACTTTCTTAAAACTCACTTATCCAATCAACAACTTGACATTAATTCTGTTTAATTAATGCTTGTCATTTACCTCAGCACGAGCAGATTTACAATGAGGCGCTAGACTTATACTTCGTATCCACTCGGGAGAAACACTGAATCCTGAGTGAAGTGCAATCAACTCTGTCACAATCTATTTCTGACTTCTCTAGAGCTTTTATGCGCGCGAGAGAAGATTATGTTTTTTTTTTCTTCTATAAAGCAATGAGATGTGGTGGAAATGAGAGAATCAAGTGTGAGATAAGGCTACTGATCTACTTCTATCCAGCAGGTCAAGTGGGGCTGTGTTGGTTAATCCCCTCTGGAGCTCACATGAAGGCTCCATCACATCAAGAAATGAACACACATCTCTTTCTATTGCTCTGTCTTTTTTTTTTTAAATTAAAGATACATAATGGCTTTTTTTCAAAATTGTGGGTTAAACAAATATTTAATATAATGCAGTGACACCCACAGTGATGACATCTGGAGAAACGCAACAGTTGAACAACAAGCGAGCTGCAACAAATTGTAGCTTGGTCAAGTTACTTAAAGTTAATGAGTCATAATTTTGATATTCTATTTACGGGTTTGGTCATTGCTTTTGTTTTCAATAAAATAATTAAAAAGAAATCCTTGAGTTTCAGACTGCGTGCTAAAAAAGGAAGGTAATCTTAAGCCTTTTGCAGCATCTGTAAGTGACATTAAGAGGACAGAGCAAAACACAGCCGTAATTACATATAATGTTTATTTATTAAACACACGAACCCAACTTTACACCAATGTATAAAATTATTTATATGTTGCATATATAATATTATTATTTATAAATACACGTGTGGACATTATTCCAACACATGTTAAAAAATGTATGGTTCGGATGTTTAAAATCAATGAGGAGTAGTTCCATTATTGATTAATTTGTCAAGGTTTTTTACATTGATTTTTACTTTTTTGCATTTTTACGTGATCAAACAACTAAAAATGTAGCAAATTATGTATCTTTCAACTTATCATTTAATGGACCACTCGTTTCATTTTACGTATACATAATGTTTATATGATTACAGCTTATATAAAGCTGCCAACGGTTATCTGTTTATATACCAGTTACAGATCCATAATTGATCCTGAAAAAAGGAGGCATTCTGTTATAAAGTGTTGTTGTGTATTTTTAATTGTTTTTGTACTGCTTGTAAAGGCAATATGGAAATTGTTAAAATAACAACAAATCAGTTGTTAACACGTGGATTTTATCTGGATTAAACCATCAGATCTTTAGTGATTACATGCTGTTTGCTGCTCCAAACATCTTAAGACAGCGTCCACAGCCAAAGAAACCACATGCATCAGGAAGGCCTAACAAACCAAAATATTCAAATGCTGTAAAGAGATATATGCAAATCTATCCCCGACACATTTCACAGACCCACAGCTCATTGTCAAACATTACTTCAAATCACTTTGCTGGCAAAATACGAGACACTTTTCCCCTCTCTCTCTCTCTCTCTGCTCTTTCTCTCCGCAACCTCCTTGATCTCATGTCATGCTGACGGGTGTAATTGTCAGATGGTCCTTTGCTGCACAACTCTCATATATGGAGAGTCTGGGCGCAGTGGGAGGGAGAGGCAGAGGCCAGCGGCTGAGGTGGGTCAAGTCCGCTCGGTCCGGTCCTCTCATCCTTCAGGGCACAGTCAATAGTTTGGCGATAATTGCATGGCGGAGCCAGTGTTCATATTCATGATAAACCTGAAGCAGGCCTCTCCTCCTGCGAATAGATGTCTGTTTTTCTGCCCGCTCTCACACATCTTCATCATCATTTTACATTCAACAAGCTGCAGGGGTTTTTCACTCGCCCAAAGCATGTAAAACACAATTATTCTTGTTTACAGCAGACTTGTCTGATGTTTTACAGTTATTTTACTGTTTGAAATAAACATGTGAAAATAAAGCTTTTATGATTATGGACACTGTAGATTAAGCATTCACACCATCGAGGTACCTCTGAGGTTGATTTTCGAATATTGAAAATTATAAGCAGAAACACGGATATGACTGTTGGTGGTGAAGGAAGCATTCGAATCTTTTATGTCCTTTAGTGAAAGCACCAGTTATACATTGAAAATGCTAAAAAAATACAAGTAAAAGTCCTTCAGAATTGTATAGTGTAGAGTGTAGCCTGGGAATTAAATGGTAATGATAATTATTAGACTGTGCAGACACATTTATGTTTAAACGTATTGCAATATTTTAACTTCTTTACTTTGGTAGCTCAGTTCAGTGGCTCCCAACTGAGGGTCAGCTCATCTAAAGGGTCACAAGATAAATCTAACGGGTTGTGAGATGATTAATGGGAAAGAAAAACTGAATTGTGCAGCACATATTTGTCTTATGTTTCTGAACTTTTTCTCTGATCATCTTTTCTGGACATATGTGCAGTTATTTAATTGAAACCATATGAAAAGTTTAAATAGGAAAAATGCCTCCTTGGTCTAACCAGCTCACAGACATCTGAGACGTGATAAGAGACCCAAATCAGACATGTTTTTTAATGGAGGTTACAGGCTAAAAGGTTGGACACCAGTGGTTAAATCTTAATCTACAAAGTAACTTGTGCTGCTGAAGGAATAAATTCAGGTCTGTGATTCAAGATTAATCTACCAGTTGCTTGACATTTAATGATTTGGTGTAAAAAATATCAGACAACAGAGAAAATGGCCAAGAAGACGTCTTCAAGTGTCTTTTTTCATCCAGTTAACAGTCCAAAACTCAAAGATAAACAGTCTGCATTGATACAAAAACAAAGGGAAGCAGAAAAGTCTTGGCACCAAAAAACACCTGATACAAACCTGACTTAATAAGTTTTCTATTGAATTTCTGTCAATCCACTTATCAATTAATAAACTAGTTGTTTCAGATCTCACTTTGTGGACTGAAAAATACAATATTTCTCTCTGAAGCTGCATAAAATAGAGAATTATAAGCAGGCTACCTCAAAATGGTGCAGTACTTGAATAACTGTACTACTTTCCATCACTGATGACAGTCTATGTTTAGCACAAACGTCCATACAGTGAAGTGTTCAGATGTGGCTCTGTTTGATCACCCCTGAGATGCTGACTTATTGTAGTTTGTTGTCTTTTTTTTCTGTCCTCTTCCTTATCAGAGGGGGGCACATGTGAAGTAATCGCTGCTCACAGATGCTGTAATAAGAATCGTATTGAGGAGCGGTCACAGACAGTCAAGTGTTCCTGTCTGCCGGGGAAGGTGGCTGGAACAACCAGAAACAGGCCTTCGTGTGTGGACGGTGAGTATTTTAGCACAGAAAGAACAGGGAAAAAAAAAGAAATCAGCTGTCCTAATGTTGCATGAGGAAAAAAAACTGAATGTACTTGCATTGCATGAGCAGAATAACTCCTGTTTTTTGTATTTAATTGAACAAAACATGCGCTATATGTATTACACATAAAGAGAAATCCTGCCAGACAAAACTGCTGTTTTGTACAGATACAGAGATTTGCTTAAATAAAAAGTCTAAGTCACCCATGCAATTCCTTGTCCTAGATAAGATTAACATTACCTGGGATAATGTCACATCCGAATTCGACTGCTGACAGACAGCAGAAGGTATCTGCAGGGGTAAAGCTTTACTCCAACAGCAGACAGACGAACGCAACTGCTAAATGTAGCACACCTCAGGGAAGAAAGAAATAAAGGCTAACATAATGCAAAGACCTGCAGAGGGAAATGACTGTTAATTACAAAGGTACCTGTCTGCATAGGTAGACATTTTATGATGTTTTTATACATGCTTTGAGAAATTTCCGCTACACAGACTTAAGATCTTGTAAGAAAAGGGTTTGTTTGGTGCTCAGATATGACACGACTAAAACACATACCAGCTTTTTTGGAAAAAAAATTCTCACCTGCAGCTTTTATCTCAAATCCTTTTGCAAATATTACCGCAATCTCTGAGTGGACTGAGGGGGGGGAATTTAAGGTCTGTCGATGTCAGCTCTGACAGATTCTTTTCCTCTGTCACACATTACAAACCATTTACTGTCTACTTACCCTGTATTTAAGGCAATTTTCTCTCCTGACGGCAGAAATGTGGTGTGCATTAAAGTCAAGACACAGTCACACCTACCGATCCCCTCACTCAATGAAAAGCCACAGTTCCACCCTCTGCATAACTGCATCTAATAGAGAAACCGTGTAATAATAAGCAATACATTCGTACACGTTTTTGCAGCATATACATGTGACACATACAGCCGAGTTAATTACTGCCGCCTGTGACATGTCACATTTGACAATTAGGATTAGACGCCCCCGCCTCATGGCCATCTACCTGCAAACTGAGCCGTGCTATCTGGCTTTGCAGCGTGTTAGGGTGAAAGTTACCTGCATCACCATTTCTCTTGTCTTTGTTGCCTGTAGCATCCATAGTAATTGGGAAGTGGTGGTGTGAGATGGAGCCTTGCCTGGAGGGGGAGGAATGCAAGACGCTCCCTGACAACTCAGGCTGGATGTGCTACGCCGGCAACAAGATCAAAACCACAAGGGTAAGATAACCTCTCTTGACCGCGGGAAACAAGACATAATGGCAGAACAGTGGGAGAGAAACGCACAGCGCTGTGACACACGCTGTGGCATCAGCAGAACAGCATAGTTATTAGGAATGAATTTTGCTGCAAACTGAATTTAACAGCACTGTAACCTCAGAGTTTCCTGCTTCTTTTCTCTTAACCAGAACACTCAGCCATACACAACATCAACATATTAACACTTTGTGGGAAGGATGCAAGGGAACACCTCTGATGCAAAGGCTAATCTGCAGGTCAGCCTCTTCATTTACTACTGGGACAACGGTATGCTAATTAATTTCTCTCAGTGAATTTATTTAGCTAAGCTTTGTAAAGGACACAAGGCTGAATTTAAATTCATCCCTGTGATATTTCCATTTAACCTAACTGTGTCTTTTCTTCTCGTTTTAGCACTGTCACAGGACCAATTATCACAAAGACAATGAACTGTTGCTTTAAGAAATGTGAACACTTCTCAGATTAAAGTGTAAAAAGATGTAGAATACATAAAGCACATCCTGCTCAAGGCTACTGAAAATACTGACGCTCCAAGCTGCCTGCGGGGAACTTCATCATATCCTTGTAATGAATATATTTTCATCATTTTTTTTTTTCCAACTTTGAGATGGAATATGAATGTCTGTGCATTTGGATTAAGATCTGGAAAAACATCTGACGTCCTTCCTCAGACACGTGTGAGACAGATGTTCATATGAAGCACGAAAACCGAAGAGAAATATATCCAAGGACACGAGATAAACAAGTACAGTAGTTGACAGCCCTCAGGTTTTTCTTTTTCTTTAATAATATAGGAGGAAAAATACTGTACATAAATTGTTTGTCCTTTCTTGTGTACATGAACTTTATTTATGGTGGTGTTGAAAACCTATCATTCAATCCCTGAATGCAGTCTCGATCCTTTCTCTTGTTACCCGCAAAGCCCGACACAGCCAAAGTTCAAGGATGTGATGTTAAGATAAAGCAGATGCATTGTGAGGAAGATGTTTTACAAATACAGCTTGTGTGTCTTGATACTGTACATTTTACCATTTGTTTGTATGGTACTTGTATGCCTTTGGTCACCTCTTAAATGGCTTTACCAGTCGAACTTGGTAACATGTCAGCTACCCTGAAACCGAGTGATTCACCAAAAATGTGAAAAAGTAGGTTGTTTTGATACTTGAAATGCCTTATTTGTGTCAAATCATTCAAATAATGATATTGTACATATGAAGCCATCTATTGATATGTGCTGAAATTTCATTAAAGTCATTGTTCCTGTAGTTAATATGAGTGCTGCCTCGCCCTAAAAGGTGTCAGTTACCACTGTTTTTTCTTTCCTGACGATCACAAATTTTAAAACAACTTGGCACTAAAGTTGCTAAATTAACACTTTAAAAGAAGAGTTTGACATTTTGGGAAAACCTTACCTTCTTGCCAAGTGATGCATGAAAACATTAATATCACTTTTTGTCCGTGCTGTAAAGTTAGCTTAACTTAACTAAAACAGGAGGAAACTGCTAGCCTGGCTCCTTAGAAAGGAAGCAAGTTAAAGCTTGTTAAGTAACATGTTGTAATCCAATTGTTTAATCTGACAAAACATGAAATGTAAAGATGACAAGCTGTGATTTTTCACTTTATAAACCTCAATTAATATCATATTGACACACAAATATCTAAAACTGTTAGCTGGAACAGAGTCTTGTAGCTAATTTAGATGTGGCTGATAATATAAAAGGCCTTATTTTGTTGTTTATTCCTGAGTTTAAATGTTTTGAAAAAATATGTTTCTTGGAAATCAACAAGTGGTAAATTCTCCACTTTCAGGTTATTTTCTCAAAGTATGCTAGGCTAATTAAGTTTATATAAATGACAGGGGTTGCAATGGATCACTTGGGTTGGTGTATAGTTTGAGAAAATTTATGATAAAACAAAGAAAAACAGTTACTATTATAAAAAGAACATTAGCTTCAAGCTTCAGGGTTAAGTTTTTATGCTAAGCTAACAGTCTATAGCTTCTTATTTAATGAAGAGAGAAAAGTATACTATTAAACCACTCAGCCGACTCTGGGCAAGACAGCAAATAAGCCCATTTCCCAAAATGTCACATTCTTTTTCTCATAATTATCTCAACTAAAAACATCTTAATCCTCCCTTTAGACTTCCATCTTCAAGCCTGACGCCCAGGTTATTAACTGGATATACTCTTGTGCTTCATTCCACCAAGGATATAAAACTAAGAGCGATTACACACAGATGAATGGGCAGCAAGATTCACTCCTGTATTTACAACATCTCGATGCAGTGTCACAGTGGGACACCAGCCATTGCTTTCACAGCCTCTGGCCCTCAGGGTGACTGCTGGTGCTGTGCAGGGTGTCATTCGTCTCCTGGAAAAATTAGAGTTTTTCCTGGATCTTTTTTTTTTTGCTTGTTTCATTATTTTTCACCTTCTATTCAGCTTTGTTTGAAATAAAGCGCTGTTTATTTGTTCATTTAAATGCACCATTTTTCCCATTTATGAGATAAAAATATAAGTGCTTGTTTTTTTTATATATATATATTCTTTCAGGCTAATGTCATCTGCTTTTAATCTTTTAAAAAAATATGTCTAAGCTTCCAACCAATTTGCGCCATCATCTGCCAACCTTAATAATGTCTTGAACTGCAAAGAAACAGCTTCTGTTTCACGAGCCTCTTACACACATTATTTATGGACTGAAACGGTTTCTTTTGTTGGTTTCTCTGATGGGATGTGACACTGGGTATCTGCCATTGTACCTGCTGGTGAAATTTGAGCACCTTGTTATTTTAACTAAAATAAAACAGTGATTATTTTTAGTACCATTTAACAATGACAGCTCCCATGAGTCTCTTAAAAAACTCTTGTCCCACTTTTAACTTCAGCGCTCCGTTTGTTACTAGCATTCCATATGCAAACCTTAGGGGGAAAGTGGAAACCTTATTTTTATTTTTATTTTATTTTTTCTTTTTTTTTTTAACCTGTTATCCAGAAGCAGGCTGCATCTTTATATGTATTTTTTGTGATCTCACAGAAGTCTGCTTTCTGCCTGGAGAGACGGTTTCCTGCTGTGAAACCAATGTTAAAATAAAGCTTGTTGCTCTGCTTTTACTCTTATTCTGTGCCTTAACATGCATTAAGTTCACCATATGGGCAGTGACCAAACATATTTTCAGTGAGGTCAAAAATAACATATATGAAAATTTGACTTTTTTTAGAAGTTTGTGTAGGAATTCTCCTTTGTGTGACAAAATCACAAATGGGGCTATAAAAACCCCCAAAACCCCAGAATAAATTTCAGCTCCTTTGAAAGATTAATGACACAAACTCACTCTGTAAAGTTGCGACATGTTGTGACTCATCATACCAGCAGTTTTTAACCTCATTACAACTAGAATGAAACTGTAAATCCAGTTGTGGCGATATACGCAATCAATAGTGAATTGATGAGCATCTGAATGGCATGTTTTCAGCTTTTTCCTGCTGTGTTTCTGCCCTGGCACAAATTGTTTGTTGGCTCCGTCTGCGCTGTGTGTCATTCTGCATAAACACAGATGCCAAATTACAGCACACTGTCCATCATCCATTGTACTGAAATTACACCATTTGTCAAAGCAGTAGTGGCTGCATGAATACATGAAAATGCCGTTTAACTCTTAGTTTTTTTTTTTTTTTTGCTTCAGGCTATCAAAATTTGAACTAGCATTTGAAAAAAGTGTTTTCTGTCCAACGTGGGATTGCTTAAATGGGCGTAATATGTACAAGATGGCAGCAAGCAGCATCTCATTTTCTGTCAGCCTTCGGAGTGACTCTCTGGGCTGCAGCTGCTGTAAGCTCTGATGTCTCACATCAAGCTGCAGAACAGTGAGAAATAAGACACGAGTGATGATGATGTGCCCTGACTTCTTTTCATGATGCACCAGGGACGTCCTGGGAATTCAGACTCCCATGGGTTTGTTCTTAAGACACATTTCATTCAAAACACTCAGACAGTCTAGTCATGCTCCATTCTGTGCACTTAGAAGTCACTGCTCTGTTTCCATGAATATCAAGGTGCAACTTAAAGCAACAGGATATAATGATTATGATGTTGAATGTGAGAAAACTTCTCTAAAAGACACAAATCCCTGTGCACTGATAATTATCTTCTTGAGGGAAGATCAGTGCTTAAAGTGCTTTTTTTAAAAAACAAGTGTAAAATATAATAACTGCATGACTACTGTAAAGGCTGTATCTGCACTGGATTCATGTACAAGAAACTGCTAGGTATGCACACATACAGTGTACACAACAGCTTAACAAGGTAGAAGTTATTAACACCTCTTCCTCTTCACAGTTGTTTTCTGTGGCATCGAGCAATCGTCAAGATTACCCAGTCTAATCACATCCTGTAACCGAGAACTGTCTCCACTGCCCCTGCAGGATTCTGGGATTTCAAAGTCAAGGTAAGGCGGACTAAACTGGATTCTAATTAAAGTTGACATCAGGTGCCTCATGCTCCTTTCCCCCCCTCCTCCTCAGGCTTTCATCTAAATGATTCATGCAGAGAACACCAGGCCTTTCATGCCGTTAGGTCCTCACAAAGGAATAACAACTTGATCACACAAAGCAAACATAGACAGATTTACAATGACACAGACACAGTGTCTGTTGCACCGGCTTATATCAAGTTATGTCAGACTGATGCCAAAGCACTCAGCTGACATTCTGTGCTTTATGTGTTTGGGTTTTTTTTTTTTTTTACAGATATTAATGCTGACAAATGTGAGAGAGCAAATTAAATCAGAGAGCTAAGAATTGTTTTCTAATAGAATTACGATGCATTACGGAGACAGAATACAACAAAAAAATGTTGAGTTTCCAGCTGTGGTAATTTGAAAAGGACGTGACCTGCTGTGAACATGACGTGATTGTTTGAAAATGAAGTGACAAGTGTGTGTCAGCCATATGTCACGGGCTGGAAACGCTGGCATCGTCGAGGAGGATCAGTTTGAGCAACCCAGTGTGGCTCTGGCAAAGAGCGTCTCCTTAATGCCTAACAGAAACATAAAATTGAAACCCTCTCTGAAATTGCAGGCGAGAGATAGCTGAATAATTGCTAAACAGAGAGATGAATACATGGAGAGGTTTTTTTTTTCTTCTTATAAGTGGGAAGAGGATTTATCTCTGTGTGAAAAAGCCAACCTTGATTAAAGATGAGCTCTCCTTGCCTTTTGTCAAGCTATTGTGAACAACACAGCATACAGTATACAATAACTACAGGTATGCGAAAATAGGTTTGGTATAATAGCTATAATAGAAAATCAGCTTTGTGGAGAAGCTGTTTAGACTAACCATGACATGGAGCTGCCTTCAGGCTGAGTTGGAGGGCTGAGTGCTCTTATTATTGCTATATTGGAATTGCAGCCTGGAAATCTAGCCTCTGAAAAACATTGAAATGAGTTGAAGTTGAGCTGCTAATAAATGCTAACAGCATTAACCAGTCTGGTGGTTCGGTTTCTAATGTCTCAGGCTTGAAAATTAAAGCTTCATGCCTCTAGAATGAACTGAAAGCACCTTTAATGTTCCAAATTAAGTGCTGCAAAAATTATATCTTGAGCATTTTTAGATAAGAATACTATTGTGTTTATCACCAATAAAAGTGTCTGTGCAAGATTTTTATTTGTTTGTTTGTTTGTTTGTTTTTTCCTCAGCTCACAATGACACAACGTGAGCGTCATCTGTAAAGGCGAAGGACCTGAAATGAGCAGCGACCTACTCGTGTCCGATCCTTCTCCCTCACTGTGGCGTCTCGCTGTAGGTTATTTTTTTTCTTTCCTCACAACTGTGGCCTCACTCTTACGTTTGACTTTAATGGAGACTGACAGTAAATCACAATTACCCATACAAGACACTTTAAAAATAGTTTAGGAAATTAGGCTGTCCTAATCTGAAGGTTGAACACATGAAAACATGGCCTGTGATGAACGGCGCTCTGTGACTGCACATCACGTGAGAGTTAAGAGGATATGGCTGTGGTCATATGTTTGCACCTTTGCCCTTATTTTTCCTCTAATAGGACAATCTGAGAGAGCAAGGGTGCGTTTTCAGGGCTTTTTATAGGAAAAACAGTGCAGTTAAGAAATATTTAAAAATTTGTTATTAATCTTTTAACAGCTGTATACCCCAAACCCTTTATGGATGTTATTTTATGGATGTGCTTGATGTTACAAAAGTCAGTTGCCTGCTGGGAAGAAGCAGAGTCCCATCTCTAATAAATGAAGTACGTGGTGTGAATCAGTATATGGAATGATATAGACTTATGGCAGAACTTATGGCAGTGTCAGAGGCATTTCCAACACTGGTATCCATGTTGAAACAACCTTATTGCTTAGCTTGAGGTGTAAAAACCACCACAGAGCGGTTTAACCAACTGAATAATCATTTTATTATCTAGTTTTATATGCTTAGTATTATCACAGAGTCTCTTTTGAAGTAAGAGCCTCTGCTCGTTGCCAAATTTTGTAAGAGTGTGTTGCTGAGTCAGAAATGGGTCTCAAAATATGTTTATTTTCTCCTAAAAAATATGTCGTTTCAGGTGTCAGAATGTTTGGAAGATGTTTGGCTTTTGAAAATGGGCCCAATATTTACTTTAACGAATATGGGCCAGAAGAATTAGTCACAATTTGTACACTAGTTTGTTTCTTCCGTTAGAATGAACAGACTAAAGACCTCCCGCTGGTCTCGTAAAGGCTGACACAAATACAGGAAATGACTCTGTACTCTGCTGTCTCCTTTCTGAATCGTCATATTACAGGTTTGAAAACAGGATTGTGTGCGAGACGATTTCTCGGACAGGTTCAGTGACTTTCTGGAGTCTCTGCTGGTTGCCTGGCAACCTTGGTGAAATGACAAGACTCTGGTAAAAAAAAATGGAAACAGTCCGACACCTGTAAAACCGCAAATTATTTTGATGATTTCTGCAGAAACCAGTGAAGTGAAACCTTATTATCACTTGGTGTATGAGAAAATAAGAGCAATGTGCGATCCATTCAACTTTTTCACCTTCTTTTAGAGAAAAAAAACCTAATAGACTTATAAAATAAATGTGCAAAATTTACATATTGGCCAAGATATTGAATAAAACTCATCACAGAATGGACAATGTCTCCCTCCTCTTTGTATGGATGCATAACGTTGCCTGTTTCATTTATGTAAAATACAGCCATGAGGCACGAATGCATATAAATACATCAAACCCACGCTGATAACATTAATATCGTGCAATTAATGTTTGTTCATTATAGCGTAATTGTTCAGCTCTCCGTTTTAATTAAGCAAAAAAGTCATCTCTATTCAAGATAGTATGTCAGCTATGCATAATGACAGAGCAAATAGATGAAACCTCTGAGCCATAACAAAACTACTTTCAGTCTATTGCTCTAAGTTGCCTATATAGTCCCCTGCAGTCAAAGAAGGCTAATTTACTTAGACACACACACGCACACACAATATATACGCAAAGAGAGAGAGAGAGAGAGACAAGGAGAATTGTGTTTACATTTTTTATTACAAGTGTCAACTCCAGATGAGGGAGAAAGTTGTTAAAGGGGAATAGAACAGCGTTTCCATTATGTTTTTCATGTGCCCCAGGACAGTTTATTTTCTATTAGTGAGCATGAGCTACTGTCCCCAATAGAAAACCACAGGAGGGTGAAGGTTTCCTGTTACATATCACCTGCAAATGGATATAAAATAAGCTGCCAGAAATGTGTTATTTGTGTGACTCTTGTTTGAATTATGAGCATCAAGTCTGAAGAATTGTTCACGGCCTTTAAAGTAATATCTTTAAATTGAGGTTATTCGCCTCATCTGTGAAGCATTTTTCTCGCGTCAGACGTGTTATTGTGTGTTATAGTGAAGAGTGAGGATCCCATAACCCCTTACCTTATTTTGACTGCTTTCATTTTAAATTTAGGATGTGACTCTTATTTTTTTAAAGCCATGTATTATGACAGGTGCATCAGAGGGTTTCTGCTCAATTTGTACTGTAGAACAGAGAAAAAAAAGCTCCTTTGGCTTTAGGTTTATTTTGCAGATAAAGAGGTAACGTTACACAGATTTTTAAAAAAAAAACTTTTATAAGAAGCTGCATGAGTGTGTGTGAATCACAGAGTTTTATCCCCGACACATCTAAGAGTCACCTAATGAATGTCACACCAGCTCCTTTGAAATAGAATGAGAAAAAGAAAGTTGTGAGTGCTGTTGATATTTTAAGAAGTGCAGGCACAAGTTTGAGGGTTGCATGTCGTCAGTGTTGACATAAACTCCACCAGGTTGTGAACCAGTTCACCTGATTTCAAACTTTAATTTTAAAAAGTTTGCTCATGTATAGATTTGTAAAAAAACAATCAAAAAAAATCCCAAAATGTCTTGTATGACAAAATGTGGCCATAAAGGTGGCAGCAAATTATATTACAGACAATAAGCAACCACAGTACAATGCATAACGTGTGCAGAACACAGATATATAATTTGAATTTCAATATGTTTTTAAAAGGCGTTAACAGGGATGAGAGTGTAAGGGTGGTAATAATAGTATGGAAGTCACACATCAGCTTATTCAGTTAAATTCCCTGCAGGTTAATCTTTTTTTTTTCCCTTGCAGCTTCTGTAGACTCAGAGGGAAATGTGGCTCCATGAGTTTCTGATCTTTCTACAGCTTTTCTCGTCCAGGTCGACTCAGATTTTAAGAACAGTCAGGGAATCTTGGCACCTTTAACTTTAATGAGCTTTGCATTTCTGTATAATATGCATAAATAAATAAGCTTCAAAAAGCTTCAAAAGAAGCCCATCAAGCTCCTGAATAAAACTTGCAAAAAATATATATTATGTGATCCCTCTACACTTAGTTTAATCCACACATGAGAAGTTAAACTAGTATTTGAGCGTTTCAACAATGTGTCAAAGCATAAAGGGGTTAAAAATGCTCAGATACTTGTTTTAATCCCATAGTTGGTAAACATATTTTTACGAGTGTTTGTCTGCATTAAAGAGAAGCTTCAGTTGCTTAAACTGAGCTGAGCCAAAATCAAAGATGACAAATAATTAAAAACTTTAGGGCTCCTACTATCAACCAGCAATTATTCTCATCATCGATTAATCTGCAGATGATTTTTCTTGATTAGCTGCTTGGTTTAAGGATTGTCAGAGAAAAAATGAGAAAATGCCCATCACTGTTTTCTAAAGCCCAAGGTGACATCTTCAGAATAGCAACCCTAAAAATATTGAGCCAACGGTCACATACGATGGAGAAAAGCTTCAAATCATAATCGAAAGCTGGAACCAGAGAATATTTCTGACATTTTTTCCCTCAAAATGGGTTCAAACTGTCAAAAGGTGCATAAATATATATAGAGAGAGAAAAAGAGTGATTCATCTAGGTCTGAATGCTCTGAAATAATACTGATTAATTGTGATTGACATGCAGGTCATTGTGGCACTGCACGCCTCATGTCTTTTGTAAACAATATGTTGAACCAACATTTTCCCATTTTATCTGACTGCTGTGTCAGATCATGTTCATAATACTGTTGTCAGCTGCATCACAAGCTCCTGGTGGGTTTGCAAAAGTAGCTACAAGGTGACACATGGTTATGATGGATGCACCTTCAGGGAATCTGCAAAGGCTGTTTCATTCATCACCAAAGGCATATTTATCTATTGTCTGCAAATGGAAGACATCACTGCTTTAAAGGAGGAGGTGACTCTAAAACATTATAATTATTTTCATTATTGGAATCTTAAAATAACTCGATTTTACTGACTTGATAACATTCACAATGCTGCTAACATTAAAACAGCTACAAGAAACTTCAATTTTTGTTCATTCTGGTGATATCTATAGATAACAGTGATAACAGTGATAACAGCACCTCTTGATCTGGTGATTGCCGACATTTGTTTTGGAAGTCAATTAAGGAAAAATACATTGTATTTTAATATAGTGTTTCTTTTTCAGGCACAGCTGCCAGCAGAATGCTCAGATAAGGTAATAAATCAATTTGTGGCTATGTAGGATTAATTATAATTGCACGATGATGGTTGAAACTAAGTTAATTTTGTTTAATATGTGACAGATTTAATTGCTCTTTAATTGGCCAGTCTCACCAGATGAGGACTGTGGGTATAAACCGTTATGCTGTTGGACAACGATTTTATTCAGCATGCAAGGACACCATCACACCACACTGGTCTTAGCACCTAAGACAACTCTGATTAGTTTACAGAAGTACAAAACAAAAAAAAAAACAAAAAGAGTGTTATGTTTGTGTATATAAGAATGATAATTGTCCCTGTCAGACTTTTCTCCAGTGCTGGTGCAGCGCTGCGGAGGCAAGGCTGGCTGTGTTAGACTGCTTATAATGGTAATTTTGTTGAACTAATAGGAATATTACTTAGCAATGTCATGTCTTCATAATAATAAAACAACACCAAGATATGACTCTGTAGCAAGGCCAGCATAAAAATAAAATGTAATCCAGCTGTTCTGCTGCCGTCTACCACCCAGCAGCTCCTTTCTTCAGGCTGTGACACACCTCAGTTTTACCTCAGCACTCCACAAAAAAAAAAATTGTTTTACTTTTTCCAATCTGACCTGGTGACAGGTAATAAGAATATCTACATAGAAATAGCCAATCTTCTCATGATGGTCTTGTGTGGTGATGTAGGTTAGATAGAAGCATCAGTAATACAGTGAGACTGTTTCACAACCAGCTAAAAGTTCCTAAATAATAATTTGAAGTTCAGAGTTTGCAAAGCCACACATAAATTGCTTTGGACCACATTACAGCTCTGTGTAGAATCTTGTCACTCACAAAACAATCAAAATGCATATTTGCATTAAGTAAATGTTGAACAAACTGCTTAGGATTCAGCTGCTTTCAACTAGCACAGCGTGTGGCATTCATACAAGTCTAATGCTTCAGAAGGGATGATTTGCAGTCGCTGTATTGTGTCATTATAAAATGTCTCGTCACTGCAAAAGGTAAAATGCGAAGTCTCTGACTGAACTCAAGAGATAAAAGAGAGGCAATCAGGTTGGCTTCAGGAGGAATATTATTCATATAAACGGACAACTGATAAAGTGGTAATAACTGAAAACATTCTGTTCTGCTGGTGGCTCCAGTTTGCTTCAATACAGAGAGTCTCCAATGTTTCCCATCATTACTATAAGCAGAGTTCCCTCCACAGGAGCACTCAGTTTAGAGAGACAAACAAAAGCATGATGTAAATACTCTCAACAGTGAAGAAGCTCCTCTCCTCCTCTCCTCTCCCCTTTCTCCCCATGATTAGCATTTCAAACAGTCCTTGTTTTGCATCAGAGCTTCATGCTTGTGTGCATGCCATCACAGCCTTGCAGGTGGTGGCCTGTCCAACCAGTCAAAAAGCAGCCTTTATGTATGTGTGTGTGTGTGTGTGTGTGTGTCTGTGTTAGTGTGCAAGCCTGTTTGTGAGAGTGCCTTTTCGTGGTAAGAAGCAGTCCAAAGGGATCTGACCTCTTTACACAGCTCCGGGTAAGTCTACGGGACAGCTTTGTCTACAAATGGTACATAATCATAAATTTCTCAGTATTTGTGGTTTTTCTGCTTTGATCGGCAGAGAGAGAGTCACAAGCCAATGACTAGATTCACATTGTGCCTCCTGAAAATCCACAAAATCTCTTTTAAAGTGTCTGCCAGCAGGCCCATCCAAACTTTGATGGAGTGCATCACAATGTGCTCAGCATATCAAGCACCGAGACAACATGTAGACTTTTTTGCAGCAGCTGCCTGTTTGGAATGGGGAAAAGGTGCTGCGTCATTTTATCTTAAGTCAGCTGCTAATAGATTGTCCACTCCACGGGATTAACCCCGACTGAAACAGTGCTCAAGCCAAGAGAAATTAAAATAATGAGTTCCTGCAGTTTAAAGCTCAGCAGGAAGATATCTAATTAAATCTATATTGTTCTTTGCTCTATCTGATGGGGCGTTCACTGTCCTCAGAGTCCAGTGTTAGTTCAGGTGACAGCTGCAGGTCAGGAGGGGTTTGGGTTGATTAAATGGGGCTTCTGTCCTGCTACCGTGCCACCTGAAAATAAGAACATGAGAAGTTATGAAAAAAAAGCTCATTTTGTTCATTTCCTTTGTGATAATTTCCGCATTTTTTAAACAAGATAAAGCTGAATGATATAAGGGTGTGTGCTTGACTTTGATCTATTTCTATTAAATGGCTAAGCAACTGTAAGAAAACTGATTTCAGTAGTTTAGTTGGTGTCTCTTTTAAGTATTTATGTCCTTGAATTTACACTCCATCAATTCCAGACAAATTTGTGTTAGACAGAGTTAAATTGGTCCATTTCAGTGCATATTCATCATCCTCAAGTCCTTTTTTTCTCAGAAATTGAGCACAGAGTGAGAAAAAAAGTGACAATAAAGCTAAAATCTTATCATTGTTTTGCTTGTCTAAGTATGTTTTACTAGTATTAAAATGATAAACAGGTCATATTACATTATAATACATTTAAATACCAGTTTTTCTGAGGTAATTGAAAGAAGTAGTTTGACCTTGCATTTGTCAAATAATGCTGTTTGTTTGAATTTGGAAAAGCAGCTTTGGCCTCGCTTTCTCAGCAATATGTCATGTACTCACTTTTCATAATTTATAGGGCTATTTGAGAATTCTTTTAAAGAGTTCCTGTAAGACAAATTAGCTAGAAGACAGAAGAAAGGAGAAAACATTTTCAACCAAATTAGAGTTATCTTGGCTGGAAACAGCTGGAGCGCAGGATTCTGGCAGAAAGTGGGGAGGCGTGCTCTGCGTTTTACATCAGTAATGCCCGGTGATCAAACGCAGTCAGAGTTGATGGACAGTGTTTACCAGATGTCAGTCTTAAAAATACCACGATGTCGACCATTTTATCAGCACTTTTTGTTGCTGCTGTTAAAAATTCACTTGACATGGTTTTGAAAATTGCAAAAATTTTTACATCCTAGATGCATATGTGTGTATGTTCACTGTATATGAATTCTGTGTATGTGTGTTTTGTGCCTGTGGCATTATGGACGACGACTTCGATGTTGCACCCCGTGTTGTACAGAGATGAATAAATTACCTTGATACCTGAGTAAAATCTGCTAGTGACAGCTGTCTCTTCTGCTAACAATCATCTGCTTTTGTTTACGTCTGTGTGAAATCAAAGACAGCTTGACAGGCGTAGACGAAACATCAGCTGTATTCTATTCAAAAAGTGGAAAATAACTGAATACATTTACTCAAGTAGATACTGTGTTAATACGCCATTTTAAAGAACTTTACTTGAGTTTTTTAATTTTCTGCTTGACTACTTTCTATGTCTGTGCTGCTACAATTCTGATGCAAAAAATGTCCTTTCTCACTTTTATATATTTGATTATTTTAGTTTGTACCTTTGCTGATTTTGATTAATAATAGAAAATAAAACAAATGAATAATTATTTGTTATCACAAGTTAAGATAAGACAAAACCTCTGGTAAGCTCAGCAGTATATAAAGTACTTGAAAATAGCTCCATCAAATGCAGCATTAAAATGATGTATAAATTAATGCATCAATAGGTAAAATAATATATATTATTCTATAATGAGTCTTTTTTGATACTTTATGTATATTATGGTGCTTACGTGGTTTATTTAACGTGAAAAGAATTATGAATACAAGAATTTGCTTGTAAAAAACTTTTCTTGACATATAAGATCTGAGTACTTTTTCTTCCACTGTACTTTTCTGTGTTATATTATCATTAAACGGTGTAATCTGATGGACCACACGCCTGCTGGGTATCTCTTGATCACTGGCTGAACGCTGCCAGTGCTAACTGTAAAATGTTTCCCCCAGGATTTGTTCTTATAAAACAGTTCAACAAAAAGGCAACTTATGAGAAAGTGCATTTCTCAGAGTAATGGGGTTTCCTTTGGCCGTCAGATTTAATTACATGGGTTTTAGTGTTCAGTATTAGTTTACAGCTTATTTCATGTTTGTCCTCTTGGCCCCATCATTCTCCAGATTATAGAATTAGGTTTTCTGAGCCCACTGTGCCTTGTGGAAAGAGCAAGAGTCGATATGACCAATGGGAGCAGTGATTAAGCTTGATTGTGAAATCCTTCTGCATCAAAGGAGAGCTTACAAAAATAACACTTTATGATGAGCATTCACGAGTCTGTCAGCGCCTGTTTTACATAAGAGTAATGCAATAAAAAAAGACAGAGATTCCCCATATGACTGCATTTGAGTGCCTATTAATGTAACCTCTTAAACTGAAGCCATTTTGTGTTATATCCTTTGTACAGTGACGGGGCCGTTATGACTCAGACTAATGCAGGATCCCTCCTCACCTTTGTGGTCTTCACTTTGTTCCCAGAGATGCATGACCAGCCAGTGAGGTCAGGGAGAACTCGGCACTCCTCCCCCTCAAGACACGGCTCCATTTTACACCACCACTTCTGACGCACAATAGAGGCTGGAGAAAAAACACAGCACAGCAGAAGGTCACTTTTTAGACGGAAGGACTTCAAAAAAAAAAAAGAAAGGCTTGTTTGGGAAATCAGATGTCACACTCTCTGGTCCTTGACAGTCTCAGTATCAGTGGACTCGGACTAACCTGGCTTTGCTCGGAAAAAAATATATTCATATCTGGTCAGAAAATTTCCAGTTGAGAGAGGCAGAGGAGGGTCTCACTAATATTACCTTCAACACAAGAGGGCAGAGCCCTTGTTGTCCCCGCCACCTGTCCTGGGAAGCAGGAGCACTTGACTGTTTGAGAGCGCTCTTCAATCTTGTTCTTATTGCAGCAACGATGAGCGGCGACTACTTCACAAGTCCCTGTCCTCTCCTGCTTTGACCCTGAAGCAGAGGATTTTTAGAGGAAAAGTTGACCGTTTTTCATACTACGTTTTGCATATCAGTAGAGGCGGCTTGAGTGACTTCATCCTCTCCAGATGGCAAAATCACATTCGAATTACAATGATTTTAGACTTTATTAGATGGTGAATTTAAATGAACACTGTTGTCCTCTTTGTTACACTCACTCAGATGACCAAGTAAACAAAGCAATTATTTCAGCCCTAATTTGGATGTTTCTGAAGCTATAGCACCACCAAGTGGATAAAAGGCAACAAGAGCAGAAGTGACTGATGCTTTTTTAAACAATTATACTACTGATGATTTAAGGTGAAATGCTTAAAATGAATTTCCAATTAAAGTGGGGGCAACTAAGCTGCAGTAAAACCAAAACAGAGAACCCCATTGGTGCATATTACTAATTAAAAACTGGGGTGTGTGTGTGGCTGCGTGACTAACAACACCTGCAGGACCGGAGGGTAAATTCATGTTTAAATTTGGGCCTAAAATCAGGCACAGAGTCAGAAACAAACTGAACATATAATTGTCAAAAAAAAGACAAATCTCAAGCTTTTTTGTTGAGTTACTTATGTAAAGTTGTGACTCTGGTAGAAAGAAACTGATTACTTTCACACAGGTGATACTTGTACTGTAACTATAGGAGGTATTTCAGGTGCTATATATCAGCTGGTAATGTTTCAGTTTTAATTCCAATTCATTTATTTTTCTTTTTTGAATTAAAAAATACAATGCAGTGGCTTAATGAATAGTTATTAACCTTTTTTGGCTTGTGTGCCCTCAAAAAAACATGAATAAAGATTTAGGGAGCAGAGTTTTGTTTTTTCTTTTTTTTCTACACTTTAACTGTCTCACAATCCCTCTCTGGAGCAGCCTGACTAAGTTGGAAACCAGTGGAGTAAACCATCGACAAGTAGCCCCCACAAAGGTGTAAAAATGCATCTTTTGTATTGATTTATTATTATAATTATTATCCCATGTAATAATTACCAATTTATTAGTCACAGTTCAGCAGAACCAGTTGTTTTGAGTCGATTTTGCAAATGATATTCTGTTTGAAGGATTTTAAATCAATTGCTAACTTGTAATGAAGTATTTTTACAATGTTTTATTGATACTTTTGTCCAAGTAAAGGATTTTTAGACTTCTTTAACCACTGCGACATGAAACATCATACTGGATGTTTACGCATACATTCATATACATTCAGATTCAGGGATAACATATGTTATCTGGCCTAAGAAAGCCTCAGGATCCCCCAGGAGTAGCTGGAAAGCGCTGCTGGGAAGGGGGGCATCTGGAATATCCTGCTTAGCCTGCGTGACCCGACACGCATAAGCAGAGAACAATGGACAGATGGATTATTACATTCAGCTAATTGTGTAGAAAAAGTCAAAGTACATGCATGAACTTCAGCTGTTACCATGTTTGACCTGTTGTCTGTTTACAATCAAATCATGAATATTAATGTCTGCAGATTTTCTGTCTTACTACAACACACTGCCATATTCATCTCTGTTTCTCATCAGATGTAAGTTTCGGGTTCTTGTTGTTGAACTCTACACCAGGCGACCAGGCTGGTGACCAGGGGCCATAATGAGTCCCTCAGGGGGGGTTGTAGCTGGTCTGGTTGGGTCTGACACTCACCTGTCTGTCCTCGGGAGCTTTGGTTGCCAGCGGACACTGGCTCGCAGCAGAGGGCTGCTATACAAAGGACGAGGAGGCCCAAGTGTAATGGTCGAGCCAATAAGTTCAGCCTCATCTTGCCTGCAGGAAAAAAGAAATTCATGCAAACTCAGAATCAACGGAGAAACCATAAATCAAATAATATGGCTTGCTTAATGTTTCTGATGTCTCTGAACTCCTGATATGTGCTTTCCAGGATCATTACATCTATTTTCTCACATCACTTAGCTGAGTCAAGCCAAGGCAAGTCGGAGAAATGTCGATAAAAGCTCAATCAGGACAAACTTCAGAGGCTGATGTTTGTTTTTACACTCATTTCTGACTCACATTAACCTCACAGCTGCAAACATCTCTGCATTCAGAGCTCAACTCCAAAACAAGTTGTTTTCCACGTGACTCAGGAAAACTGTGACGTGAGTTTTCAAATCAAACCATGGTGATAACTAATGCAGAACAAAGACGACATGAATCACTCATTCACTCCATAAACTGATAAAGTTTAGTTCTGCAGCATTAAATTTCGTTATCGATAATCTCTATGTTATTTTTTTCGATTAATCATTTCAAAATTCGTAAAGGTCAAAGTTTTAGATCGAAATTAATTTCATAATCAGGCAAAAAAGACAATAAACTAAAAATCCAAACATTTAAGAGGCTGGATGGAGCAAAGGCTTGATTACGATGTGAGCTATTAATTTTCTCTCCATTGACTGATCAATTAATCAAATTCTTTATAGTAAACAGTTGGAAACTGACTGAACATTCTCATTTTGGTGACAAAGGCGCCATTTCTCATTAAAATATATGCAATTACATACTTTTTCTAAAACTGCACCATGCAAGTACAAACTTACACCAACGCACACATGCTGTATTAAACATAACCATAATCAATAAAAGTGAGTTTTTTGGCCTTAAACATTGAATTACAGAAAGAAACGTTGCCTATCAAAATAAAACACACAGTCAACTTCAGAAAACTTCAGAGAGATTTTACTCGCTGTTAAAAGCAGAGTTTTTACGGTAATCAGAGTTTATTTTAGTTTCATTTTAAATATTTAATCACTTACCTCCGCTCAGGTTATCGATAAAACGTTACATGACAAGCCGATGCAGAAGCCCCCATCAGTGTCCGTCTTTACATCATGCATCCCATATAATAAAAAGTTTACAGCAGATATAATCCTTCACTTTGTCAAGTTTTTCTGCCTGCGAATGAGGAAAAAAAAAACCCACCACACGTCTGCTGCTAAATAAGATACCAACCAACAGCTCAGTGAGGAGCTGCGGGTTTCACACATCAGCTCCTCTCCCCGGAGTTACCGCTCCTCTCCAGCAGGATGGGATGCGAGAGATGAGCCGGTCTGTGAACACTGTGGGATCACTCAGAGGAGCACAGCCTGACAG
>JAPZDV010000002.1:20690484-20743937 GCA_029814665.1 Acanthurus lineatus | reverse complement strand
ATCATGCATACCATATAATAAAAAGTTTACAGCAGATATAATCCTTCACTTTTGTCAAGTTTTTCTGCCTGTGAATGAGGAAAAAAAACCCACCACACGTCTACTGCTAAATAAGACACCAACCAACAGCTCAGTGAGGAGCTGCGGGTTTCACACATCAGCTCCTCTCCCCGGAGTTACCGCTCCTCTCCCGCAGGATGGGATGCGAGAGATGAGCCGGTCTGTGAACACTGTGGGATCACTCAGAGGAGCACAGCCTGACAGCTTTTCCCGTCGGGAAAATTAAAACTTAATCAAGACAGAAACCATCTGTCTCGCTGACAATATGCGGCCACTTTCATTAGAGCACTAAGAAGCTTAAAGTGAGTATTGACATCCTGTCGCGCAGTGGACGGGGGATATAAACTGCATCTGAAGGCCAAGTCCTGTACTCTGCTCTTCTCTTCTCACGCGATTTTTGTGTTTTTTCCTCAAAGCCCATGTTTGAAAAGAGCTATTTTATCCTTACTGTCAGCAGAGGTGAGATTTCACACGTTAGGTTTTCCCCAAGAGATTAAATTTGCAGTTCTCTAATTAAATAAGTCACAACGCTGAGAGTAAAATATCGAACCGAGATTAACATATTCAATCACTCCTCATTAGAAAACTCATTTCTTAAAATAAACATATTTGCTCATTGATTTATATAGAAATACACATTTACTCTGGTTTTATTTACCAGCTCGGCTGTAACTAACTAACACGTGATCCTCTCATGTAGCTCTCACAACTCTTAATATTTTCCTCCAATAAAACTTCCACATAATTCACTATTATAAATGAAAATAAGAAACAACCCTGTCTTATTTACAGACTTCCCCCCCAAGCGTCCTATTCTCAATGGGGTATATTTATCTTGTGAGTGTAAACAAGATGCTTTTAATACACTTAAATCTATTAGCAATAAACTGTGAAGCTGCCCTGCTGCTTTATTTGCAGAGAGATGACAAAACAAATCAGGTAAAAGAGGCTTACTCTACCAGTATGATAATAAAACTTTATTAGAGCACAGTGCACATTGTTGTTCTCTTTTGATTGACAGGGAAACATATAAGTCACCACATATCAATTACACAAATAAGTAGGTTTAACAGCTTTACTAACAGAAAAAAAAAAAAAAAAACTATGTTAAACGACCATAATTGTACGGTAAACAATCCTATCCCACAAACAGACCTTACTTCTTTTATTTACATCATATCAAATGTGCTACTGCAACATCACAGTAACCTTGTGAAGAAAGTCTGGGTTTGCATTCAGATGCAGACGATCTGACATCAGTGCTGTGTGCTGTAATGAATGTTCAGGCGGTGAAATTGAGCTTGAAGAGAACCGTCTGAGGCGTGGTGACGTCAGCCACAGCCAGCTCCTGCCCGTCCGATAAGCCCAGCTCTGCATCGGAAGATGGAAAGGGAAAGCAAATTACACAAAGACACGCATGTTTTCCTGAATGTCAGCAGCTACAGGTCACGTTGAACTGGAAAAGATCTCATTACAGCTTCTTATTACCTTTTAAAGTCTTGCAAAGGTTGGGTCTGGTTCTTTCCTCGATGGATTTAACAGACTGAAATAAAATTGTAAATCACAGATCAAATGAAATGACAGTGAAAAAACATCATGCAGCGTTCTCAAAGATATTTTACCTGTAAATACAGCGTCTTATTCTTCCCTTCCAAAGTTGTTGTGATAGCTGGAGATTTCATTTGTCTGGAAAACAGTTATGCACAGTTTTAACCTAATTGTCATTATCTTTTTGTATTTCACTTACAGAAGCGTTTTTATAAATACTCACAGAGACGCGTTCTCTGTCAGGTACTCTAACACCTCCTGTAATTTGGCAGAAGGAGGGAACTGGAGGTCCTGAGGCACCTGGCTGCAAGCTGAGCAGTTTTCCTGCCAATCAAAGACGGTAAAGTATAAACTGGTTATTCTCTGCGTAACAAAATGTACATGGCGATAACGTTTACTGACAACTGGGGCACAACAAACCTTTCGTTCAGCTTCAAAAGTGTAGGTGTACAGTCCATCCACATCATTAAAGACCAAGTAGTTATTTAATGGAATATATGCACTGTAAAATAAAATCTGATGTTTAGTGACGTTCATTTGATAAATCTTCAGATTAATGGGATAAAAGATTAGATATTTTGTTCTGCTACTAACCTTGTAGCAATTTTAAAAACTTCTGTGGCACAGGCAGCTATGAGAAAACAAAGAAAAAAATAAATTTAGTCATGAGAATCACAAGATTGTTTAATTACAATAAAGTACCATTGACTGTTCACTAAACCCCTCCTCCAAACAGCAACTGTCCAATAGTAGTGTTGCAACCGTAGCTACTAACAAGTCAGTGTGCAACAGTGACTACAAGGGTCCATTTCTTTTGATATTTCATCAAAGACATCCAAGAAATGTGACACTTATTGTTTTTAATTATGGATTTTCTGTCACCATCTCTGCATGGCAAAATCTACGGGCCTAAAAACATTTCTTACCAGCAATAACAGCGTTAGTTGATGCCACAGCAGGTATGATCCTCTTCACAACTCCTGAGGCACAAAAAACAGTCTTCTGTTAAATTCCTGCATACTTTCACAGATACTAGTGAATGAGACAGCGGTCAGTTGTGGTGAGAAATTTACTGTATCCTTCACAAAAAAAACTCATCAGCCTCAAATAAATTCCTGTTGTTTAGTTCCCATGTTCACCTTGAGTGAGTCTGTATGTCACTCCTGTAATGTGAAACTCTGCAGCTCTTTCTTGGGCTCTTTCAAACACCCACTGGATGTGCTCCGGATTGTCTCCATCTAAGCTGGTATCTGGTCGGGGAAGAAGATCCTGTTGGTTAGCTTTTACCGTTATAATGCCCACAGGCAGAGGGTTAATAATGGGATTAGATGTGTTAAGTCAAAAAAGATGGATTTTAGCTTACCTCCAAATGGCTTTTCTTTGGGCCATTGTAACATTCTGGCATATTCAATGCAATGCTCTGGGAGCCTTGGCATTGACGCAATGGTGCACATTGGGAAATTAATCTATGGGTAGTAAAATTTAAGCACAGCATAAATACAGTTGAAGGAGCACTAGAAGACCATTTTCTGCTCTCCACAGTGAAATCAACCAAAGACCATAATATTATCAAAACTGGAATAACTGCTTAGTAAAAAAAAAGTTCAACTAAATTTTATTTTTATATCATCTTTTTTGTGTGTTGTGGCAAAATCTTAAGTGAAAAATAGTCACTGCGGCACACTGTGACACATTTGGAGTCATTTACCAGCAGAGAGAGAGAGAGATCAGACTCAAAAAACGGTAAAAAGGGGGAATTATCTTCACCTCAACCTGTCGCCACAGCGAGCCACAAAAACTGTAATTACTCACTTTCTGTCATTTGCATTATAGAGGAAAAGCTGCTCTATATCATAAATGTAATGCAAAGAAGAAGAGAGCGGGAAGACCCTGAGAGTGGCAGATGTTGAGTTCAGTCAAAGGATAAACTGAAAACTAACAGACACACACCCTCGGCCCTGCTGATGCTTGCTAGCTTACAGCTAAAGTACAGTTTACCAGCTGTCTGGGGCAAATAAACTCAAATGACCCCACAGGCAGACTCATGTAACACAAAGTGAAATTTTAATTTATTTTTTTAAGAGTGATTACATCATGAACTATGACAACAGACCTTTGAGGGGATCACTTAAAAAGATGAATAGGAGCTTTCAATGTAAAATAAAATGACATTTAGCACAGCCCATAATAGGCCTGACACTTTTTCCCCCCTACTTTTCTGGTCCTATTTCTGTTCATTCTGGTTATTTTCACTGCTTGTGTTGATGACTCACAGCTTTTCTTTTCTCAAACAAACAGCCTCTGTTGCAGATGGAAATGTGAAAATGTCCCTCCTGTGCACCACAGATGCTTTCTCACAACCAAAAAAGCAGGTATAACAACAGAAGTGAGAGCTTTTGTAAAAAGTTAATGAGGTGAGAACAACTATGCTTTTATATTATTCACCAATTAAAACTGGGAAAAAAACATAAAAAAGACTAAACTACAAGGCAAATCTGTTAAAAAGTGACCTGTGGTGGGTACAGCTCCAGTGTGCAGTCGATGCAGGCAGTCATGCCCGGCAGAATGACTCGAGCATTTCCTTTAAAGCCCTCTGTTCCTCCATCTATGAGGGGGATGATGGAGCTGGGATCCAGGACTCCATCTTCATAGCTCAAGAGGGATATCTAGAGAAGACAATGCCGATCATAACTCACCACAGATTACATGTTTATGCTTCTAATATGCTAAGATATATCATAGAAAGACATCCCCGAAATACATAACACTAAATCCAAATTTTGATTTCATACCAGCATCCCGTTCATCCATCGTCTAGCAATGATGGAGTCCAGTCCACAGACGATGATGTGGAACTCTGCAAAGATATGAGACTATTAAATCTCTGCTGCACTTCCTTGTTTAGTTCTGCTAACACATAGATTATGTTAACACACACACACAAAAAAAAAACCCACTTACGTCTGTAGAAAGAATCATCAAAGTCTTGGATCTTCTTAAAGTGACTGCATGTTGACAATAAGGAATAAAAAGCATAGTCAACATATTATACACAATGCAGATTGAACCTGAGTTGTTACTCAGCTGTTTAAACTGCTGTAAAGGATACGGGACAACTTTACATCCCGGGATACGACTGTTGATGAAGTCGGCAGCCACTTCTGCCTTTGGACGTCCAACATCTTTGGGTCTAAAAAGAATCCACATCACAATTAAAACTGGCATACATAAGTTGCTCAGTGTGATCTGATTTTATCATGCTGGATCTGTTACGTTATGAAAGTCACCTTGAGGAAAATTAGTGCCACTGAGTCCAAGAGACCCTCATTTAAACTGAACGCTGTCAGACTATTGATTTTTAGTTGCTTATTTTAATAATTAAAAGAAACATTTAAAAGTATCTTTTGTGACATGTTTCCACATCACTGTTAAAACACTAAGGAAGAGGAAGAATGGAGGTGAGACATACCTAAAAAGAAACTGTCTGTTGAGGTTGGACAAATCAATTGTGTCCATGTCGACCACATGAATAAGACGAAATCCAGACAGGGCCTGAAGCACAACAAGGCTATGTAAGAACTTATCACATGTTTCCACTGGTAGATACAGCTTGTGTTTTCTCAGTTTACACCTGAGTTTGTTAATTAATATAATGCAGATTAAAGCCATTTCCTACCAGATTTTTCAGGAGTTCACAACCAAGTCCTCCTGCTCCAATGACCAGAATTTTACATGTTTCCAACAGGAACTGCAGAGACTGAGATGAGAGAAAAAACACAATATTTAAAGACTAAAAATGCATAAAGAAATCATATAACATACTGCATTACTGGAAAGTTCAAATATAGTGTAAATCTGTAAACAAATGAAAGAATGATCTCTATTTTGACAAAAGTGCTTCTGTGTCACCTCAGTGCTTGGTTCAAAGTCAGGATGGGTGAACGGGCCGGGTCTCTCCAAAAACTTCCTTACATGATTCCACCTTCCGTCCCAGTCGCAACCACTGTCCCTGTGTCCACCATCTACAGCCATTCTGGACATGCAACACACCAAGATACACTGAACTTGTACTACAACTTAAATAAGTGTACTTTTTCAAATGTATTACTGGAACAGTTGAACTTATCCCCTTTAATATAAATGTTTAAATTTTCAAGAGAGAAATAAGTAAAGATGGCAGTTATCAGTATTGATAATGACTGTCTGACTGACTATTAATAAATCCATTAAAAAAATATTAAAGGAACTTAATGAGAAAAAAAATAGCCATGAAAAAAGCCAAAACAGCCAAAACTAAACTAAACTTGCCAAAAAATTTGTCAGACAATTATTGATCACTAATTCATGGTTATCAGTGTACTTAAGGTATAAACAGTGTATCTCTGGTTATCAAAATTGCTTTGACTGAAAGGATGCTGATAATCACTGTGCATAGAGATGTGAATAATTGACAGCAGTACATCCAGTTTATCACAAACACAGATCTGTATCAAAGATGGCTGATAACCTCCATCAACATATGCTGTGTCATTATTATGTGGCACATTTTAATTTCAGACACTGCATGTAATATATACTTATCTTTATATTATACTGCCTTCCCAGTGAGAATATATGAATTGTATATACGTTACTGTTTTATACTATAAGTAGTTGCAAAATAGTGAAATGTTGTGAACTCAACTTCCTTTTTCACTAATATTGTTTTTAACGTTGTCTCAGTTTCAAATGACACCTAGATTTTTGCAATGCATTATGGGTACTTAGTGTAACTTACACTTAACCCAAGTGTTTTTGGTATATATTACTGCCTTGTTAAGTTTGCATTATTGACCAGTTTAAATATACTCCATTATGCGTAGATTTAATATGTCCTATTTGATGTAATACAGCTACGTATTGTTTTCCGGTGTTTCCGGATTTGTTGTAGGTCTGGTGCACTGCACTGTATGCATGAATGAAATGTATAAACAACTGACTGGGTTTTTGAGTGGATATAGAGCTAATATGTTTATTTTCATGTCTCCTGGCCCAGCAGTCGCTGCTCAGAGTGCAACGCAAACCTGCTGCCAGTCAGAGACCTTTATTTAGCATTCGTCACTAACTTCTCAGTTAGGTCCTCGATTCGCCTTCTTTTCTTCTCCCTGGGTAAAGAAAGCGAAACGGGGTTTTCATCATGCCGGGTTAACGACATAGGTGAGAGTTTAACTACCTTAATATTACATTTTTCGTCCATTGATACTTACGGCTCCTCGGCATCCGCCATACTTTCACGGTCCCATGTCCTCGATTGTGTCTGTTGTGTTTCCGAGCGTCAAAGCTGCACGCAGTAACGCCAAGTAGCTATTATGGGGAAATATTTTTCTCTTCTTCATAAATAGTTACAAAGTTCTCAGAGATATTGTTTCCTTAACAAATCAAACTTAATTGTTATACTAGTGTGAAATATACCTCCCCTGACTGAACCAGTAATAAATTAAAAGTGTGATATCAGATTATATGTATATATTGTAAGTGTTACTCAGTAAATGACAACAAGTATAAAACAATAATATTTTACCAAGATGTCATTATGGCTGTAACTCATAATATGTGAAATGATTAAATAGTGAAACAATTTATGTAATCACCTCCTAAATTTAACAAATATAAAGATGAAGATATTTAAGATATTTAAGATAAAGATATTTAAATTACAAATTTCTTATTGCTAAACCCCATATGCGACAACAAATATATGCAAGTCTTTTCAAAAAAACTGTCCTCTCTATTTTTAAAAGGGTACTTTTGATCGTTTTTTTGTTTTTTTTTTTTACGTTTTTGTTTCGCAAAACTTCAGATAGTGGTGCTTCTGCGCATTCTGCAACGCAAGTCTGAAGCTCCATACATTTCTTCTTGATTCTGACTCTCGCGAGAACTTGGACAAGACCGAGGCCTCTCGTTCGACTCCCCACCTCTTAACGCTAAACCGTTGATCAGCTGACCTGTCAAAACACTGCGCAGCGCGTGCGGGTATGTTTGTGTTTGTGTGTACCTCCAATACACGTTGAAGACATGGCAACCAAGATGGAGATCGCGCCCCTCAGACCGTGGGATGATTTCTTCCCCGGAATGGACCGGTTCGGCAAACCCGAGTTCGGAGATTTGACAAAATGGAACAACAGAGTCATCAGTAATTTACTGTACTACCAGACGAATTATTTTGCCGTAGCTTTGGTGGTTTTCCTCATTGTGGGGTAAGTTCAGGAAGCGGGCTAACTGACGCTGGCAGGCTAGCTTGTATACCATCTGCGCACACCCATCATGACCACGCAGGCTATTTTTGTGACATTTGGCGTTGTTGGACGAACCTTTTTAATCCTTTTGTACAATCTGCCCGTTTGACATTTGCCAATCGTATAGCAGTCACGATCTTTCAAGCTACATCGCGTTCAGGAATAGCAACTTTCCATAACATTTCCGCCGTAGCTAGCATGTAATTTTTTTAAGTGCCTCCAGTACTGTTAACAAAAAGGGCTTAACGGAAGCTCTGCTGTATTTTAAAATGAACATTAACGGGTTGTTGAGTGTTCATGAGTATCACTAATGCTTTATTTAATCTGGTGCTTCTACGGTCACATTTAACTGCTGCTAGCTGGTCGTGTTTTGCATACGTGTAAAGTTATTTTGAGCAGGTTTGATAGTTTTGTTTGGATAGTGGATGATGTAGTGGAAATCATGAGTGTACGTTAGGCCTTATTGCGAGCATCTGCCCTCTAATGGTTTACACCATCCTGTCCAGGATGTTGGCAATTGCAGTAACCACCAGCAGGTTGTGCTATTTCAAAAAAATAAATGTCTTGCACATTGTCTGATTTTTCATGTTGTAACATTCAGGTTACTGAATCCATTTGGCATGTTCCTTGGAGGAACTGTGGTGGCTCTGGTCTTCATGGGTTCAGTGTGGGCGGGAGAGAACAAGGCCTTCGTCAAGAACTTCAAAAGGAGAAACCCCACGCTGTTTGTGATCATAGTGATGGTCACCAGTTACTTTCTGCTGTCAATGTGTGGCGGCGTCTTGGTCTTCATCTTTGGAATCACCTTCCCTTTGCTGTGTAAGTCTCAATGTAATCCTCAGCATTTTCTGCTTCATCTCAAAAAGGGATGGAGAGTACATTCAGGCTGAGTCAAAGCCACTACCTATAAATATACATTCAGTAATGCACTGCATATACTGTCTCATATTTCATGTTAGTTCCCAATTTCTAATAATAAATTGACAGTTCTCACTTTTGCAAGCCATAGAACTTCACACTGTGGTTTGTTCACTTTTTTTTGCTAACAGTCCCTCAGTGTAGTTTGTCACACAGTTTTGAGGTGAGAACAAACAGATGTTTGACTCCACACCTCTTATTGCTGACGCAAAATGATGATGAGTCATTTAAGAGCCCAAAATTTAATGCTTACTGTAGAATTAATTATCAAGTGTCTTATTATAAATGGATCGGTGAATGAGTGTACAAGGGAGTGTTTTTCTTTTATTACTGGAAAGGATAAAGGCCGTGAGAATTTTCTAAGTTAGCAGCACAACAGTACTTTGTTAAGAATCTTTAGGATTTATTCCAAGAATTCTGCAATATAAAATCCCTAATTCTGATTTGAATTCTTATTGGGAATTTTGCATTTATTACATAATGTTAACTTTACTAATGGACAGAGTTTGCTTGGTTTTCATGGGGAAGGTTTAGCTGACCCTACATGAATATGGAATTTGGTTCACATGATAACACTGATGGATTTTTTAAACTGATTTATGCTTGTATTTATTTATTTGTTTATGTCAAAGTGCTGTTTCCAGGACCTCTGATGACATAATCTAAGTATTCCACCTTGGAAATGAAAGACATGTCAATTAATCATCATGGAAATCATGGGAAAACTGAGCTGTTAGTCAATTTTTGATGACCGACCACTCCCATTTGTGGTTTGAGGGCTTGGCCCTGAAGATATTAGATTTAGTTCTGAGGAATCACACACACTTTGTTTATATATCTGTGACTTTGGTACAAAAATGCAAAAGATCTGGAAACTTTGAATCTTAGAATAATTTTCTTTTTTTTTTTTTTTAGTCTGTTTTATTTGCATTCATCTCAACAACACTTAAATTAAAAATATTTGATAAATTTATTTTATCAGTCAAGTAACTACTTGTAATTTATGCATATCTACAGATTCTGTGCTTGCCCAACTCTAATGTGAATTTACTTGCCCCGCAGTATATTGGAAACACTTGTTGGCTGGTGTTACTTGATTAAAATTGTTGAGGGGCTGATGAGTCATGCAGGGATGCATTACTGAGGTTTTTCTGCAGATGAACAAGTTTTTCCAAATGCTCTGTCATTCTGACTCACTGTGCATTGAACAGTGTGTGCAGTATTACTGACATGCACTCACTCATGACACTGATTGTAAGATAAAGTCAGCGTTGCAGAGGTGAGCCATGCTGTAGTTAAGAGATATAGTTTTTCTTCAGTTCTCTAAACACATTGAGACTCAGACCACCGGCAGAGTGGTTTAGATAATTGATGGGTTGGATCGTTAGAGCAAATGTAGCAGCTGTAACATCATGGAGGATAGATGAGACAGTTTGATCACTTCCCAGGAGGCCTGCCCACTGCTGCCTGTGTTGACGGGTTGCTATGGGATGTTGATTTGGACAGAACCACATTTACTGGCTGATGTCATGCATCCAGTATCTGTCTGACATGGGAATAAAAGATATGCCAATCCTCACACCAAAGTCTCAGCTGCAACAGTATCATGTTATGTTTTCTTATTTTCCAAGTTGTGTTTCAGAGAAAAACTTCTGTTTTAAGTTTGAGGCACTAAAAAATATGTTTTATATTTCAAATTTAATTTAAAAAAATTAATAATAATAATAACTTGCTGTTGTTTTTCCTCTAGTAATTCTGATCCATGCCTCTCTGCGACTGCGCAACATGAAGAACAGACTGGAGAACAGGATTGAGGGTGTCGGTCTGAAGAAGACGCCTATGGGTGTCATCATGGACCTCCTGGATCAGCAGGAGGAGAAAATGAACAAGATTCAGGATTTCATTGAAAGCAAGCTGAATAAGGAATAAGGCTCTCACCAGGAGTGTGCCAAGGAAAATCAGTGTCATATAGTATGGAATAAAATTTCCATAGCATCGTCCCATGTGTCAGGTTTTAACCCCTATATACATGTTAAGTTACTGATGTTTGCTCTCCCATACTTTTTGTTATTTTAATTTACTTTTATTCTCTTGTGCTTTTGTGTTAGTTAGCACTATCTAAAGTTTCCAGATGTATAACATTATGACAAGATTTGCACAATCACAGGGTGAGTTAGATATTGAAATGCAACGGCGACTTCAGATTACCAAAGGTTTATGCATTCCTGTGTTAAAGAAAGTATTCCAAAAACAAATCACTTCCCCGTCGATAAGGCACTTTGTTCCACACGATGACTGACTATTTATTTTCAGCAAAATAAGCAGAATGTCTGAACACAATATCTGATGCATTTATTAGACACCAATTGTATTTGTTCTAAAGAGAAACCAGATCCTCTCAGTTTGCTACCTCAAAACAAGCATGATTAATTCTCCTCTCACATCACAGTATACACCCACAGACGCCCAGTGACCTGTTACCTGCTTATTTAACAGCAATAAAATCCCACCTTGTCACTCCAGGAGCTGTATGAATTCTGATCTGCTTCTTGTAGAAACATAGTTAAATGGCCTGATGAATAATTCCTAACTTGAACTGCTCCTATTCTCAAAAGATTTGTGCATTCAGTTCCTGAGCATACAGGCTGGCCTGAGTGTGTCACTTCTGATCACAGCTATGCAATACTGAAAAAATGAATGGCAAGTGCAGCTTTATTGTTTGAATAATGTAATGGTATGTATATGTTTGCAGTTATCCCTGATGTGTCCTTATTTTCATAATATAGCATGCAGAAATGTTTAAAATGGCTGAAGGATACAAAGTGCATATTTTTTGGCAATGGGACAAAATTTTTGACTAAATTAATTAACTCAATCACTTTAATAGGGGCATTCTTCGCTTTTTTTTTTACCCTCTCCTGTTGGGATCAAGTCCCTTTATCTTGTTAAGAAAAATTTGAAGTAAACCTGTCATTTGTGATGTTACATGTTCATCTTGTACTGCTTATATACCCCTGACGGTAACAGCGTTTGTTGTTGTGTCTCGCACATGCACATTGACTGCAGTTTGTGCATGCTACGCTCACAAATGGCAGTTCAGACAGATTCCTTGTTTTGTGGATGCTACATTATATTATGATGTATGTATATTTTACGTGACTTTTTCATTCTTTAAAAAATGATAACTCTTAGAACTTGAAACAAAACATGGCTGTCCTCTAAAAAAAAAAAAATAAAGGTAACCTGATTTATGTTGCAGTCTTTTTCTTGAGTCTCAGTGAAAATATGTGTATATTTATTTATCCCAAAAGTAATTTGAGTTATTAATGTTTCTGTTACAGAAAGTAGTGAATTTGCAGGCTTTGCTGAATATATGAAAAGCTTATTTATGACACTCGAATAGTGCACCAAGAATATCTCTCCAGGATGATACACATTCTCATTGGATTCACTTGCACTACTTGTCTATACGGCATCCTTTAGGATTGTGACTCATCCTCCCTTTCTGGAAATACCTTCTCATAAAAAACAAGATAGTCATTTGTCTTTTTTCATATCTTTTCCTTTTAGAATCTGAAAAATTGCAAAAAGCAGCTGTGAGTAACTACAGTGATTCACCGGCTGTCCATTTAGTTTTGACACAGATAGCCTCACAGGACTATTTTATATAAAAAAAGATGCAGAGAGAAAAATCCCTAGGCAGAAGATTTTTATAGCAAAATGCAAATATATGGAACAGGCTTGCTCCAAGATGAATTATCTAACATTTAACCAGCAAAGCTACTCTGGAAATCTATAATTTAACACAAAAATCAAAAGATTTTAGATATATTCAAACAATATACAACAGTCCTCCGTAGGCAGACAATGTTTCCAGCATGCTGTGTGTTTTATAGAAAGCAAATTGTGAAAGAGATGATGCATTTGGCTGTTTTGGTGATTATTTTACGTTTATGTGTTACTAAAGACAACAGCAAAGAATTTAGAAGAAAAAAATGAATGTCAATAACAACAAAGAGCAAAACATTTTTTATGTGTAATGAATGTAAAGTTCTCATTTATATTGCATTATTACAGTTCATTTGAGTAGTTTTAGAGTGACTAATAGCAAAGCTGCTGAGTTAAATACAAACAATGTGCCAATGAGAACAAACAGCTGAAGTTTCAGTCTCAGATTAGACTTGTTTCTCTTGATTCCAGGACTTTAGGGAGCGGCACCTGCAAGCAGCAACAAGAGAGACTTAAAAGATGACTTCATATCCATGTATGCATGAAATTATAGATGAAAAACCCATAGATGATACCAGACACATTATAAGCTATAAAGCACATAAAATAATTTATGCATATCTAATTAGATGATCTGATTTTCAAGTTTGAACATAAAATATCAGAAACCTTGCAGTGTAAAAATTAATCGTCTTAATGTAAGTAACTGAGGAACTGGGGAAATTTTATGGTGATATCTTGTTTTTATTGCAAAACAAATTTACAAAACATATCATATTAAGCTTTATCTTAATTTTCATAAAGCAAACCTTTTAGTTTTATTCGCATCTGCTTTTTTATTTTGAACATTTTTACAGAGGGGTTTGTTCATATATCATTTAAAGCCTGACATACGAGGGCTTGTGGTCTTAAGCAACATCTTATTCCCAACAACATGGCATCACTGAAGCTTTTTATGACTGCTGACAGTATCTAAATTATAGAGTGATGGAATGAGAAATCCTAAAGCCCTCCTGTAAAAACATGCAGTCAGCATAATGAAACAAGAACTTTAAACTTGGCCTCATATAATGTGCAGATTTCTGGTCTGGAAATGATCATTTAATGGGATAATGACAAATATACAACATACATGACCTATATATACCTAAACTCAAATAAAAAATGCTTCCCTTAGTTGTAGCGGTAACTGTTTTTATTGAATACAACCACCTTATCTATTGGTATGGGTACTCATAAAAACAGGATCTGATCTTCACAGTAGTAATTCTTGCATACTCACAGATTTGAGATAGGCCACGTTGCTCTGTTTGATCTCATTGAGGAGCTGATCGCGGGGCGTGAGCTCAACCTTTGGCGGCACTCTTCTGCGAGGGACGGGCTTCAAAGTCTTAATCAAATTATTCAGGTCGGGTTTTTCATCTGTCACCTCTCCACTGCACACAACCTTTGCTTTGGGAGTCTTCCTCAGTTGAAAACTTGCTCTATCTGGTCTTTTGTTGTCCCTTGGATCCAGGTCCAGAAAAGGGTCACGCTTCTTGGGAGTCCTCTTGAGCTGGACGTCCCTTAATGGGCTTGCTGGTTCGTCACTGGGTTGCATGGGAGCGCTGTTGTGCTTGAGCTGCTTCTGAGGCTCTTTCTGTTTTGCCTGGTGGTGCGTTTGAGTTTGAGGTACCATGTTCAGGTCTGCAGAGGGTGGGATGAGCCCATGCTCCTGCAGGAGCTCCAGAGGAGGTATGTATCCTAGCATCTCAAGTAAACCAGGAGGCAGGTTCAGACTGTTTTCATACATCTGCATCAGCTCCCTCTGCTCCTTCAGCTGCTGCTGCTTCTGCTCCTCCTTCCTCAGCTGCCTCTGACGGTCGAGGTTCCTGGTTAAAATGTTGGTCACCACCATCCTGGGACCAGGCAGCTCAAAGTGGTAGCCCATCTTCAGGAGGGTGTTGTTGGCCTTGAGCAGGCGTGAGATCTCCATCTCGGCGTGGTGACCCAGCATGTGCCTCTGGTTGTGAAAACGTAGCTCTGTGAGAGTCTCGTTGAACTGGAGGCAGCGGATGATGGCGACGATGCCCTTCCCCGTTACGAAGTTGGACTCAATATTCAGAGTCGTGATGCTGCGATTCTCTCGTAACATGTTCGCAAGGTTGAAAGCTATGTTCTCATCAACACCAGTGTTGGCTATGCTGAAGGTTTTCACGTATTTGTTCTTCTTCAAGGCGTTGACGTAGTCTAACAGCATCTCTTTGGGAATGTTCTCTATGTTGTTGAGGTTTACCTCAGTGACGGATGGGTTGTTTTTGAGGATTTTGTCAAGCGTCGAATCCAAGTTTGTATCATTTCCTGAAGGTCTTGATGTCATTTTTATGTTGTTGAGTGCCAGCTTTGGAATATTTAGTTTATTAATTTTTCTCTCTTCCTTCTGTGGGAGCTTATCTTTGGTTTCATTTATCTCTGGCTCACCTGGAGCCTCTGTAGGAAGCAAAGAGTCTGAAGTTTTAATTTCCTCTTTCTCTTCAACTTGCTGCTGCGTGCTGCATTCAGGTGCTGAGCTCTCACTCTTCTCCTTTGTATCTGAAAACGGCTGATTGTCATCTGTAATTTTTTCTGGTGCTTTTTCTGCATTGTTGCCTGGAGGCTCTTCATGTTTGTCTATATTTTCATGTTTGTCTGTGTTCACAGGCGACTTCACCTCTTTCTCATCTCTCTCATCCACCTTTTTGTCGATTTCATCTATCTCATCAACCTCTTCAATGATTTCCTCAATGATTTCCTCTATGATTTCCTCTCCATCTGCGCCATCTACAGTTTCTTCCTCAATAATTTCCTCTATCACTTCATACACTTCATATTCCTCATCTTTTGTGTTTACTTCTTTTTCTTTCTTTTCAGCTTCCTCCCTCAAAGTTTTCTGGTAAAAACAGTCAGATCAGACCAAGGTTATTTATGTCTATTGTGTCTTTTTCTGCCTGTAATATTAAGAATGATCAATTTTATGGTTTTCGACAAAATTCTGATATCTCTTTAGGCATGTAGATGAACTTTTGAGAGTTTGACCTCTTACCTCGCTGGGCAGCAGAGTAGCCGGCACTCTTTCCTCCTCAAGCATACGTTTGGACTCTTTCTCCCAGTAGAGGTAATCTACCAGAGATCTGTGGTCGAACGTCCCCGTCGGAGGTTTCTCCGTCTGGTCCTTCTGTCTCTGTCCAACCGGCACGCTCTCATCTGGGGCAATAATAACATCCATCTCACTCTGGAGCTCCTTGAGCTCCTCGGGCGAAAGCATAGCAAGGATTTCATCCTCATCAATGTCCTCTTCATTAAGATCCTCAAGGTCTCTATCGTCTGACATGTTTGCGTCTCTGTTTAGCTTATTTTCTCTGTTGATATCAAACAAAAAGATGGCTTCTGTCTAATGACTCAGGACTCAACAAACTGCCTCTGACTTTGACTTCAGCCACCAACCGTTTGCTCCTGCCTCATGTGGAGTCTAAAATTAAACCCTGTGAACTGCATGGAAGATATTTAAGGTGCAAGCGGGGGAAAGACTAGCTAACATTCTTCTTTCAGCTGGCTTGGCCATCAGGATCTTTTGGGATGACAGTTGCTTCAAGCAAAGGAAAGTATATGATTGACAGCAGCAGGTGAGCCATTTTCACAGTGTGGTGGAGGGGGGGTGAAGTCTCTTCTGCACATGGAGCTCCTCCCAGTCTCTCAATGCTTTATAGCACATAGCGTCTAAAGTGCTGTACAACAATAAAAACATGAGACTGAGTCTGAAGGAGTAAACAGACACTTCTGCCACTCAGTCACAAGGATAAAAGTTAACATTGTGTTGCTGTAAATTATAGATATGTTTAACTTTATGCTACTTTACATTTAAGTTTTTAATTTTTTTGTTGTGACAGTGCTGTGGTTAAGGTTTTTGGTCAGGGTTATGGACAACAAACACTTGATTAGGGTTGGGAAAAGATCATGTTTTGGCTTAAAATAACATGGTTCATCATCATAAACACTGCTGGGAAAATGTCTCAACATCTTATTACAGACACAGGACTCGAACAAGAGACTGCTGCTTGGCAACAATCCCAGATGTCACACATCCATCTTCTTTTTCTCCTCCTGATGAGAAAGTTAGCTCGTATACATGCAATCAGTATTACACAACTTTAATGGTTATTATAAACAATTGATATGATACAAACTGAAACATGCAAACTACAGAAAACTACAATGACAAAATTTTATTCTAGTAACTGTTCAAAACAATCAAAGAAAAGATGTTTTTTGTTCGACTGTTTTTAGATTATCACTTCAAGCAATGTTTGATACAACACTAGTTTGACCCTAAAAAAGTCAATTTTTTTATTAGAGTAAAAAATATAAAACTTCACTAATAGTTTAGCTATTTTGTAAAAAAAAAAACAAAAATCATTTATTATCTCACCTTTAGACAGAGTCAGACTAGATAATCTCGTTTTGCAGTTTTTATGCTAAGCTAAGCTAACCAACTGCTAGTTATAGCTTCATATTTTTATTTGGTTGGATATGAGAGAGATATTTAACATCTACTCTAACAAAAGCAAAAAAAAGCAGATAAATGCTTTTTTTTTTTTAACAAAAATGACTAATTATTCATTATAGATTCATTTTCTCAGTACAACAGCCTGAATCAGTTGTTTACCAGCCACAGAAGCCTCTCACAGAGAAACAACAGCCGGTTATGTGTCACACATGTTTTTATTCACATCCTTGTTCCCAGTGGAAAATATTTTATGACAACATCTAACAACATATAACTACACACTGACTGTACAAATGTGTGAGTGACATGAATATGTTATTTATGGCAGTGGTCTTCTGTTAATATAAAAAAGAATTTCTTGTCAAAAAAAAAAAAGGGATATTCTCACCATGCATTTTAAAACACGTTACGGCACCAAACAAAGACAAATGGTTCTATAAACAATATGGACATAATACATTCTGATTCGAAGTTTAAAGAAAGGAAGTGATGGAAATCCATTGAAGACACATTCTGCTCTAATGAATGAATGAATGACTCAGTTCTTATCATGTCACAATGTGAACATGTTCAAGCTTTGTTTTCAGTTTGGATTTTTTTTTTATATTCAAGACTATCTTTTATCATACATAATGAGATGAAGGTGGTGAAAATCATTTTTTATTCTATAACCTACTGTATCATATAAGGCGGTGGCTAGTTCCTGTTAAAATACATTGAGTTCAGTAAAAACACATGTTGCCTCATTTTTTTTCTTTCTTTCTTCTTTAAAACACAACAGGGATTGAATCCAGTTTAGTTGTGCAACATCTTAGAGTTTCTTGACACATTCTCATCTGCCTGTACAATTCATCCAATCCAAGGCACATGGGAAGGTCATTCAAGAGTGTCATCACTGTGTTCAGAGGTTACTTTCAACAACAGGACAGCGTACGCTTAGACTCTGCCAAAAACACACCAGACAAACATCTTCCAAGACACAGTTTTGGCAGCAAAAAAAAAAAAAAGCAGGGAAAAAAAAGTCTGTGCACAGCCTGTGTTTCAACTTCATCCCCTTGATGTGCTGCTGGCCATGGCTTTATTTGTGCCAAAGTTTGGTTTGGTCCTCTTCAGCGGATGCTCATGTAGCTTCCATCCAGGTGAAATCTGTACAGGCAGCAACAGAGAAATATGTCAAATCAAGTGTAGTTTAACTGTTTGAGAACAAGGTCGATGTAATTGCACCTTGTGGAAAACTGAGGAATGGAAATGAAAATGCAATAAACCAAAAAGTCCACACTAATTTGTGAAGGCATTCAATATGATTTGAGCTCCACAGAGTCACACTCACTTTCAATCAGTGAGTCCATCAATTTGGTCCAGACTGAACTCATTATTGAATCTTCATGAAATCTGATCTGACATGTATTGCAACCTGTCGTTTCCTTTCACACCACCATGAGGTTGAAATTATCGGTTTTTAGTCAAATGTCTTGAAAACTGTTTGATTAATATGGATATTAATGTAACTCCCAGGATAAATTGCTAGAACTTCAGGTTTACTTATCCAAATAGTAAGTCTGATTACCTGCAAATCTAGTGACATTTCTCTTGATCTCAGCCATAATTTTGTTTAGGGCTAATTATCAAATGCTAGCATGCTAATATGCTAAGTTAATATGCCAACCATGGGAAACAATATATCCTTTAAATATCAGCATTGTCAATGTGAGCATGCTTACATGCTTACACATTTAGCTTAAAGCACAGCTCTGCACAAATACAGCGTCACAGACCTGCTAGCATGGTTACAGGCTTCTTATAATGAGATTAAAAACTTTCAGCATTGTCCTTATCTTGATGTTGATGCTTAAACAAACAAAAACATGATGCTGAGCCCAGCCAAAAAAGAAAAAATCCACAGATCACACTATGAAAATGTGGAGGATTTGATTTTAAAAAAACTTCACAATAGTAGCACACGAATGAGGATGAGACGTCAAAATGGAGATGACTGGAAAACACGACACAAAGTGACCCACTGTGTTCTCACCCTTAAGTGCTAGACTGGTTGTCTGATGGTTCATCCTTACTAGTGGCCTCAGAACCAACCACCTCAACTGACTCAGATTTTTTAGGCATTGTGTCAGACACTTTGTTTTCTGGAGAAGATCTGCACACATGAGCAATGATTCATAAGTCAAGGCAGAAAGGAGGAGAGGCAGTAAGAAAGGGAGTAGGTAAAAAAAACAAGAAAAGAATCTTATAGATTCAGAGAAGTAAACTGTGTTATTTTAACCAGAGGCTGAGCAGCACACAAACAAACAAAAGCATTAAACTGCAGCAGAAAGAGAGAACAGGAGAGGCACTAACATCTGTACCTGCAACTGAGCATCGACAGGGGAGACGTTAAAAGGCTAATTATTGTAACCTTAAGCTTGTAAAATGTAATTAAACTGAAAGAGCAGCCCCCAGTTGTCTGTGATTGACTCACTTCCTCTTGCATCCACAGCTCAGTGTTGAGGTTTAGTAAACTGCAGCTCTCACCTGTTGTGTGTGGGACTGCGGTTGTACGGAGAAGCAGGAAGTCCAGGGTGTGGGTAATGAGGTGTGTCGGGTGAATCGTACTCCGTCAGGCCGACTGCCAGCTGGTTGCGCCAGTTTCCTGTGCTTTCCGCTGAGGACACTGCAAACAAGACCAAACCACAAACACTGAGCCCATGTCGCAGTTATACCTCAGTGGTAATTGTTGTTATTAGAAACACAGCGAAGTCCATGATAATGTCACTGCTGCAAAAACAAACACTTTGGGCCTCACATGACATGGCAGCATGTTATTACAGCACCTTTACTGCCGCCTGACAGGGAAACTTCAGTTTATGATGTTTGTGATGAAGACCTACAAATTTCTTGGGTTTTTTTGGATTAATATGTTAAAAAATGGAATTCTACCTTGTCTGTTTTTATTGTGTTGTTTTGATGTTTGTTTTTTTCTAATTTTGCAGCATTTGGTCAGCTTTTGTTTCTAAATGTATGTTATGAATAAATTGGGTTGGATTTGATGAAATTTAAAAGTATTTTTATGACTTACAAGTGCCAGTTTTTGCATCCCAATAATTAAACTGACATTAAATAGAAAAAGACTTTCAAACCCTCTCATGAAGTGGCTGCTTGATTTTTTTTAAATTTAAAACATAACGACATCCTGAACTGACATACTGACTGTCTTTGCTAAATTTCTACAATGCAAAACAAAATTTAAATGTTTCAATAACAGTTTTATTCGTCTGTATTGTTGTAACTTAAACCATTTTTTTTTACAAACAAAACAATGATGGGTTATAAGCAGTTATAAAAGTAAATAAGTCATATCTCAAATTGTGATACTGATTAAAAATCTTGTTTTTATGGGCAGAAGATGCACTTTTTTAAAAAAAATCCAGATGGTGGGAGAAATCTTGGAAATTCCCCCAGAACAGCTGTCGATGTTTTTCTATTTGACTTTCTGTATCTTTAAAGACCTTGAAGTGTTTATCCGTATCAGAATACAAAATGCTTTGCTCTGTGACTGTAATCACTGACTCAGTGACTGTGTGAGTCTAATAATAATACATTAGAGGCACAAACTCGGGTTAATTCTCTCTCAGACTTCTATTCTTGGCAGCCTGGAAAAGCTTTGAAGACAGCAATTGAAACTCTCCACGGAAGCACACATAAACGCATCAGTGTGCTGTGGGTTAGCAGCTCTTTAAGACAAGATGGAGGAATCCTGAGTGAAGGAGAATTAGATATGGAAACAGAATAACATCCTCTACAGGATGCAGACACATCACAGAGATCTGGCAGGCTGATAGTGAAAAATGCAATAAAGCCACATACAGATGTTATTTATATCTACCCCTAATTTAGAAGAGGACAAAATAAGTTTTATTAAATAAAACTCTTTCATTTCTACACCAATACATTTGACTTGACCTTCTCAAACCTCTCCTGGACGTCACCTCACCTGATGAAAAGGAGGTGGTTCTGCTGGAGTGGCTGAAGGCCGCTGGCATGGTCTGATAGCCGAGGCTGAGCTGGGAGCCGCTGTCGAAGTCATATCCGGTCAGCATGCCCCTCCCTCCGTCCCTGTGGCCCCGGCTGCGGTGGTACCAGCCTTTCAGATGCTCGGCCACCAGGGCCTTCTGCATGTTCTTGGCCAAGAGCTCGTTTCGAGGCCCCTCTCGGCTCCGCGGCGGCCTCACCGTCGCGTAGGGATTCTGGGAAAGCCCATCAGCCCGGTCGCTGCTGTAGTGCCTGAATCTGTCATGTCCGTGATACCCATTAATTTGGTACGAAGGGTTGACGTTGTAGTGGCCTTCCACTTCATTCTCATACACGTAGGCACCGTTAGCGTAAGGCTCCATGTCCGGGCAGGGGTAGCCGGCGACGTAGTAGGCACTGGGTGCATAGTGTGCTGAGGTGTCACATGAATAACTACAACCAGAATGGTGCTGCACCAAGTTGGGCATACTCCCCGTATTTCCGTACACCTCCACCTTCCTGTGGAGACGATGCATGGTTGAGTTTCGCGAGTCCAGTGTACTGTAGTGGGAGTTGGCCGCCCCGCAGTAGTCCAGACTGGACTGGCTGGTGTAAGAGGAGCAGTCCTCTAACACCTCTGTACTGTTGCTGCGGTGAGCAGGTGACAAAATGAAGACAGGCTTCTCTGAGTCTGTGTCTTTTCTTAGCCGAGGCTGTGACTCCAGACTCCCACTGCGATGCCTGAAGCAATGAGGAGACCCCTCGGACCTGGAGGAGGGACAAAACTTTTACACTCAACACCAACAATCAGTCACATAATAATATTTTGACCTTATCAGTTAAAATCAAAGTTAGGGATTTGCATGAGAGGTTTGGTTAAAGGTTGGTGGGAGAAGCAGGGATTTGGTTGAAGTTAAGTTAAGGAGAAGGGAGGGTGTTGGGTCGACAGTGCAGGGGAGCAGAGATCACACCTGAGCTGGCTGCTGCTGTAGGCATTGCGGGTCATAACCGGGGTGGGAGGCATGCTGCGAGGATCTCTAGGAGGTCTGGGAAGGGTTTTATAGGGACTACTGTGGTTGGAGGAGACCTCTCTTGGGTTGTAGTAGTGGTGGGAGGCCTCCTGACCTTCAAAAGCTAATCTATAAGGGTGTGGCATTGGGAGAGGATCAAAAAAAAAGAAAAACAAAAAAGGGATGAGACATGAGGAAAGGAATGAGGCTGCAAACATGACACGACAAATACCAGGACTCTGCCAAAACATTGTATCATTGTTTCATTTCAAGAACATTTCAGCGTTTTATTAAAATCAAAGGTTGTGTAACAAGTTAAACACAAACCTAATGGTAACAATAATACCAGGGGAAAGAAATCTGCTTCCCCACCTGCTGTGGTTGTTGTTGTTGTGATGATTTTCCCTCGGAGAGCCTTGTCTTTCCACATCATATTCAGCTCCCAGCGATCGCATCGGACTGAGCTGAGGGGATCCTTGCACTGAGCGTGACCTCGGCCTCTGACTGACACCATCTGAGTCATCTGAACGCAAAGAAATCCACGAGTAACAACACTGACACTTGTTCTATCTGAGATTTTTCTAATATATTTATCATGGAACTGATTTTACTGCACCAGAATGTGTGCTGTCTGACTCACCATCGTCTAGCGGGAGACTAGACAGAGAGCTGCAGTCTGACCGCACAAGTTCATCTGGAGGAAAAGAAATTATTTCATGTTCACTGTGATACAACCTAATGATCATCCAGAACCCCAGATCTACCTGCACCATACCTGCAATGAGCACTGAGGCCCGTTGGGTGGGCTTTTTTCCCTTCTTGATCCTATACTGGTTCATTTCATCCTCTATCTGTTGAAGTTTGTGCATGGCATCCAGACAGTTTCTCCTCCTCTTCTTCTTGACGGTTTTGCACAATTCTGGCTCATTTGCAAGCTTCTTAGCCGCCTCCACAATCTTTTGCTGCAGGGCAAATCTGCTCTCCAGGTTTCTCAGGAAGGGATCCTGCACAAAAACACAAGCAGCACGTCTTCAATAAGTACTGAGACTTCTGCAGCACATTGTTTAAAATGACAATAACTTCTACAGCTAGCTAGACACTGTGGATGATGTTTTCAAAAGCTAAATACCATCATGTTCTGCAAATTAGTAGCTGAGTAACTGGTGCATGTTTTTTTGGGAGACCATTTTCAGCTGTGGGTTTTGTGCACTAGCAATTTGCAGAACAATGCATGAGAGATCTGCTCAAAATAAACACCCACGCTCATTGTATTGAAGGAACATGTAAACCAGTGCAACAATGTGGCATGTTGTCCAGAATACAAGAAATCAGCTCTGTCTGTATGTGCATTGCATATTGGTAAGATCAGTTTGGTCAGAATAAAATAAATACTTGATAAAAATCCAAACATCAAATGTAAAGCACTTGAATGTGCATAACTCAGACAAACAGTGCTACACACAAAAAGACAGGGCATGAATTACTGCTGCATTTGAGTAAACTGTGGTGGCTAAACACAGACCTCATTGTAAGGGAAAAGGTCATCTAGCTTGAAAGCAGTGCCGACCCGCCGTCTGACTTGTGGCGGTCTTTCACCTGAAGAGAGGGGATACTCTTTTGGCAGCTTGCCAGTGAGCTCCTGAAAGCACAAAAAAACAGCGAGACCTCACAAACACGTGCATGAACAGAATGAAACAGCAGAAACAATCAATCCACCTGCTGCACAACAACACAGTTTAATAGTCCAGCTGACTGAATGAGGCTGTTTAGAGAAGACTTGTGTGTGTGTGTGTGTGTGTGTGCTCTGCAGAGTATAGTAGCATTGCAGGAGAAGTGTAATGCAAGATGATTTCTCACCGCCTCTCTCAGACAAATCTTCTTCAGCTCTTTTGTTTTCTTGGCCAAAATATCTTGGATCTCCTGCTCTTTTTTTCTCAGCTCGGACAGTTTCTCTTTCTTCTGTTCCTCACTCATCTCAGAGTCTGCAGAACCTGTAAAAAATGATATTCTGACTGTTTTAGCCAACAACTGTAAAATATCCTTAGGACTGAAAATGAAATTCATGATATGATGCTGTTTTGACCATTTGAACATGATTACCTCGACTTTTTTATTCAAAAACAGCTCAGTGTTTATCCCTCTTTGCATAAATATGATTCAAAATTATGTTTTTCTGTATAAAACATGAGCTTTGAAGATGCTTGCTTCATGAACCACAATAATCACAACCAACCTGTGGACACCAGGCTCCCATTGCTGGCTGTAATTAAGTTATTCTTCAGGCCAGCATCTCCCAGTCTGTTTATTTTTGCTCCTGCGTGCTCTGTGAGATCCATGGCAATTTCCTCCAAACTTCTAGCTGCTCCTAATTTAGCCTAAAAAAAATTAAGAACAAAGCGTACGACAAGGATCAGTGGACGGAGATCTTAGTATTAAAAGGAAAAGAAGCAGTGACTTTTAACTCACACCTACTTTGCTTTGTTTTCTGTCCAAGTAGAACTGGTGCTGGCTGATAGCCATGACCCAAATGGTTTTGATCAAAGAATGGCTGGCATACCACGTGTGGATGAGTAGGCCCGTCTGTCCGAAAGTGCGCTTGGTCACTGCTCTCCTGTTGCAGAAAAACACACAGAAACCAGAGTTTTAATCACAAATCAGTCAAAAGCAACAGTGATATGAATGAGCTCATGAAATTAATGTGTAAGAGAGAGGTTAGTCACTGTTAACACCACTAAAATAAAAACAGCCAAAAAAACAACTTGTGCAAATAGCTGGTTTAAAGATTACAAAGAGGAATCCCTCCTGCAGCTCACCTGTGTGGATCATTAACTTCTACAGCGAATTTCTTTTCCCGAAAGTATAAGTTTTCCAGCTGTTTCCACTGGTAAAGCTGAAAGGAGGAAATGAGAGATGTATGATTAAGCAAAGCCAGGAAGAATGGTTTTAAAATTTGTCAGTCTATCACATCTGAGACTGACATCACATAAACTATTAAAAACAAATTAGTGGCACAGGTGTTAAGAATAGCCTGTTTCAGCCAGCCAGACTGTAACATAAACCGTCATTACAGTCTGCGCCGCCTGGCATGTCAAGTCTGCAATAATGCAGGTGTTAGAGAGCAAAGAATGCCACAAAGGAACGGTACACAAAGACTCATCGCTGTACACAACACTTTCCATGGCTCATCACGTCTACGCTCTTATCGCCCAGGTGCTCGCTGACAACAGCCAGATATGAACAATCAATTTGGGTCTGTGACTCACTGTGTGTCTGGACAAGATGTGAATGAGACACGATCTCAAAACAGACAACACACAGAAAATGCATGTGCATGTTTAAAGAGTATTTTGTGTCACAATGTTGCTACATAGTCAATATCACTTACAAGTATAGAAAATTAAACATCCAACAGCTTTTATGATAAAAAAAAAGAATACATTTCAAAAGTGACTGATAATTTTAAACCAGAATACAAATCAGAAGTGTTATAAAAAATAAACAAAATCTCAGTCTACTTGCAGTATTTCATCCAAAAGTGAACAAAGAAGTGTAGTATCCAGTCTTACCAGTATAGAAGAAGTTTACAAATCCAGATTCTTAGTTAATAATTCCTCCCTGGCTTTGCTGTCAACACAAATGCATACTCTGTTCCTTCTTCTGTCAGCTCCTGACTTGTCCCCTCAGGTATTCTCATAACATGCATGATAACGCCCAAATCCAGCCCCCTTTTCCTTTGACATCAGCAGCAGCTCACACCCTCTTCACATCTCTGCACACGGCCGGCACATTGCACAATTTTGGAGCTCGGCACACACAGATGGATTGCACCATGTCAAGCAATTACCCGACTTGAGCAGGAAGAAAGTGGTGGTGTATTAATGTGAGTTGTTTTGAACCTTCCACCTGTTCAATAACAGCACTGCAGTGCACGTCTGCACCCAGCTGCACAGGCACAATAACTCGATTCCCAGACTGAACAACATAGCTGACGGATCACTCACATGGGTGTTTCTCCCATCAACCCACAAGCTAAAACAACACCTATGGAACAAGAAAAGCAGGTTCAAACTGCACCGTATGGACGATTCTCAAGAACTTTTATGCAAAACTCACTGTCTGCGTTGAGGGCAAAATGCCAGAGCTCTCGAGACTAAGATTTAACGCCAATTTTTCAAGTCTGGCCTCGTCTGCTGCAGCTGAAACCCAGCCTTTGTTGGAATGAAATAGATGATGCATGAATTAAAGCTGGTGAATCACCACATTATGTGCAACAGCAGCAACTCTCACACATGCCCTCAGCTATTATGTCCACAGGAATAGCAGGAGCCATTTTGGAGACAAATCAGAAGGAAATTTGTACCTTTCGAGGTTTTAATTTATCCTGCAGGTCATACTGGCCGATGCCCTTATAGCTGATTCCAAGCCACCACGGGATCCCTTGCTTATCCTGTGAGGCAAAAGCACAGCTGGATGGGTGATTTCATTTCAGGCTCAATGTCAGATTTTCAAATAATCACAGCGGAAAAACCTACCTTGACTTCATAATAATGCACGCCATACGTGGGCAACGACTCCACTAACGTCAGATACCTACAACAAAAACACGATTTTTATTAAAACCAGCAGTTTCTTTGTTTTTTAACTTGTGCACATGGTTTACCTTGGAACTGTGAAAGTACAAAACTGGGAATTTGATCTAGACTGCAGGAGGAGCTATTGATTTCAATCAGATGATGAGAAAGGGACTGCCAAAGAGAGACAGAGGGGAGGAGGGAGGGCTAATGGAGGTGAGAGGAAGATTAATGAACTTAGAGCTAATAACATTCGATGTCTAATTACGAAGAACCAATTACAGCAAATACACATTACTTACTGCACAATGGCCTGTCCTCGGGAGACTCCTTTCAGCTGTTTATAATATTCAATTACTCGATCCTCACTGCAATGTCACATCAAAAAGACACCTTTTTACTCTTTAAACATGTAGTACTGTATGTTTTCTCAGATTGAGTTAAATATATGTGTGTCAAGCCTTATAAGTGATAAAATGTATTGACTGTTTAGTAGAAATGTACCTTAGCAGGTTACATCAATAAATAATAATGTTAGTTAAATAATTCAAATAGGATAACTTCCAATCAACTGATTTTTTAAGAGAAAAATGTTTTTTTAATTTCAGCTTTTTCCTTCAGCACCAATTACTTGATAAAATATAATTGGTTTATTTTACTCTTAATTTCATTTTCATTTATCCGCCAGTTGCTTATTTCATTTTCTCCTTGATTGTTTCTCTCTCTGTTTTTTTTTTTTTTTTGCTCTTGGCACAAACTAATTGTTTGTGTAACATCATCATTTCCTGTAAACGTACCAGTATGCCAGTGATGGGTGTTCCTTGAGTACTTTGGTGGGGAGAGTTGGTAGCTTCTTCAAGTCAGCTCTTGTATTATCATCACTGAAACAGAACAACAATAGTAGTAATTGCAATTTTAAATTCTTTACAATATGGAATTTACTGAGCTCTTATTTTAAAATTTTTCAGCTCTAAATAAAGGCCTACATCACATCTAGAGAAATATATCAAAAAAACACTGAGATGATGAATCCCAGTCCCTTTCAACATGAATCCACCGATCCCCAAGACACCCAAAATAAAGTAAAATTCTATCAACTGCCTATAAAATTGCTTACATAGAAAATTTATTTTCCATATAAGTAATTTCTCTCACTTGGGGAGCTTTGCCAGCAGCGCTTTAATATACCAGGATGCATCTGTGAGCTTCTGACGCCCACAGTCACCAAGCAAAGCAATGAGAACAAGTATTTTTTTTATTTTTTTGAGTTGCAACATGTCGCCTTACTACCCAGCGTTTTTAGCTACATTGATAAATAATTCAAATAAAAAGAGGGCTCTTTCTCTTAAGCCGCCTTGCTACATCAGCTGGTTAAAGCCAGGTGGCCTCCTGCAGTATTTCCCTCCGAACACTCATTAAAAATATTCAAGGCCAGTTCTGTCTAACACTGATAATAGCCGCTGTCTGCAGTGTAAAAGGTGTCTCTGTTCTGAAATACGTGGCTTCTGTCAGCACCATGAGATTCATTTGTTGCCTGGTGCAAGCTTCTCAGCAGCCTGCAGCAGCCTCACATAACACTGCCATTGATTTTTGTTGTCTGCACTCCGGAGAAACAAGCGAACTATTGAATGTCTTCGCTAAAAGCTCACTATTAACTGCTGTTAAACACTTCTTCACCCAGCTGATAAGATGCACGTACCTTGTGTAGTCTCCCTTCGCCTCCTGGTTATTAAAAAAAAGCACATCTTATCAGTTTACACACTTTGAAAGGATTTTAGATGCAGAGATTAATGCATGTATATGAGACTATTAGAAGCATTTACCTGCAGAGCGTTCGCAGCTAATTTGAAGATGTTCTCACTTTCCACTTCTATAATCTCCTGAGAGGCATAAAAAGATCAACAGGAACAAACAATAAAGAGGACGCAGAAAATGTGATCCGTGTGGAAAAAGCTGTCTAGATCCAAACATAGAATCTTCTCTGCGTTGCCCTACAATAACCTCTGCCTTATTCTCAAAATGAGCCCTTGTGTTTTTCTGCTTTCTTAGTCTGTCGACTTTACATTCCAGCGGCAGAGTGAGAAAACTGTGCCCTGCAGCCAGTGTCTGCCGAGCTGAGGTGCTACAAGGGTCCAGAGACAGTGAATCATCAGGGAGCTGCTGGGAAACAAAATATGACTAGCAGAATCATTTTTCTTGGCTTCAAACCCCAGAAAAACAGGAGAAGAGCACTCACGTTATAAACAGCAGATTTTGCATTCAGGAAGAACAACTCCACCGTTATGATGTCCTTCAGTTGTGTTATGTTTTCTACATAAAACCTTTGAAAAACAGATGCAAACACAACAATTTAAAGGTTGAAATGGGTTAGCTCGTCACTTTTGAGGTAATGATGATATGCAAAAGCCTGAAAACAGATAAAAAGACACCAGTTGGGCACATTTATATGTATTCAAGATAATTATAACTTGTACATTTTAATCACAGAACTACCCTTGACATTTGTTGACACAGCTACACTGCACAAACTAGTGCTCCCTGCTGGAGGGCTTGTGAGTTGCATGGCAGAAATGAATTATTACCTGACCAGGAAGTTGAGGGCAATGGGCCCTGACTTCTTTGAAAAATCATGTTCAAGAACTCTGCGGTCCATCTGCAACCATTTACGCAGACCACTGCAGAGGCAAACAGACCGAAGCATCAGAAACTGTATTTGTACGTATGTGAACATGCACACACAGACACAAAAACACACACGTGGACATCTGCAAACATTCAGAAGAAAAATAAAACTTGACAATTTACATACTTGTCATCAAAAAATGCGAGTCCGAAAAACTCCTTCTCTTTGAGGTTGAAGTGGGAGGAAACCAGGTCGAGGAGTTCGTACGACAGCAGCTTAGGCTGTAGGAGACAATCAAGATTTAGTTGGGAAATCTCCTATAAGTACAAATGTTAGGTAAACAGTCCTAGTAAAATCAATTAAAAAAAACATCCATGTCACAGATTCTTGAGGAAATTATTTTTCTGCTGCTTCCTTCCCCCCCGACAGGAGTAAGACTGCAAGGTCGACTAGAGAGCAGACAGTACTGAAGTGAGGATTTAGTGATGTGCTCAAGGACACTTCAATGCACGGATACTCAGGGACTTAACCCAGGTCATGCTGCTGGAGGGCTGTCTTCCTTCTCACCATGTAAACCTGATGCCTGATTATATTATCTCGGGAAAAGATGGTGGGGGGGGGCGGAAACATACTTCTCTTTTCTAAGGCTCTTTACAAAATTATATGTCTAACAGAAAATATTCTGCTTTAAATCAAACAAACATCTCTATGATATTATTTTTGAAAATTTCATATATTGAAGATTTTTAGCCACTTTACCTCTTTATATGTTCATACATAAAACAAAGCATTGTTGAAACCTGATAATAAAAGTTGAGCAACCACTTTCCTTTTAGTTCTGCACTCTTCACCACCAACTCTTGCAAGATATATGTGGCTCTTAAGCTGCCAAATGCTTCAATACATTCACAAGCTAGTTGCTAACTGTGCAGTGGGTGTATATTTTGTTTTATTTTGTTTCATTTTTTGACTTGGTTTACACAGAAACAATGCTATAAAAATTGTGGAAGTGAACCAAAATTGAAACAATGAGCTAAAAGACACTCATTAAATCTAATAGGTCCTGCACAGTCAGGTGATCTATCATTACCAGCAACATGTTTCACATTAACAATGCAAGTTATTTGATCCCTTGTTATTATAAATATGTTGATTACAAGCTGTAAGTCAGGCTGTAAGCCAGGAGGCGTCATACCTGAACCAGCAGCTCCAGCTTCCTGTCATCCAGCAGCTGCACTTGGCAAAGTCTCCCCTCAGTCATCTGCAGGGAAAAGAAATGTGGAACTTTAAGGCTTGTGACATTGACTGCAAGCTATTCATCATCACAAGGCACAATGCCATCAACGAGGGGCTGTGTAGTAATGTTTTTACAACTACGGCGGTGCAGTTCACGTAAGGTCTGAAAGGTTTTGTAGCACAAAAATATCTAAAAACTGAAAATAAAGTCAAACATATTGCAAGGGCCAATCGTTGCCAGTCTTACGATCAGTAGAAAAACTGAGAAGAAGCCTTGATGGTAAACACGGATGAAAAAACACTGACGTTATTAATGACAATAAAACCTTTGTCTCTGGGATTTGTTGCCATAGCAACCAAGGGAAGGATTTGAGGCTCATTTTGAACCTTTTTGCATTTAACTTTTCTCAGCCGTTCAGCCTTTAAAGCATTTAAATAAAGAAACATCTTGTTATGGGGTTTTAGTCAGCACAGTTTTGAGGTAACTATACTTTACCTGAGTATTTCTATGTTATACTACTTTATACCTTTTACTATGCTACATTTCATACTTTACTTTTTGCTCCACTCCATTATCTTCTTTGCAGAATAAGATTTTGAACATAAATGTATTGATCAGTCTATAAAACATAGTTAAACTACACATCAATACATAAAGTTATTTAATTTGCTGTTAGCTTACAACATGATAATGTTGCTCAGACATGAATGCAGCTGTCATAATGATTAAATACTTGAGTATGTAGTAATGTAACATTCACAAGGAGATATATTCTGCATCAAGAGTACATTTGCTTTTGAAAACTTTCATAAAAGTTCAAAAAGTGGAGTATTTTACACTGTTTAATTGCTGTTTTTACTTCAAAAAAAGGTCTGAAAACTTCTTCTACTACTGTTAATATCCTCATTATTCTGGTCTTTCAATCCTGTTCAATAAAACATTTATGCATGAAGTTTCGACCATTAAACTGTTTAAAGCAGTGAACCACAGCCTCATATCAGATTCTGACCAAACACATCCATTAAACCCGCTTCTCTGGTACTCCTGCCCACACAAAACGAAGGAAATCAAGCTTGTAAGATCATTTTGACCACAACGCCCTTAAAGTTACACTTCTCATCACAGACTCTGACTGACCTACTAAGAGCCACTGAAAGCATCGTACGCACGATAAATCAAATAGCCGGTGAAAGTGACAGATTGAGGTCGACCAGTTTTACAACAAAACCTTCTCACAAACCGAAAAAACACACACACTCACACACACACATCAGATAGATTCAACTGCCTCGTCGTCTGACAGAATGAGGCTGATCAACACCTCTAACTCTTGTGTGAGTGAAGTGAGCAGCTGCCGTACCTGTCGAGCCTCTCCGGGGAGAGTACAGGTGTGGATGCATCCCTGACCGGACCTCATCCTCTAACGCCGGTCTGCTGTTGGATCCGGACCATGAAATCGTCAGCTCTGACTGAGCAGCAGCAGACGATCAGGATTAACAAGCAGCTTGTACCAAACAGGTTATTAACCAGGCGGCCGGGCGTTAGCAGCGTGCAGTGGTGGCTTATACATTTTATGAGAAACCAACAGCTGACTGACTGAATGAGGGCAGGCCGGGTCAGACTCCTGACCACACTGTGGGGTTTTACTGCTTCTTTATATGAACAACTGGGGTCAGACAGGATGCATAAGTGGTCACTAAAATGTGGTTAAGCATGTCTGTACTGTCTTCTTATAGAGCTGAATTTACTGAGTCCTTTTGGATGCTTGCTGAGATGCTCTGTGGCTGAACCTGGAGATCAGGTTTCTCCTTCTTCCTTCTCCTGTATATTTTAACTGAGTGACGTTATTTGATAATAGAAGCAGGGAGAGATTCCCACTAAAGTGATTGAAACAACTAAAAGAGGCATTACTTCACACACACCCTACTTTCTCACATTGCACTAATAAATGATTAAAGAAATTACACTGCTTCCTGAATACTGGGTGCTCACACCCAGTCGCTCCTTTAAATTACACCGTCTGTATTGTTTTAACGAGCACTTTGTCAATTAAACCCTCTGAATAATGTGTCTTTCCTATCGTTCCTGCCATAAATTCTCTTTCATGATCTAAATTAAAAGTGCACATTCAATAAATCCAATTAATTTAGAGTGTGGCTGCTCGTGAAAACCGCCAGGAGTATTATTACGCTGAATTGAACTTGATTTAGTTATGACTGCATCATGGCAGGGTCACACAATTTGGCTCTGTAATAAGCACGACATTACTCCAGGCTGGCACGTGCAGTAACAGAACTGGCCACTAGATGGTGCAGGAATTAATATTTTTGCATATGAAGAAAAAAAGAGCAGTTCATATGGAGAAAATGGCCTCTTAAACAAGCAACCACCATTAAGGAATTTTCATAAGCAGTTATTAGGTGCAGATAAAAGTCATACTCAACTGACATGACTTATGTAATTATGTGATGTAAATGAAGTGAGTGGGAGAAGGAGCCATGATTTTTTTAGGAATCGACACCATTAATCATCTGAGAGCTATAATCACTACAAGAGCTGCTATTTATATCTGAAATAGCAACCCAGCAACCCCAACTAACCCGGCAGTTCCTCTGTCAGAAAACACAGAGGGGACTTTTTATCAAACACAACAGGCACAACAATAAAATTTTACACTTTACGAGTCAACAAAGACCCCTTATTTGAAACTGGACACACAGCAGTTATCAATGCACACTAACAGCTGCACATGTGATCACTGTGTCAAATTATACTCACCACAACATGCCAGAAGCCAAACTTGACATTTTAAAAAAGCTTGTTTTTTCACGGCAGTGGTCCAAATCTCAAAAATATTTAGTTTACACTCACATGATAGAAACAAAAGTAGCCAGTCTTCACAATGGAGAACTTGTACTTATTTGTTATTTTTGCTTGAAAAACACCTTAAATCCAGGCTATTACTGATCAATGTTCCATCAATTAATTAATCTACTTATAATTGCAGCTCCACTAACAACTGCGAATAAGGCAAATCTGAATTTGTCAGCTCCTGATGTACCCGTGTCTATCACAGCGCAGCAGACAGCACTGCTTATTCAACCAAACACAACCTATTCAACCTCAATGAAAGGCCGGCCTCAGACCCTGTGGGGTTAAGACAAGCACTAAACCTTCATGTAAAAGAGACACCGAGGGAGGAGATGAAAGAACCGTCAGTCTTTGTGTTTGTCTCTCCAGAGACTGGACAGGCGCTGGCTGAGTACTGCGCCGCAGGGTGCAGGTTTGGCTCGAGTGTGGAGCCTGCGGTTGGCATATAGACAGCTTGTTATAGTATGCTACAGTGAAATATCCCAGTGGAGACTTGGAGGAGGTGCAGATGTGGCCTCCTTTACAAAGAAACAAAGAGTAATGTAATGTTAATAGTAATAAAGCATGATAAGATAACACCGTTCATTTCCATTTTATAACCTTAACAGGGGAAAATAACACCATGTCAAGCTGTAACGTCGTACAATAAGCTACTGTAACAGGATAATTTTCGTGTCTCCTGAGTGAACGAGCTGTTGGTGTTTTAATACGTCACACTGGTTAAATGTCATGTCCAGACTGCAGCTCGTCTTATCTCAGTTTCCCGTTTTCATGCATTATTGATGAAGGTTGGTATCACTCACAAGTCAGTCTGCTGTCTGTGCTTACATGTTCTTTAGAAGAAACCCAATGTGATCGGACAAAACTTAAAAATCAAGATAGTTTTCAAATTCCCACACAATCCTAGTTTACATGTCTGAGATGACCTGTGCAAACAAAGAAGATGAGATGATAAAATCAACATTAAAGTCTCTATTGACTGGTTTTGCACAACAGATATGAGGACAAGAAGCCAAAAAGAAATCAAAATAAAATCAACTTGAGGCTACAAACTAACACCCACATTCAATGCACTGGTGGTTAAAGGAAACACACTAAGTTCTGTTTTAAATTTAGGATCTTATGGTTCCTCTGTCATGTCATGAACAATGTACAAAGAGCAATTGTTTCTCAATGTCTGTAGCTGACCTCTGACCCCTGACTTATAATGACTCAATGACTGCACTCCACACATTTAATATCTGAAATAAGTCATGTTTTTGTTGTGAAATAAGAGATATAATTTGCTTTTGGTCTCAGATTGCGACATAAAAGCCTCCGCTCCCACTGACAGAATGCTCAATTTGTTTGACTATGTGTGTTGGCATTAAAAAAATAATAAATGAAACACTAAAGGCAGAGCTGCTCTTGACTACACAGCAACAAACCGTGGTTACAGAGCCGGCGGGCTGAGGGATATAACACAGGATTATCTCAAACCTCATCTGATATCTCATCACAGCTCATGTCGTCTGCGGTCAAAAGGCATCTGTCTGGCAGCATCTCCCAATGAGAAACAGTATGGTGGTTAGTGATGTCCAGGAAATTCACAAACACAATGAGGCCCAGGATATTAAGGACAAAAATTAGAAGCCGGGAGAAATATTAATTTAGTATTTATCACGCAGTACCTCGTGATACAACGAGGGCAAGCTGCATCACAGAGGAGTGATTCATGTGAATGATGTCATCATGCAGTACAAGTTCCTATTCTCTCCACGAAAAGGACGTCCACAAAGGCAGCAGGGCATTGTGGTACATTTTCTTCTGGCTGTCCTACAACTGCATGAAGCAGAATGAACCACAGCTAAAATTATTAGCAGCTAAATTGGCAAAAGTGGTCAAATCTGCTTCTGTCAGTCTCAGTAGTATTGTTACGCTAGCAAAAGCAAAACTTGGTACTGATTTTCAAGTGATATAATTTTTTATTAGTAAAAAACAAATAAGTTAAAATAAAGTTTGGTCATGTAATTTTTTCATTTTCATGTATGCTGTCAGGCTAAAAATATTACTTTAACACTGCTCAGTATTTGCAAATAGTAGGCTATTAGCAGAAAAAAATATCTGTTAATTCACTACCATCAAAAACAAAATAAAGTTTTTTTGTGTTTTACTAGTTGTTTTACTAATCCAGTTAGTCTGTTTGCCTGTTTTTGGACAGTGCTTTAATCTATATGCTAACACATCAATGCTAACATGCTCAGATTAAAATTGCTAACAGACTCTGTTAGCATACCAACATTTGCCAGTTAGCAGAAAACACACATCACAACTGAGGACAAATAGCATTCATTTGAAATGTATTTGGTCCTAAATTTTGATTTTGATGCTGGAGACAGAGCACGGATGTTAACAAAGTTAGTACAACCTACCCTGAAGGGACCATGAATGCCTACACCCAATTTTGTTCCTGTCCATTCAAAATGTACAATTATTGAAACGACATTAGAGCCCTTGAAGTTAGGTGTCCCTTTACAGCCTACAAAGCTGTGCCAAATACAATACTGATGTTTTCCAGCTACCACTTATTAGTGGGGCTATGACTGTGAAGTTTGTCCTGATAATGGACCCTAGAAAAGAGTATTACATCACATTTGTAATTTGGCAGGTGCATTTGTCCATAGCAATTACTTTAATTGCATTCAAACAGCACAGGTACAAAAGTCTGATCTTACTGTGAAAGCAAATGTTTTTAATACATCCATTATGCACTTTGGTCTGAAGGTGATGCTAAAAAAACTCATTACAATCCCAAAATTAGTTTAATCAGCTCACCCTCTGGAGAATACTTTAGTAAACAAAGAGCAGGTAGTAAAGTAAATATAAAAAACCCCACAGTGTTGTTAGAGTATGGGTCAGAAGGTCAATGAAAAATTCTGAGTAAATCCTGAGTAAATATTTACACTGCATGTCATGGCAGTCTGACAGGAATTATGTCTATAAGACAGAGGAGTAAAATAAGCTTTAACACAATGATCAAACATGAATCATTCATTGTGTCAATGTTTTCATATTACTTCTGGAGCCAAGAAGCGTCTGTTTCTTGTTTCTGTCCATACATAGAGATTGATCTGGTGGTAAATTTGAAAAACTCATCGCTTCCATCGATCAGAGTTCTTCTAGATCGAAACAGTCAGGTTACAGAAATCTGAAAAGCCTCAAACTGTCTAAATGCAGCATCTCTGTGCAGAACTGAAATGCCTTTGAAGCACAAGACTGATTCAAAGCGCACAAACTAGTCTGCCAGCTTTGAGCTCCTTTAATTATTGAGAGCTTTGCCACCAGTTGCCCTCTTTTCTCTGGGCTCCACAGCTGTCCCCACTGGCTCTCCTGATATCACAAACTGCAGAGTTTCATTACAGAGAAACTGCAGTGACTTTCTGCAGAGCTCAGGGACGAGGCACTGAGGCACGGACGCGAATGGGTGGAGAAATGGAACATGACCAAATTACATGATCTGGATCAAGAAACAGTGTCTGCAGCCCAGTGAAAATCCTCATGACAGGGCCAATATTGACAGATATGTAATCGAGTTATGTAGATTGCCTTTGCCCTGGCTGGAAGCATGTGTCATGGATCAACTGGACTCATTAATTTGGCAGCTTTGGTTTTTAGGACAGCTGCATCTGAGGAAGACTAAGCTCAAATCCTCACCTGCAAACTCGTTTCGCTTCAGTGATGCTGCTCGGCTTTCACCTTATTACATATATATTGGATTTATTCCCTCTGTGGTAAGTGTATGGCTACAAGATTACTTGCCTGTCCAAAAATAGATCTCTCCCTTGCACATTTCTAAGAAAGTCTTGGGAGGCTTTGATTCCTAATCGGAAAGCTGCCAACAGAGTTCTGAGAGATTCATCTCAGCAGCATCAAATGGAGAGAGGAGCAGCTAAAGCTTACAAACAAGTGGGGATAATCATTAAAATATGTATTTAAATGAGCGTGTGTGGAGCTCTGACTGAGCCTGTTCAATGTGATGATGGAGTTTACCAACTTTAGTGACCCTTTGCCCTTTAAAAAGAGCCAGAAGTGCCCTCATAAAGTTGACAGGAGTGATAAATGACACAGGACATCCTCTTCAACAAATAGGAAGAGCGACAAAGTTTCACGCTGGACACGTGTGTCATACGGAGGCAAGGATCACAACAACAATTCCTGTTTACACACTTTAAATACACTCAGTCATGCATCTCTTCCGTTAACTGTGCGATAACATCGGCAGGTCGCTGTCAACATTTGCAGGGCTCATCCTTGTTTTGTAACGGTGAAGTAAAAATAGAGAACCTGGCGGAACAGCAAGTTTAAAAGAAAGAAATGAGGAGGATGCCTCACCTGCACCAAAACTATTACTAATGTCCCTGTAAAACATGTCTAATATGCTTTACCTGGGGCCACCAATTGTCACCTCTTTTAAAGCTGCATTTCACCTCTAAATGGAAAATGCCAAGTATGCACAAAAAGCACAAAAATGTAATGTTATAATGTAAAGATTGGCACAGGCTTGATCCACAATGCTGCAAAAGGGTAGAATGATGATTCATCCATCATTTTAATATTCACCAAGTCACACTTGAATCATTACCCAGCCTGCCCCCTCTTATTAAACCCAATCAGTCCTGTCAAATAGGTCCTGAACTACTTTTTTTTTTTTTTACTTAGACACACATCTGATAATTTCATCTCATATCCACCATAATCAGCAGTTTTGTCCACAGCCTCCAATAATGAGACGAGCCCACCTCAGGGCCGGTTTCCACTGTGCAGGGAGAACAATGAATGTGCTACTGTGAGCTACTCTACTGTATATGGGTGGTTTCCACCTGAGCCCCCCCTCCATGAATAGGCTGATGTGTCAAATAAAAAAAAAACAAAACACACTTTTCCTTGTTTTACTGAGGAAACACGGCAGCCGCTGCGGAGAGCCAAACCCATGCTGTGCTAATTTTTTACTGATGCTTTCTCACATGCGTCCATGACTCGGTCTACTTTTGTCTCCTCACAGCTCACTGAGGCGGCTTCAATCTGCTCCATCACATCATACATTGCCTTACCTTTACGCTCCTTATGTCCCGCTCAGCTATTGATAAGGAAAAAGCCTCTCCTGCATATTGATTATCTCCGTTCAGCTTTCTCCCCGACTGATTTTACCAGGGAGGGGAGCCGCCGTGCAGCCGCTGTCCATGTTCATCCTCCGGTACTACTGTAGCGCGCACACACACACTCACACACACACACACTCGCCTCGTATGGAGCCACACTCACCACGCCTTCACCCGCCGGCTATTATGTGAACATCCCTCCCCTCCTCCCTCCCTCCATCGCTCCCTCCCTCTCATCCAGCAGCTGCCGGTCGGCCTGGTTCACACTGAATCCCCATAATAATGAAGTGTGATCGCCTGAAGGCTGCGTGCGCTGCGTCCCTTTAAACTGCCTATAGTTTGGGGTCATTATTCATAAAATAGTATCAGGTGTTATGAGGACAGTATTTATTCTCTGTTCTGATTTGATCACATTAAATCGATTTTTTTTTTTTTAATTCTGTGAATCAAAAAAATTCATACAATATTCATTTAAAGCACAATATGCCGCTTATATGTCATATTCATGTATTAAATTTATGACCTTTTGTATATAATGCCAATTTATTGTTAATTTTGATGTTTACATCAGTTATTAAAACAACTTGTGACTCTTTTTTTGATCCACACATTTTCTGTGTTGCAATTTGTTTTGTTTTGTTTTGTTTTTTTGTTTTTTTGTTGACCGCCACTTTGGTCAAGTCAGTAATAAAGTCACCAAGTTTGTGATTCAGGTCTGACTTGAATCATGTGAACTGATTCCACACCTCTTTGGGGTATCAAAAAACTCCACAGTTATCAATATTTGCATTTAAGGGACAATATGCAGGGAGCATATGTGTGTTTTGCTGCAGCTGAGGAGGCAGAGTGGGACATTTAAGCATCAGAAGGGAGATGGATCAATCCTAACTCCTCCAGTCTGCATGTTGAAGTGCCTTTGAGCAAGACACTGAGCGTTAGATTGCTCCTGATGCCTCTTCCATCACTGTTTGAATGTGTGTGTATGAGTTCAAGATGAGCAGGCTGCCATTAGTGTATGAATGTGTGTGTGTGTGTGTGTGTAATGGTGAACGCTGACTTGTGTTGCAAAGTGCTTTGGGTGGTTGAAAGACTTGAAAAGCGCTACATAAATGTAGTCCATATCCCATTTCCCATTAACAAGGCAGGAATAATGGGCTAACAGTGTCGATACTGACCTGATATTAATTGTGTTTTTTCAAAATTCTGATATATTTAAAATAAATCAGTTGTTAATTCCCCTTTTTACTGGATAAATAAGTACTCACATTGCTTTATAGTTCTAGGTCCCTCCCAATGTTTTCCTGTGTCCCTTCAGAATTTAATATATTTCATCTGAATATCTGTCATGACATTGCTGTTTTTTTGGTCAGTAAACATGACTAAAGTGGATGAATGAAAATTCACTTTTTAACAGTTTTTTTCCTGCATGTTTTAGCATGCTTCGTTGCACTGTATTTGCACAAAGGATTTTTTTTCCCTCAAGGACACTGACTCCTAACAACAAACAGGAGCTTAGTGATGTAAAATATGAGCTGCCAAAGAGGGTGAATTTTCCAGAGAGACACCTGACAAAACACTGGAATTGTTAATCATAGACAGTTTAGACATTTTTAGTTCTACAACAATGTGTTGATCACAACACCAGCTGAAAGAAGAGACTATTCACTGATAAACACGACACTCAGTGACGATTTAAATGATTTGATGTATTTTCCAGACTCAGAGGTTTGTTTTTATACATTTAATAATCAACTGTATATTCGAAGGACTTTTTATTGAACCGACAGTGAAATATTAAAGTCAACATTCAGCACCAGAAGAAAGTTTACATGCTGCTCAGTAACACAAAATAAAATAAATTGTCTCTTTTTTGAATGTCCCCGATGGCCTCACGGGCAGAGGAGTGTGTTACCAAGCATCAGGCATTTGTCACTTAACACATATCCTAACACCTTTGACATGTGCAATTCAAAAAACACAATACTGTCCAGTCATATTATTGATGTGTTTTTCACGTTATATTCATCTGTGCTGAGGACTGACAGCACCTCTGAAATATTCATTACTTCCTTTATCCTTACTCAGTTGCAAGTTTAGCAGCCGATTGTTAAAAGTGTCCAAAACAACATTTAAAAATTGAGATGATGTATCAAAGGAACACTGAAAGACCTTGTTCTGCCTTCAGGACAGCTGCTAAACTGTACTGATAAAACAGTGTATCTTTTGCTGAACGTCCTCACAGCCTACAGTAAATGCTGTAGCCTGTCAGCAGAGCGAGACCTCCCCACCCCCCCCTTGTTCTTGTATTTCTGACACAGACATGAATAAGTATCTCATTAAGATCCCCCAAAACCATCTGTCCAGTGAGCCTCCTCCTTACAGGAAGATGCTCTCATAAACAAAAGAGTAGGATTCCCTCATTATCCTCGTTACCCTCATTAGGAATTTTAATTCCATCATCAACAGCAAGTTGTACTTTTACTGCATTCATGCAACTGGGATACACCCAAGACAGTGTTGTTGTTTTTTTTTGCAATAAAACTCTTATCAGATCCAGATATGTGAATATCAATGGTATATTTTACAACCGAAACTTAAAGCCAGAAGGGTTGTATGTAAATTTACCACCATAGGTTGCTTGTAATTTGTCATTTGTAATAAAATTTTTATGCATAATTGACTGAGCATGCAAACGGTTGTCTGTTCCTATTCAAACATAGTCAAATGTTGCTTGGCTGATGATTATGCAAATGCTCACACACGACCCATAACAACAGAAACTGAGGGAACTGAAGAAGCTTAAGACAACAATATTCATCAGCTAAATCAGAAATATTCTAAATAGGACCCAAAATATGACACTTCCTTATGTGCAAAGATTCTTAAAACATTTTGAGGATTAATAATGAAATACTCAAACATATGCAATTAGAAATTTAGGGAAAGAATAGCAAGTTTCAATAAGCAAACACAATAATCACCAGCCTACAAAAGCTTCATTTTAACATATTCAGTATGCAAAGGCTTTCCATATGGTATCACATTATTCCCAAGAAAAACACACTTAAGGTAACACAGCAGAAGGTTGTCCACTTTAAGTAGTCAGGATCAACCAGTGGCTCAAAGTTACATGAAACTTCACAAGTGTAATGAAACACCTTTAGCTCATATTTCAGATTCTTGCTTTTGAATCCGGCATACAGGAAGTGATGGCTGCAAGTCACTGACGATTGGCTGATGTCTCTCCTTAAAGAGTTGTGAGGTAAAAGAAAAAGAGGATTGTTTGTTCACACCAGACGAGGGTCTTTATTTCAGTTTGTGCTCTGTGTTATCAGCCAGTTATGTTTGCACTTGCTGGAGCAGCTTATTAAAAACTGCACAACACTGTTCAAATGATGATGTATCATTCTCTGTGATTAGATCCACATGTTGTCTCATTGCACACAGCGACTACGTCACTGTCTCCACCACTTACAATTTATGTGCTGCAACCTTTATTGACATGTTGTAATGGGAGAATCCTGGATGTTTAATACCACATATTAGTGTGGGTAAATAACCCAAAAGTAATACAGGAAAAATAAAATGCAATAAAAACAAGCCACTGTCTCAAACTGAAAGGTGACCCGATAGTTCAACCTGCCTGCCACAAAAAATTGTTTACAATTTACATTTTTGCATACCACTCATGCATAAAGTTTGTAGATTTTATTTGTAATATCACCATTACTACAGTTCATATCAACATGATGTAGTGCAGATTTAATGTAGGTCTTTATGAGCTGAGAATTGAGGGGATGGTAGTGGCATGACGCCATGTATGGCAACCAAAGCTGGGTGCTTCTGAGGATTAAAGAGTTTCCAACAGTGTTTTTTGGAGGCCAAACTTGGTGTTTTTAAGGAGATGTTTGCAGATTTTCTCTGCAGTTATAAGTGACAGCAACAAATGAACTGAAGAAGATCGCATAAGAGCTTACAACAGTGTTTCTACTGACAAAACCAGATGTTTTCCTGATCCTAACCAAGTCATTTTTGTATCTGAACCTAACCAGACTTTAACCAAGGGTAAAGATCCATTGTAAAAATAAAAAACCAAGACTCCAAAAACATTTTGAACTAAAGTATCAAATATTTACATACTATACCCACTTGAGGAATTACAAAGGGCATTGTGGTCTATGAACTGTGGGGGTGCAACTCAGCTGGAGGCCCTGTGTAATCAGTGCTGCCATTCACCCCACAATAACACCCAGCATAATATGTGTTGTCTAGTCTATTGTGTGTCTGGCTCTGTCCCCTTTGACTGAATGTGAAACCCCGCAGGTCCTGCATCATGTCTCCTATTCTGACTGTAAATGAGTTGTTTTTCACATGCCTCAGAGCTTTTCTGACAAAGAAAATGTCTCATAAAATATGGGAAAAATTCTCTCTCCCATTCTTTGTATGTCTGTTATAAATTATCATCATGTCATTTGAAGCTTTAATTTTACTTTTTATGCCTGTACTTTCTTGCAGAAGCAGATATGTGTGATGTTTGCACTGGTAAAATGCTGCAGACTATAACCAGTTCAGCAGGATGAGGCTAATGCAAATATTGAACTTGAATTTCCATTTGGTAATAGAAAGTGCTCACGCCCCTTGTGGGCACACAACAGTGGCTTTCCTGGCTTCATACTGCCCCCAAGTGGTGAAAGAGAAGTCAACTGGGGAGACTAAGCTTAATGAGCAGAGAGCAGAGTGTGGGACTGAGGAACAGACAAGCAGCAGAGTCAGCTCAGTCTGTCTGCACAGGAAACGGGGGAAAACAGAGACATGAGGGCCGACAGAGTCTCCAGGTTTGTCATAATTTGAGTGCAGTACTTGCATGATTCCTGCTTTGCAGATTGTTCCTCTAAGACGGAAGATATTAAATCAACGGTATAATGAGAGCTGCTGAAGTAGGATTTTATGTTTGACTCTTAGTGCAAAAGTGGACTTTTGTGGTAGATGCAGTGGTCAAGTGGCTTGTCAGATGCTTTTGTAAAGTCCATAACAGAGATGCAATGTATGCAAAAGGAAATCCTTACTAGGATTAAATATTACATCTGCAGTGAATAATTTTTCAAGGTCACTTTACATAGGTTGACCCCATGAGTATTATAATTATAGTTACTGATCATATCTTCAATTTTGTCCTCTTATGTTTCAATAATTACTTATCCAAGCTGAAACAGCTCCAAACATTATCTTTATGAACATTATCTTTATGAATCTGTATTCAGATGTACAGGTTTTACAACCTGATATTAGTATTTTATAGATATTTGTATATTGGAAAATATATCTACTCTTATGGCCTATTCAGGTGTAATATAATTTATCTAGGTTGAGGGTAAGCAAATAAAGCATTACAATATTGCAGGTCGCGGACCAGCTGGTTTTGGTGACTTAAAAATCAGTGTTTACTCTTAATTAATAAAATAATCTGTGACCATGACCAGCTGTTCAAATTGCATAAGAAGTATTGAAGAAGGAAATGAAACTTTATGACTCTGGAGTTTCACTGTGCGAGCAAACAACTCCTGTATCCTAAAATCCCCTCGGATGTTGCAGCCAATGAAAACCATGCTGACATTGACAGCCGCGGGGCATCATGGGAGCTGTAGTTCACTCGCCGCCTGCAGCCCGTCGGCCGCGCTGTGCTCGCCGCCGCGCGGGACTACAGAGCTCACGGTCGTGGGCAGAGGCGGCTTGCGTTGACAGCGGTTGGCAGTGAGCGAAGTACGGCGGCTCGAATATCGTCCGTCTGCTTCTTTTTTTTTTTAAAAAGAAAAAAGGTTTAAAGCTTCCAAAAAGTTGACATCTGCAAATATGCAGGCCGAATCGGGAATAGTTCCCGACTTCGAGGTTGGAGAGGAGTTTCAAGAGGAACCTAAAACGTACTACGAATTGAAGAGTCAACCCTTGAAAAACAGGTCAGTTCTTCAGCGGAGGACAGTTATTTCCCACGCTGCAGCGGTTTTGGTGTTTAGGTGATAATTGGGCTGCAGACTTTGTGAGTGTTGTCCCGGGTGCGTGTACGAGGCTTCCCCGCGGATGTTGCTGGATCTGAGCTAACCCGGAGTGGGATCCGACTCGCCTCTCATTCCTTATGGTTATCCTGCTGGCGTGAAGTTATGCAACACTTGGGTGTTGTCTTGTCAACATCAACTTCAAATATTAGCTTGTAGATGAGCAGGCAGGTCAGTTTGATGAGATGCTGCTCTCTTGTGTTGATGGGTTGATGTGTTGTTAAAAGCTGATGGGTGGATTTGTTTTTATGGGGATTTGCTTAAAAATCTCCAAAGATTAATTTCAAAGAAAACATCCTCTGCGTGGAAAAAGTGCTGCAATGCTTAATACAGACTGTCAAACAATATTGTTATTTGTTTTCAGGGAAGTTTTGGTCAAATGCATAAAATCCATCATTAATAGAAGTGATAGGGATGCTTCTTGAGGCACAGGGCTTCTGAAATACACTGCAACACTTTAAAAAGTTGAAATTAACTAACTAAAAGCTATTCAGAGCTGTGTTAGTGTGTAAAGACAACCTGTTTTTGAATCAAGTCTCAGGCTTTCTGCTGCACATAGTTATTGGAGACGATGCTTTAAATCCTGACAAAACAGACCTTATGCAGACAACAAATGTCAAAAAATAAAAGTTCCTATGGTGTCTCAGGATAAAAACACAAACACTCTGCAGTTGTGACTTATTAGGAAGCTATTTTCAGCTTTGGCAAGTTGAGGCCTCGCCATACAATCAGCTTTGAGATGAGTCAGGTCTGTGCAGTCTGATTTGACCTTTCACCTTTCATACATCCTGTGTTTAGGATGTCAAATTCAGATGCTAATGTTGCCATCAAATTAATAATTATTTTTCTGGGAAGCTTAGAAATTAATTTATGGCAAAGTCTAACATTTTAAAAATGCCATGATGTTTGAGAGGAAATGATTAGCTTAGCATTACGTATACACGGGGAATAGGAGAGCAGCTAGCTTAGCATGTCACACTGATAACAAAACTCCCAAAAAACCATGAGTTTTCATTTTAACACTCTGGTTTTGTATGAATTAAGTAAACAAGTTGAAACTAATTTATAAGCTTTAGGGATGTCTACAAGAAGATTTTTTTCCTATAGTTGGACAGAGCCAAGCTAGCCGTTTCGCCATTTTTTCATCATAATGCTAAGCTAAACTAACCAGCTGCTGTAACTGTAGCTTTACATTTAATGGACAGATGTGTGAGTGGTATCAATCCTCTCAGCAAAAAAGTGGATTAAAAAATTACCCAAAATGTTGAGCCATTTTTTTGAGGATATTAAAATATGGACTCACTTATAGCGAGTTGTAGGCTAACAGGCTAATTGATAATGTTTTGACCTCGGTTACAAAACATGTGGGACACATAGAAAAGTGAAACTTTGGTCTCTGATGAGAAATTGACTTATATGTTCAATTTTTTATGTTTTATGAGGAAACAGCATGACTCCCTTTCTCTGTATGATCTTATGGCTTTAGGGAACACTGCGATAAAACTGGGAAGTTGTGAAACTCACCACATTGCCTGATGATGACGACAATACATCTATGAACAGAATGGCATCTCATTATCTATTTTGTGTCCACACATCTCTGTTATGTTGGTAAGCGGTAGTAATACATGGCTTCATTGTCAGGGCGAGACATGCAGAGGACAGTACGCCTCTGTGTTCAGACAGAGCTCTTATTGCAGACGTTTGGTAAACTCCTGTTACTTTTTTCCCCCTCTGGCTCTTGACATTTGTTTTCAGATTTGTAGTGTTTCTCCTTGTTCTCTGAATTCAGCCAAAACACCAGTTCAGGGAGGAGGAAAAAAAAAGAAAAACTATCATCTTGTACAACCCTAACCTTTAACCCAGTTCTGCATTTTTTAAACTAATTTTTCCATTAGTGAAATGTCATTACACTGTTACACATACATGGGCTGAATCTGGGCTGTGTTGTGTCTTTTGTGGAGGCTGGCAGAGCAGCAGCAGCCGTCTGTTTCAGTGAGGCAGCCGTGCTGGTTGTGTAAAATCACAGATCATTTCATTTTATATTATTTCCTTTGGAATATGTGAAGTTGTCTGTACAGTTTCTTCAATTAGAGGTATCCCACTTCCTCTTCCCATCACATGAGGATGACCCAGCATTCGAATGGTCACGCTGACTGCATTGTGACACATTGTTGTTTAAAAAGGATAAAATTAGTCTGATTGATTATTGACTTGTGTGATGTCCTGTCATGGCTCACCCCCACTGATTCTAAATTTAAAATCTGAAGTGTGACAAAGTGTCTTTTTTGGCTTTTACTGATATATTTTTTTGTTTTTTTGCTGTCTAGGTATCAGATCTGGCACGCCGTCTGCTGTGACGGCTGCAGACGATGTGCTAGACTTTTTGTGCCTAATATAGATGTGAGGCAAGCAGAGAAACTAGTCTTCTATGCAGTGTAAATAAGCGGTATAAATTTAGCAGTGAATGTGTTATATCAGAAACTGAGAGTTGAGAGATCATTACTGTGCAGGCACATTCTGCAAGCACATAATGTACAAATATTTATGCAACAGTCAAGTTAAGACTCAGAGCCCTTCTTATGCTTTCTAAGGTTTTGGATATCTGTCAGAACTTTAATGTAAATTTGCATTTTTGTCACAGGTATTGAGTAAGTAAGCAGAGTTTTTGTATCAGCATCAAAATGAGACTTTTTGCTTTGCTGAACATAAACCTGATTTACTACAATTAATGTGTAATTATGTTAAAAGCCTTATGAAAGAAAAAAATCCTGATGTAAGAGTTTGGTCCAGCAAACTTCAAGCTTGAAAAACAACAGAATTCTTAATTTTGTACATTATTTACAAGGGTGACGGTATTAAGTGGCAATATTCAATTGCACAGATTAATCTAATAATCTAATCTAATATGAGACAATCTAAGTCTTATACCTGGCCTTTTATCACAATATCAATATAATATCAATAATACCACATACATGGCTGTTTGTTGCAGATGTGCTTTAAACTCATGTCAACTTTTGTGTGTATGAAATAGAGAAAAGTTTACATAATGACATTTAAGAATGTCGTGTTTATTACGTCAGAGGAAGAGAAACGTAATCTGTGTCCGACAGAGAGCTGAGTCGGAGGTTGAGGGTTATGAAAGTTCGTGTAGGGAACAGATCGTTCACATGCGGAGACCCAGACAGGGATGCCAGAGAGGCCGAAGAGTTTGATCCTCGATCTAAGACTGACCAGAGAGCTAAATGACACAAACAGGTGTCGCGTCTGGAGTAAAAGGCGGTCAGGACGACTTGCCCTGCCGTCGTGATCACTTTACTGCATGTTGACCTCTTTTTAACGGGATGTGTGTTTTAATTTCTACAATGGAAAATCCTCACAAACTTTTTGGGGGCTTTTTAATTTGCTTCAACAGTATTAATGATAGTGATATGTGATCTTTGTCAGCCTCTGTTGGTGACCAGTGGGAACTGCAACAACACTGAAGCATGTTCCTGGATATATCCACGTCTGACGGTGTGACCTGTATTGACACAAGTGATTAGTCTGCAGAATTCTGAGTTAATATTCTGTCAGTTGTTTGCTCATTGTCATAAAATACTGAACAATGGCCTTGAAAATACCTTTTAGTCTGTTGTGAAGCCTTCAAATACCATCTTTTTACCAACCAGTTCAAAAGAACTCAGTCTACTTTCATGTGATACAGAGTAAAGCAGAAAATCTTCATATTTGAGAAGGTGAGACCAGTTATTTTTTTGCCATTTTTGCCTGATAGAATGACTTAAAGGAAGAATTGACTATTAGATTTAAATATAAAACACTATAAGTATGTGATATGAGTAAGTTGGCCATTGCTTTCTGTTTAAAACAAAGCTTCTCTACTGCTCAACTTTTGAAAAATAATATTATTCAACAATGTCAAATTCTATCGGATGCATATCATGATTTTTCATTGTTATTGCGCTTAAAATTAGGGCCGAGTTGTGTTTTTTGGCAGTAAAAGACACGACTTTACATTGTGAGAATATGCTTGTCGTCTGCTATTGTCACCTTCAGGAAAATTCAGTCAGCTTCAGGCGTGTCTGCTGTGTTTGTATGACAACCTTATGCATATGAACTTAAAAACCTTGTGAACTCACTCAACTTGCATGAAATCCTCCTCCTGACCCTTGTCAGACAGTCTGGTTTTCTCCTCTCAGAGGGAGAAGAGGGAGCAGGAGCTGGTGCAGGCTGTCCTGCTGTATTTTGAAGGGCACAGAACGTAATTACAGAAATAAGAGCCGGCAAGTTCAAGTTGTCCCGGCCGGTCTTGGCTCTGTAGAGATACTATGCACAGAGCCTGATTATGTCTTTGGATGCTTTCACAGTTTACCCTGTTTTGTTTTGCTTTGGCTGTGAATCTGTGAAGCAGCATGTAGGTATGTGAAAAAAAAGATGGTTCACACCATCTTTTAGGATTTGCACCAATTATTTGTCGTTCTTGACAACTGCATGACATATTTTATTAAAAAAAATGAATATTTTGGAGGTTCTAATTGCACAGCATTGAAAACTTGGTTCATGGATAAGCACTATATGCAGACTATACAGTGATTAAAAGTTGCTGGTGTCTTGCATCACAGGCTTTTGTGTAATATGATGTGCTGTCTAGTACACAGCGTTTCCTCTAGGTTTACTGTTTTAGGGGGGAGGGGGGCTGAACAAGCAGACAGTTAAAGGAGTCATAACGCCAAAATATAATTCCAATGAGTCAAGCAGGACAGGAGATGATAAAAAATAGCGCAGCTGTATATGTCACATAGTAGAGACTGAAATGAAATGCTGCACAGAAATTAGACTAATCACATAAGCATATTGTGTTTATTTAATTCAGGAGTTTTGTGCTTGACCCGCTCCATATGAGAAGCGACCTAAGGTAACCTCTGCTGTGATTTGGTGTTATGTATAATAAAATTAACTTGACCTGACTTCCAGTGGGGGTTCTCATTGGAAGAGGGCCCAAAGCAATGGCAGAGAAAAGACTTGAACATATCGAACAGGTAGAGACTGTTGCATTTCGGTGTGTTTAGCAATAAGATTTATTGTGAACTTTCTAAAATTTTTCAATTGAGAAATGTACATTAAATCCTATTGGTTAGCATACCTAATGTAGATGTTTGTTTTATAAACTTGTGCACCACCTTACATTCATTTTCTTTTTTCTTTTTTTAATTTTGATTGACTATGAGACATTTCTTTAAAAATATCCTTCCACTTTCTTGCTTTGTCATATAAAGGGTCAAAAATCCAAATAAACTCAATTTGTTGTTACATTAGACAAATGTTTGGCATATGTGCTCCAAAAATTACAGAAATTTAATTTTTGTCAATCAAATAATTGAATAATTGACTTGCTGCTTCAGCTCTGAAGGGGTTTTCAGGGGCAAGATTTTCATGTTTGCTTGTGTCTTTTATTTTAACTTTGTTTCATGTTGTCTGGTGACGACTTGTGGTACAAATGTAAATCCAGAACTTCTACCCTAAGAAATCGGCTTTTTAACTTTTTGCCCAATAATGATTGTTGTTTCAGTTGTTTTATTGTATGCGGATCTCACCTTCTCACCTCTATTTTTAACAAAATCATTTACAAACGGTGTCAAACTGCATCCTCTTGGTGCAAAGCCAATGTAAATGATCGTCTAGATATAACACTTGCAAACAGATGCTTTCTAGTATCTCTGATTTGCTTGCGAGTGTCTGTCTAGTGGGGATGTTGCTGGCTGCAGGATGCCGCGGTGTTGAGATCAGCAGGGGAGTCCGAGCAGATCAATGCTCTGTCTTGTGGGGTCATAATCACTGAGCTGTGTTCCTGCTGAGAGGTCAGCATGTGTTTTACCAGGAGAGCCTGAGCTGCTGTGTGTGAATGAGGTCGCTGCAGTCGACAAACGAAAGGAAAGGACGATGGTCTTTCTAACTATTTTTGCACTTCGCTCTTTTTATGGATCAATTATATTCATGAGTCAATGTGCATTTCAACCTTTTTCAATATAAGCAGTTAAAGAATTTTAAGTCAAAGAAGGCACGCTGATCGAGAGATGGAGGAGCGGCCCCCGGTGGGGAAATGATTGAAATGTTTACGAATCAATTTCAGTGGTTTCTTGGGTAGATTTTGATTCACGATTCATGAAGTTAAAGATATTAGTTATCAATACGGTGCACAATTGTGTCCTCAAGTTGTTTTTATTCTAGTATTTTTATATTTATATCATTATATGAAGTCAGTGGTGCTCAAACTGTGGTGAGGGCCCCACTTATGGGCATGGAGCCACTGTAGGTGGGGTGTGAATGACCAGGGGAAAAATACGGAGTGAAACGGAGTTGAATGAATATGATTTATGAAGGGAAAACAGCACAACATTATGTTGAGATAAGCATCACAATCCACTGAAAATCATGCATGAATTTTTCAGATAAACTGAAGGATAAACTTCCCACATCACGGGTTTGGAAAAACTGTTTTTTCTTAAGGAGCCCGTCAAGACATTTTGTATGACATATAAAAAACTCTGCTTTTGAAAAACTAAACTATACTACTATAAATAAATAAAAATCCAAAATTTATATTTACTTCATCTTTCTCATGGGAAAATCAGTCAATGAATATGTTCTTATCACATTTAATTCACTGGAGCCACACATCCAGCTTTTATTTTATCCTTGATCAATCAGTTTTTCTGTGTAAAAAATGATGATCCGAAGTTTTTTAGAGTCCAAGGCAACATTCTTAAAAGGCTGTTTTGTTTGACTATCAGTCTGTAACCTAAAAAATAAGTAATCGATTAAAACATTAAATTTGTGATGTTTGCATATTGAACTGTGACTAACCTGCAATCTGGTTGTGATGTCACAAATCACGCTCTCACATACACACCTGAAATTCAGACTTAAGGTGAGAGGGAGGTCATAGAAACTTTCTCCCTTCAGGAGTTGAGTGTAAAACCAGCTTTCTAGCTTTCTGTCAAACTGCACTGACGTCATTCTGCACAGTGAAGCTCAAACATCAAAGTGGAGCAAAAGCAAAACACATGTTTGAGTGGAGCTGGATTAAAGCTAAAAAACACACTGCATTATCTGAAAAATGCATCATTAAAAGGATGAAAAACTGTATGCTGTGGTATTTTTGTCACCATTTTTTTAAAAAAACACATGGCTTTCCAAACTGAAAGTCGCTTGCAGGCCGTCTCCTGAACAGTGGCGACACATGTCCCTCAGTGAAACAGTATCCGTGTGGTTTTAAAGCAGCGTGTTGATGAACAGCGTGTTTCCAGTGAGCGCTTGCCCTCTCCTCTGCTCTGCTTGTTGCACTGGACGGGGCTGGTCCTCTGCCTGGGACTCTGTGTGGCGATTGGAGATTTGAGGCTGGGCCCCGGAGCCTCCCCCCTCTGACACACTTTCAGTGCTGCACCACCAGCATGACTTTCATTGCTCTCCAAGGGCGGGTGGTGCACCTTCAGGAAAAAACAAACAAATATGGAGGCCGTAGGAGTGCAAGTGTACAGACCCTGCTCATTTGACCGTCTGTGAGTATGGCGTCTCAGCATCTGTGATATTGTTGGCATGCGTAAAGGCATGATTGTGGAATTTATTGGTGAGTGTACAACACTGTGTGAAAGACACTGTGCTGAGGGAAATGTGTGTGAAAGTACATACAATCAGAGCTACAGCAGATTTCACCTTGTGCAAAGTGTTTTGTGTTAAACAGTTTTAGTTGGTTTTTATAAATAATCACAGTTATAAGTTTTTTGTCAAACAAACTGTTGCTTTTAGTTTTTGATTTTTATCTAAGAAGTGAGAACTTTTACCAGTCAAAGAATTTGTGCCACTTTGACTAATAATGATGAATAATTTGAAGAGATAATCACTTGAGAGTTAAATATGTTTGTAGCAGTGAAACAAATTCTTTCTAAGTGTACTGCCATTAGTTTTTACATAATATTATTGCTATACTATTATTATCCAGTAGGCAGAGCTGACTCCAGTCATTCACCTGCAGAGGCATTAGTGGTGCAGTGTGTCTGTTCAGCTCTGAAGCATTGAACATTGTTGCTTACCTTCCTTTCTGTCTGGATGCAAAGCTGCTTCCCTTCTCTGTTTGATATCTGTCAGTCTGTCTGTCTGTCTGTGTTTATCTGTCTATGTTTGTCTGTGTGTCAATCAAACCTGCATCAAAGGCTCAGCTCTGACTGTCTGAGTAATATTGACTGTGATGGAGTGCAGCAGGACCAGAGGAAAATGAGTTGAGTGGGTGGGGCTCTTCAGCACTGTGTAGCCATTGTTGGAGATTTTTTTTTGGTTTTGTTTTGTTTTGTTTTTTCTTTGATATACACACAAGCATGAGAGGAGGTGTGTACACACACACACACAAGAGTGAAAAATTTAAAAGGACACAAGAGCTTTTTATGTGTTTCAGTGGTCTGTTTGGCAAAGAGCCACCGAACAGGCAAAAAGAAGAAAGAGAGAGAGAGAGAGAAGTGAAGCTTTGCTTTGTAGTGAAGCTTTTGGTCATTCTTAAACACACACACGCACACACACGCACATGCACGCACACTAACGCACATGCACACTCATACACACAGATAATCAGGAATGTATCAAAGAAAATCATGAGGATCTATGACACTCTATTGATCTCTGCTGTAAACCATTCTCCTCTACTTGGAGACATGCTGTGATTAATTTCCTGTTATTGCAGACCTTTGATGGGGCTGATCCTGTAAACTCTGGGACTTTTATTTTGAAATGACGTTGAGAACAGCCTGAACCTCTGCTTAGACATGCCAGATGTTAGCTTATCAAAGGTATTGATGTGTATTTCAGTTGATATTTGTGTGCAATAATAAAGTTTTATTTTAAGTGA
>JAPZDV010000002.1:20611150-20689487 GCA_029814665.1 Acanthurus lineatus | reverse complement strand
TAAACTTTATGAAAGGCATATGAAGAAAACAAGCATCTGCTAATAAAGTCTAATGAGATTTTTCAACTCTCAAAATATAATTTAACATGGTTGTTGAATTTAGTAACCCTTGCTTCATAAGGTCTTAGATTTTACTGCTCTTGCTGAAAAACAGTGTTTTGTGTTCGCGTTTGATTGGCTCTGATCCTCAATTTTTTTTCGTACCCTAACCATCCAACCAGCAACTCCTTACCAAGCAACAAACACTGGCCAATGGGAGGGGATACGGAGAGCATCTTTTTGAACATTTACACTGATATTAATGTACATAAATGGGCCATTAGAGCGATGGTTTGTTCCCCTTACAGCATCGTAATATACCTCTTTAAAATTCTTACTCATGAATCTTATCTATTTTTCTACTTAATGATTCTCATTAGATTTCTTTTATTATCATCTTAAAGTAGACAGTGAGAAAATATTGTGTTAAAAGTATTAAAAATTATATCTCTGAGAGTGTATTTGCATATTAAACTTGGTTTCAGTGCTCTGCAGTATTACCGTAATGAAGCGTTGCAAAACAGACTACATGTTGCATCAGAATCTGTAATTTTGTGTGGAGGTGTGGAAAGTGTGGAAATCCTTTAGCGTGTCTTTAAATTCAACAATAGCTTGTCCGTGTTTTTAGTTCTTAAAGTTAAGACAGAAACTGGTCATTTCCTCCTTCGAAGTGATGAAAAATGTGTTGTTGCTTACTAAACATGTGAAGGTGTGAAGATGTTTTAATCAGAGTAGTTGTTGTGAAAAATTATTCTGTGTTTTGTGGTTTAAATTTGAGGAGCAGCAGATGTGAAGCTGTATAAAAAAGTTTCTGTGCAGAAATATTTTACAAACAAGTGTTTTCATATTGATTGATATGTTCAGCCTTCCTTTGGAGGCAACACTGGGACTGCTGCGTGTGTGCATGTGTGTGTGTGTGTGCAATGTGGAAGTGGGAAACTTGTATCCGCTGGGATAAAAGTAAACATCCTGAAGTGCAAACAGAGGACAGATGGACAGATGCAGGTTGTGGAGGTTGTTGGCAGTTGCTGCTACATAAACTCTCAGTATGAAACTTCTGCCGCTAGACGTCTCTAAATCAAAACAGTGATAATAGAAGAAGCAGTTTAAAGACAAACCAAAGTATCCAGGATTTTTGGATTTGTTTTGTTCACTGTTAAACAACCACCATTACAGATGCAAATCTTTCTGACTGACCGAGGAGGTGATGTGTTTAAGTTTAATTCACGTTACATTTGGTCACGTTTGCAGACTTCCTCCTCACTCTTTGACTGGTGTTACCTGGAAGTTAGTGACAGACGACAAAATGAAATGCCATGTTTTCTTGAAAAAACGACCCATTTCTCAGAGTTTAAATATTTTTTGGTAACAATTATAATAATAAAAGTACACGACTCAAAATAATTGTAACAAAGATAGTGTTGTTTCATCGTTTTAGAACAATTTCATGTGGAAATGTTACAGATTACACTTTTAAAGCCGCCAGGTGGAGTTTTCTTTTTTTTTTTGCTTTGTGAATCTTCATAAAACATTTGCAGAGTCAGTATTTTGATCATTTAAATTGTGCAGTCTTTGCATCCATGCCAGTACTGTGCAGCAAAAGTGCAACACTGTATTATAAGCACAAATTTATTTTTTTTACATAATGTATTTTAAGTAAATGTAAGTATGAAACAGCTTAAAATACTCAAGTAAAGCACAACTGCCTCTAAATTGCACTTGAATACAGAACTATTCTTGACTTAATGTACTTAGTTACTTTCCAGCACTGCTGCTACTTAGTGCACAGTGTTTATGCACACATGTATAAAAATGTCTCATTTGAAATTAAAATGCAATATTTTAGGAGTAGAGGCCGTGATGAGCATCAGACATTTTTTTTCTCTCCATCCGTACATTTAATTTTCTGTTTAAAGACGTTCACTTTTCATGTTTATTCTGACTTGAAACAAGAAGGGGAAGGAAATGAAAGTACTCATGTTTTAAATTACAAACACTCAAATACTGAATCAGATTAACGTAATTAAAAAAAAAAAAATCAAAGGATTCGGCTGTGCAGTGGAAATGGAACAAAAAAGCCGTTCTAACATTAGATCTGGAGACTTTTTATTTGAAACTTGCAGGATGAAAGGAAACAATCGCCCAAAGTCACACAGACAAAGGAATTACATGAACACTAAACCTGCTTCACTGTATTTGCTCGAGTACAAAGGAACTTGACCAAAAAAAAAAAAGTAGCTGTCGGATTGAAAGACCCAAAGTTCTGCAGTGCTTTCAGAGAACAAGCTTCAGCCTTTGTTCTGCTTTAATTCACTCATTAAATCTACTCGTTAATTGATTAATGCAGGAGCACTAATCTGTGTATCTGCATCAGCATCATCAGAGGAGAAAGAGACGGTTTATCATAAAGTAAGAAAAGTGCAGGTTGTGTGCTTTTGTGACTGCTGACATGCTCCGAAAACGTGTTTTTATACTTAATTTTTGCATATTTTGCTCTTGTGCAGGGTTCAGTGGGTGTGGTATCAGACAATGAGATTATATGCAGTACTGGGAGGGGGCGTGGGGGCGGGGGGGGATTATGGTATGTTGAGGGGCTCAACACCCACCCGAATACGCTGTCGACCGAAGCTGTGTTTGACTCCGCTGGCTAATTAGTGCGATTACTGCACAGCTGGATTGGCCAGACGTTTTAGTGAGTTTTGTCAGAAGGATCACTCACTCGACGAAGGCTTCATACCGACAACTTCTGCTTCAGCAGAGTCTCTCTATTTTAGGACTGCAGGACTCTGTCTGGGGAGCAGCCGTCTAAATTTAAGAGTGGGAAAACTGAAGCGACCTTTTATGAAAACTGTTCCTCTTTTAGTTGTTTAAAAAGCTTTGTGAGGGCAGCAGGAAGCTCCTTGCTCTTCATAGTACTCAGGACTTCTTTGAATTACATTTTAAACCAATACTTCAACTCTTAAGTGGTTTAATTTTGTTGTATTACTTATTTTTAGAAATAAAATTACTGCAGAAAAGTTAGGCTGTTTATTTGTCAATTCTTTCAACACTTAATTTATTATTTTTTAAGTAATGAAAGTGACATCTTGATAAAGATGTTTGATTTACAACATAAATGAAAAAAAAACAAATCCTTCCATTTGAGAGCTGCAATCTGCCAAAAGTTCATCCTTTTGCTGAAAATATGACTGAAATGTTTGACAGTTTATCTAAATAGTTTACAGTTTTCACCTAATTGATTGAGCGATCAGTCATTGCAGCTCCACAGATTTTTCCTTTTGATTTTTGCCCCTTCAGTCAACCTCAAATTAACCTTTTATTTCATCTGGCTTCTCTTCATCTTCTGCCTCTTCTGCTGTCTGCTAATCTTTCTCCTCTTTTGTCTCTTTTGGTTGACCTCTCCTTCCTTGTCTGACCCCCCTCTGCCCTCCCTCTGTTATCATCCTACGTCTATTCACCTCATCCACCCTCCCTCATCCCTCCCTTTCCCTATCTTTACATCTCACTCATCTGGCACCCCCCCACCCCACCTCTTGGCAGCAGCAGCCAGTCGGACCAGCACGGCTCCTCCAAGCCCCCGCTGAGCTCCTCGGCCATGACATCACGCATCCTGCTGCGGCAACAGCTGATGCGGGAGCAGCTTCAGGAGCAGGAGCGGCGGGAGCAGCAGAGGCAACAGGCTTCCCAGTACCCACAAACCTCTGCAGCCCAGACCCCTGCCATCAATGTCAGTGTCCCCGCCAGTTTACCGCCCGCCGCCCAGGTGCCAATGGAGGTGCTCAAGGTAAGCAGCTGGGGCTCTGGTGAACGGCAGCAGAGGAGAAGAGGGAATATGGCAGCATGAGTGATTAGTCAAAGTTATTACAGTGAATGTTTAAAGTTTCCACCTCTGGAATTAGAAGCTGCATGTGTCATTGGTGCAGTCTGATCGGTGCAGGCAGCCCTGTATTTATAGATTTTATTGACTCATGTGTATGTATGCGGACAGCCAGGCAGTCGTGGTTTTACTATGACTGTGTGTAAAAAAACACGGGAGTGAGTGAAGTGTGTTAAAATGCGTATATGGGGATTATCTTTCCTGAGAGAATTCCTCTTTAATGCATGCTGTGCTTCCAGCCATTTGGATTTAGCCATCTTTAATCCTATTTGCTCAGCTAGATTCACATCTTTTCATAGCTTTGATTCCCTGGCAGTCCGAGGGACAGGAGACCGCTAAGATTTTCTGTACGAGTAGAGACCGTTTGTGCTCGCGGGTGCATTTTAACAAGGCACTTGGGTAAGTTTTTTCCTGTTTGTCCACTGCATGTGTTTTCTAAGAGAGATGATAATCTTTATGAAATATGGAGTCAGGCTGCTTTGTGGCGGTGAGTGTGTGAATATCTGTTTTGTTTTTTGTTTTTTTGTCGTTATTTTGTGGTCACATTTAGCCAATTTTTTTCAGTTCATTCCTCTTTAATGCAGTGATTAATGGTGTAAGAAACTGGGTGTGATTGTGAGTTTGAAAGATTTTGAAGGAATTTTTTTAGATAATAATTAGTGAGTTGCTTAAATCTCAGTTTTGCGTTTTTACTTTTGTGGCAAATTTGGTTTTGCGTCATTGGGAAAACAGTGGAAATATGTGTGGAGTTCAGACACATGCTTGCTCGTACGTATGTATATGTATTTAGCTCTCCATGTGTTTATATCCTCCATTTCTCACAGAAAGACACAAGCTAAGCATTCGCTTTTGTCATGGATTTCTGTTCTGTTGTTTTTAAGTGGTTAGTTTAAAGAATAAGAGGCTACTTAGGGATTATTTGTACACATTTATAATCATGTTCATTTCAATTTCCAAGATGATAATATCTAGAAGTTTTAAAAGACTTTGGTGCTAAAAAAAACTGACTTTTACATGACGTCAAATAGGCTCCAGTCTCTTAAAACTGGCTTTTAAGTAGAGAAATACAAGGTAATGTTATTTTAGAGATTATTGTTTTAAAATGCTGCATTTTGAAAGATAATATAGCTCCTGTAGAGGCTTTATATCAACCCCTTGATGGAAAAGAGGAGCTTTATTTATAGAATTAATCAGGGTTTTTTATAGCATAACCTCACATTATGTGTAATATAAAGCACTAATATACTATAAGCTGTTGAGTAAGCTTTGTTTGACTCAATCCATCCACAACACATTGAGAGCTTTCATGGTTACTTGCTCAGCCACACTTTCATCACCCTGGATGTGTGTGGCATGGGCCAGCAGCGAAGGACGCATACAGTATGTCCATTGAAAACATTGCCCTCCTCATGCAGCATAAACATTGCTTACTCTCCATAATCTGCAGCTCTTTGAGAGGTTTAGGGCGCCCCCACCTCGAACCCTGGCCCTGTGTACAATACATCAAGTAGAGTAATTTCTCTGCTTTGGCCAGAGCTTACAGACATTCTTCATTGACTGAAGTCCTGAAATGAAAAGGCCGTTCCAGCTTGGCGCTGTTGAGCTGGGTTAACCTGCTCCCCTGTCTGTGGGTAGATTAGCAGAGTCCACACAAAGCTCAGGGGTACCAGGCAGAGCTGCTGGACCTCAAAAAGTGCAAACATTAAGCTCAGATGAGTTTATCTAAAGACTGATTGGACCCTTAATTAACCAAGTGACCTCTGACCTTCTGGGGAATAAGTAAGGGATCAGTTTAGGGATCAAGACAAAGGCGAGCACAGCCTTACCACACACCGAACGCTAATTCAGTGAAGAATGCTCGTAATTAGCCCCCACTGCTTTCATTCCATGGCATATTTAAGAGGAAAAAAAACACTGCTTTGAAATTTATGTAGGATAACTTCCTAAAAGGGTTAAAAAAAATGATTTCTGGACATTTTTTTAAAGGATTTATGGTGGCACGAAAAGAACAAAGTGCTCCTCAACCCTGTACAAAATGTCCATTTCTTTTGGATTATACAGTCCGCACAGCTCGTGACCAGTACGCATCGGGAAGTTTACAAAGATGCCACACAGATATCTCTTTTTCAGTACATTTGTGAATTAATGCAACAAGATATTTTTTTTAGATTCACACGTTTTGTAATCTTTAATCCAAAAATATTACTTTATACTTGCTATAGTTCAAGTAAAACATATTTAGTGTGCAATTGTTTGATGTAATAAAAAAAAATAGTATAACCTTTAGTGCACTGCCATCCATTAAGACCAATATTGCTAATTTAGTTTAAGTAATTTACTGCGTGAGTGTATAACAGCTGCACATTAACTAGGGAATAAAACAGCAAACCACCCTGTTAAAGCTAATTGTGCTAAATTTAAAGCAACAACATTTATCATTTAAGGACACACAGCTTGTATTTATCAGGCTCTTGCATGATAGCATCACAGTACGTCAGAGGTGGAGAAGACCACAGGTTGCTCTTGAAGTAGCTGCCCACATTAGCATCACAGTTGTCGTCTGCAAGTTTCCGCAGAGCACGTTAGCAGCTTAACTGTGAGACAAAGTGGCCTATTCTTCTAGCCCTGCATAGCAAATGGGGGCATTCTTGTTAATGTATCCTGGTTGGACCATCATGGAATGCCCAAAGCATGCAAGTCAGAAAAAAGGAAAGAAAGCAAGAAAAAGAAAAACACAAATCAGTGTGCTCTTTCAGTACAGCAGGACGCTTTGTGCTTGTTTCTGCACAGTGTTTCTGACTTGACTCTTTGGGGGTTATGCTGCCAATGCCCTCTGGGCTGTTGATGACTAAAAACGAGCTGATAAACAAGAGGCCGTCTTGTTTGCTGTGGTTGCAGATGCTGTGAGTTAGCAGTCGATGCAACGTTTCCAAACTGTGTGTTTTGCAGAGAGTACATTCAGTGAAATTGGGTAAAGTAAAGTTCATGTCCTGCTGGCATTCAGATCGCTCCAGAAATCCGTCGCTCTGCCAGTCGGGGTTAATGAAAAGCTGAGTGTTAGGGATGCATCACAGTGTATTTAGGGTTCTTATAGAGCGAAGACAAATGCTTTAAAAACTTTTATGTGAACGCCACATGTTTAAACTCCTTGGACATATTTTGTAATACAGAGAACAAAGAGCCTGTAGAAGTCCAGCTTGTGTAGATGTGTCCACTTTGTGTTCTCGCCATGAAAAGGATCCTTTTTCACAGATACATTTTCACCCTCAGACCAGCTCATCATAACAAAAGCTGCAGTATGTCTCGAAAAAGGCCTGGATGTTCCACCGTGAGGTCTGCGGGCCCCCAGGGGACTCGAATGAACCCGGAGCAGTGAGATCATCTAATTAGGCGTTAAAACTTAGAAAGTTCTTACAGACAAAATCAAGGTTTTAAAAAAAAACTTGTGTGCTTATTTTTATACAAAGACAAAACTAACTGATTTTAGCAATATTTTTGATATTTTGTAAACAAGTAATTTATTACTTGTTTACAAAATATCAAAAATATGCAAACTTCCCCAGCACCATGGGTGATGTATTGGGATAGCTTGTTTTGTTCGAGCAACAAGGTTAAACTCAAAGATATTCACTTAACTATCATATGAGACACTAAAAGGCAGCAGATCTTCACATTTTACCAACAGGAAAAGAAGAGTTAATACTTAAAAACAATTTAAACAATTTAGGGATTTTGGGGTTTAACCAGCAATTTTCATTATATGCTAATCTCCTGATTGTTTCTTTGATTCTCACTAAAACAAGATAATTTTTTCACCGAATGAAAAGAAAACAGCAAACTCTCACAATTCATCAGGTAAAAATAGGGGTGTTAAAGATAACAAGATATTCAGAAGCTGATTTTTGATACTGTGTTAAAAATGCAGATATAATGATATCCTGTCAGTATTAAAGTGCATGTTAAAAAATGTCAGATTCTTTCCACAGATAGGAGTTTTTCTAATATTTTATAGATATTTCAGTAATATTGTTATTAGTGAATTATCAGAGCACTTCCAGTTGTAATTTAAGGTTGATACAGTCATATTTGATTGTTTAATAGGGCACCTTTTACTTTGTGTCTTGCATATAAAGTCTTTGATGACCTTTTAGTTTCTATTTTTAGTGTGAGAGAGAGAGAGACAGTTGTAAGGGGCTACTGCAGTAATCCTTTGTACAGTGTCTTTGTTTCTATTTTTAGACAGTGACAGCTATCATTTCTGTGAGAGAGAGAGAGAGAGTCAGTCGGCTCTTGTGTCTGTGTGCAACAAAACTCTGTTAGCATGTAACAGCGTTTTATAACCCGATGGTCTGAAAGCACCAAGAGGTCACAGCATAAATTTGAGGGGTTGTGAGATAATTAACATAATAGGAAAGTAAGAAAAAAACAGATTTTCTGCACATAGTTCTCTTTTTATGCTTAGACTTTTCTAGATTTCTGCATATTTGCTAAATTAAATATATCTGAATATGTTGAAAACTGAGCCTTAGATGACAACTGCAATAAAAACAGCAAAGGGATACAAGAGGATCTGTGTTACTGCATGCTTTGCATATCCAATCAATTAAACTCTGACAAATACCAGCCCAGATTCAAAAGATCACATCAGGACTAACTGAGCAAATTAAATTGTATCTGTTAAATTATGAGAGAAATCCTGAGACAGGACAGGAGGGGAACCTTTAAGTTGTCAAATGAACAAGCAAGCAAAAGAAATCAGTGCAGTGATGAATTAAAAGGTGAAAATTCCATAAAACAGACAGTTAACAAGCCTGAAAGCATGAGACCAAACCAAGCTTTAATATTTGTGTATCCTAGACAAAGCCACTGATTATACTTTCCTGTTTTGAAACCTGACCTCAAGAGACTCAGACCAGGCCAAATGCCCAAAGTTGCATGCAGTTGCTAAAGCGGCTCTGGCCATTTTTCTTGAAACCAGCTGCTGTAAAACAGTGATTGTTCAGAAAAACAGAGAAGGACGAGACAGTCAGTGAGCCTCGAGGTCAGTGGGAACACCTGAAGGGTTGGAACAATGGCGGGAACCATGTGATGGGACAAGCAAGATTAATGAATCATTGAAATTAAATAACATTCAAAAACATCACATTTTTTGTCGAGCACAGTTGGAAAATGCAACTAATTTAAACACTGTAACATGAATTTGGAGCAGTTTCAATTAGATTTTTGTGCTCAGTTTGGGAATTCTTAATTCTTTAGATTTACTTTAAATGAATCCTTTAAAACAAGCTCTTTTAATTTTGTTGCACTTAAAAGGATACATAGTGTTAATCACCAGTATATATATGTTCCTGTCAAATCTTTGACAAAATCAGTTAGAATTTTTATTAGTGCTCAACAAATTCTCACTAGATAATTAGAATTTTCTGTCAAAGGGAGACTTTCAAATAACTCTTGTTCAAAATTTCTGGATAGATAACTGATTTATTCACTTTCAAAATGACTCTTAGCTAATGTTTTCAAGTGGATTTTAAGCAAACCAAAGCCAATTAGTGGATTGACGGAAAATCTGTTAAGTATTTTAACAATAAATTGATTGATTAATCATGAAAATGTATCGCTTTTATTTTTCTTCTGTCTTTGATGTTGGAGCTGTGGTTGAGACAAAATGAGTTATTTATTTAAAAATGTTCACAAGGACTTTTGAGAATTGTGATAATTTTACTATTTCATGACATTTAATTAAAAACACCAAGAGAACTTAGACACAGACACGCCATTGTCTCACTCACAAGAGCCAAATTCACCAAAATCCAGTCAGAGATTTGTTCATAAATGACATGTTTAACAAGTATTAACTGTTAATTTACTATGCGTTGACACACATGAGCGTAAATAATAGAATTTCCCCTTAATGGCTCAAGTGTATCCACCTGCATTAGGTTTCTGAATAATTTGCCGCCCTTTTAAGTTCAGCACCAACGTCACTGTGGTCCATAATATATGAAGCAATTAATTTTTTTGAGTTGTTAGTAAAGTAATGCCTGTGTGCTGGTGGAGTCTGTTTACACTTGTTGATGCGATAAGAGTTGAAAGTATCCTCAAGATGTAACAGGTTATTTTTAGCATTGCACAGTATAATGAGAGCAAAGTAAGCACTAAAGGACTATTATTGGCCATCACTAATGAATCTTATTTTTTGCAACTTTAGCCCAAAGCGTGATGGTTCTTCTTCATTAGTCAATGACGTGCTGTCAGCTTTACGGCCATGTAATGACGATTTACAGCCCAAGGTGATCTCAGTTATACCTGCAGGATATCTGTTAATGTACCTCTCACATGAGTTTCCCCTGCAGAACAATGATAACTGTATCCAAGGATTGCAAAGAGACACTGAAAGAGTTTCTGTTCTTGGTGAGAAGCGGACAAATTTGACAGTCACAGAGAGCGACTTGTAGACAGTAGAGTTCACTCTACAGTATTGCAACCCTGACTTTTCACTCAATGACAGTTTTTAAAGTTCCAAATCAGCAATCCAAGCCCTTATGATGAGTCGCAGATGTCGGAAAGATGTAATGCAGGCCAAATATTCGGTCATGAAGCCCTGCAACAGACTGCAGCCAATGAGAGCAAACATTTTACTAACGTCACCTGCTGTAGCTCGCTGAACCTGCACCAAATTGTATGAAAGAGGGACAAACAGTTTCTATCAAAAGGGTTCGTGTGTTTTCAGTATTTGTAACATGTTATTCTTGCTACACTATATTAAAAGCAGGCAACTTAATATTTTCATTGCCAAATTTTTTTTTTTACCTTCAACTCTCACTACAGAACAGACTTCCTTGCTTTTTTTGCTGCAAATTGCACACAAAAACTTGAACCATGTCATTTCTTGTATAGGAGAACAGCATTTAATGACTAAACTGGCTCGTTGAAGATTTATTCTGGTGAAAGATCTTGTATAGTGTGACCCACCTGCTGCTGATCGCCCATGCGCTGGGAACCGTGACCTCAAGACTCCATGTTAAAGACAGATAGTTGCATTGTGTGAGGAGCATGGTGATGTGAAGACTTTGAAAGTCTTGTAATGTTAGTGAGGCATAACATGAACTGAAGTGACCTGATTGGGTTTGAAATTGAAAAAAACAGTAGGGGGGGATACAGGCAGAGAGATGACAAGTGTGACCAGTGATAAATTAGGGAACAATTCTTGCTCCAAGGATAATATGGGTAATGTTCAAATTATGCATCCAAGATTATGAATGTGCAAATGTAGACTTTTCCATATCTAGTCAGAACATGTTATCTTCATGTTTCCATATATATTGATTAGTGCTGAGCAATCAAATGTAATATCAAAAAAATAATTGTTTCCTAATCTGCAGTTTTTTGATGAATAATGTATAATGAAGTACTATAGCATTTTGAAAAGACCTCAACAGAAGTCAAATTGTGATTTTAATATTTTTTTTTTAATTTAATTAAGTATTAATTACGCAGAAATGGTCACTCCCGCTAACGATTAATCATATTGCAATCAGAATATCAGTCAAAATAATCACGTTATTTTTTTTTTTTTTTCATGTAGCCCTGATACACGTGCTTAGTAACAGAAGTCAATGCATTTTTTTGTTTTTCTAGGCTCCATGTACTGTGAATTAAGATGCTGTTGAGAGTCAGTTATTTGTGTATGTATTGGTTCAATAACACTATTATTTCAACTAGTTAGTGCAATGTGCAGACTAAAGACGTTTTCACAGAAATGTCAGAGGTGGCTTAGAGTTCATCTAGAGCCTCTGACCTCCTCAGCTTTGTTAATTGACCCAAATCCTCTGAGCTTAAGCAGAACAAACACATCAATTTGAAAAATGAAGTAGCCGAGGCTGTAATTCATTGATTTTGAGACACATTGCGCATGTTGTTGTAGAATAAAACTGTCACGTAGAGACGAACAGAAATGTAACCAACTATGTCCTTTGTGCTGTGTTAAACTGGGAGAGCAGGCCTAGCATCCACAGGGTTAAAGAAGTGGATGCTGCATAGTGATGGCCCAGGGCAAGTTTCTGTAAAAAAAGGGATGGCCTTGCAAAACAAAGGCACTTACTGTTAGCACCACATCCTGACATCAAGTGATGCACCATAAAGGAATAAATTCAGATTTTACATAAAACAACACAAATTTGAAAAAGCTCATTGTGCTTCACTGAGATTCCCTGACATGCATAACTAATTACTTTTCTTGCCTTTTAAAAGATGAGCTCGATGTGTCCGTCCTCATACTTACAGGCTTAGTCTGCTGAAGCAAAGCAAGAGGGAAGCAGCCACAGCACTTGTTAGTTTAGACAGAAGTTGATTACAGGAGTTTTTCTTTTTTTAATTTGGACGGATCAGTTTACTGTTAATGATGCTTGAGATGCTCGGATACCAATCTTATGAGGTATGTTTAAAATTGAAGTTGTCTTTTTTGGAGAGGAGCTATTTTTAACTCATACATGGAGACTAAATTACTTACTTTGCAGTCTTAAAGCCAATACAGTTGTGTCATTAACCACAACAGCACTGATTATGTTTCTGCATTAAGTGAGGAACCTTCTGTGTGTAGTTTTTTGATAAACCAGAGTCTTTCTGTGATTGCATCAGAAAATCAGACAGCAGGGTTTAAATATAGACTCCAAATGTGAGCTGGAATGCAGCAGCACTGCTCCATTTAAAAGGTGTTACAGCCTGATAAACACTGTTTCTGAAGTTTATTTGCCTGCAGTCGCTTTTCGTAGCGCTGTGTGGGGATTAACAATGTGCAGGAATCAAATTTTGCCATAACCTGGGAGAACAGACATGGTTTTATGTGTGTGTGTGTGTGATTTTTGGGTTTTAAATATGCTGAGAAAGAGAAGCTAGGAGAAGCAGACAATAGCATTCAAGAAAAATATGTCAAAATTGTGTCCTGCCACGCTCTTTGTGATAACAGCATTTGACAGAATCTCAAAAGAAAAACGCCCAATTCATTTATTCATTTATTGTGCAAAAGTTGGGACAGACAAGACTTTGAAGTATATTTAGACTTTTTAATCTAATAAAAGACTGCATGGACAAAAAAAACATGGAATATGACTGCGAGAATAATTCTGTTTCAGTCTGTGTGGGATTAGTCAAAATAAACTCCCCTCTTCGGTGACATTTTGTCCTCCAGTGTGACTGAGGTAAATATATTTTTATGATTTATTTTTAAACATGCAACCTCTTGTCTCTTTTTCCTCTTTTTCCACCACCAACAGGTACAGACTCACCTGGAGAACCCAACCAAATACCATATCCAGCGTTCCCAGCAGCAGCAGGTGAAGCGGTACCTGGGAAAGCTTGGCTCTCAGGTGTTGAGCTTGCCCTGCCCCAATCAGTCCTCTGACCACGGGGGCATGCCGCCAGGGCCGGGCAACAGCGCCCCCAACAGCCCTATGGCCTTACTGACCCTGAATGCTAACTGCGAGAAAGAGGTGAGGTCTTTTTTTGGACTTATCCCACACACAGATGTACTTTTTTTTTAGTCTTGTACTTATTAACGACCCTTCCTGTTGTTTTAGATGGATGATGTCATTGATGACATTATTAGTTTGGAGTCCAGTTACAGTGACGATATCCTCGGCCTCATGGATCCTGGACTTCAGATGGCAAACACGGTATGAGTGTGTGTGTTTACATCAACTTATTCTTAACAGTCAGCCTGTAAAGAGCAAGAACTGGGCTAAATGGCTCCAACTACTTGAATGTTAAATAATCTCTAATGAGCAACTAGAAGAAGCAACATCTCCAGCTGTTTACCCAAATTAAAAGAAATAGTTTTATTAATAATTTAAGGGAGTACTCAAGGAGTCTTCTTGTCAGTGTGAGTTTTCCAGATAACCATCAGAGAGTCAAGGAAATCACTGTCCCTAGCCCAAACAGAACCTCTACTTAAAATAAAAACAGCCATTTTTACACTTTCTTGTGTCTGTGCAGATTAAACAAATAAGATGCAAGGTGTTAATTAGTGAGCTTTAGCGATGCTGGTCAGTGGATTTTTTTTTAACCTTTGGACTGAGCTGAGCTAGTTGAGCTGCCCCTGTTTCCAGTCTTTATGCTATGCTAAGCAAAGCTAAGCAGCTGCTAGCTTTAGCCTAACAATAGTGGATTTTTATCTCCTCATGTAAGTCAAAGCTTCTGTACAGTGGGGATGCTTAATGTCTTCGTTGTGTGTGCTCAGATTCCCGTTCCTGCTAACCTCATGGACATGTATGGTAATCAGGGTATGTCCCAACAAGGACTGCCCATCAGCAACTCCTGCCCTGCCAACCTGCCCAACATTAAAAGGGAATACTCTGGTAAGTAGAACAATCTGACCCAACAAGAGATAATACGAACAATTAAATGCCTGATTCTCTGTCATTACAAAATATCTTTCAACTGTTTACAGATTCAGCTTCTTATTGCATGGAAGAATTGAGACTTTTATAGTACATGTAAAGCTTTACTCTCCAGGCCTTTGTGCAGCACATAACCTGGCATTTCATTAATAGTCCAGGTCTTGTAATCCTCCTGTGTGTAGAGGTGTCAACGGTTCTTTACTGAGAGTTTGTTTTCCAGTGTATTTGTGTCCATTCTGCACATTCTGATATTGAAAACCAAAAAATGTTTTATCACATAGTTTCACAATCCCCGGCCATCATGCATATGCTGGATAAGTCTGGATCCTGTGGCAAATTTGACAACTATCAAAGGCCTGAAGGGTTCCCCGTGGGTACGTGTGGTTCATCAGACTCAAACGCAGAAGTTAGCTGCAGCAATGTTTTGTTTTATTGCAGTGATTAATCATAATATTTCTCTCAGAAGCTGAGGTAAGAGCCATGGCAAAGGAGAGACAGAAGAAGGACAACCACAATTTGAGTGAGTTTTAATGCATTTTAATTGCTCTCAATTTAACATTAATTTACTAAATGTTAATGTTTTGTTATCATTTTCCTTGGTAACATCTTCATTGCTTCACTGTAAAAAATAAAACAAATTTAGGTGCTGTTTAATTAGCTAATTGTATTTATTTTTTCTATTTGCTCTTTTTTTCCCTTTAGTTGAGAGGAGACGACGGTTTAACATCAATGATCGCATCAAAGAATTGGGAACTTTAATTCCAAAATCAAATGACCCGTAAGTTTTTTTTTTATTCACTCCCCTTTTTTTGCATAGTGTCTTATTCTCAATGCTTTGTATTCTTCTTGTCAAATTTCTTTGCGAATAAGACTCACCGTCACCTAATAAATGACAAACAGAAGAAAAACATGTTTTAAACAGATGAGTAATTTATCCTTTTGTGATATCATGAACTCCCAGTCCAGCTGATATAACATTAGAAGAGCTTGCAAGACATTATTGACAATTATAAAGGAAGAGGCTTTGATAGAAGTGCTTATTCCAGCAGTTTAAACAAAAGCATCATACAAGCCCATAATGTATATACATTAAAAGAGCTACAGGGGAGTAAGGAGATCCTCTCCTTGTGTGATTTTACTGTAATACACTGTCAAGTTTTGTGGAAAAAATATGTTCCAAAGTTCAGCTGAAACTAATACTTCGGCTTTCAGCTTCAGTTTTTAAGCTCAGAATCTCCTGAGACACTATTCTTTATGATCTCAATACTGCATCCAATCGAATGAACAGTGTCTGAGGAGAAACATAGAGGGACTCTTTTCCCCACAGACACTAACTCAAACACTCATTTTGTGTAATTTGAATCCTCATATTAGCTTCGGCTGAGCTTTAAAATGCAGCTTTTAATGGATTTTTACCTCCCATTTACCACACAGTGATGCCTTGTCAATATGGTCTTTGATAAACCTGATAAAACGTTAGCCAATCTTTCATAAATGGACCTGATTTGGGACACTGATCTGTTGATTTTAAATCTTCAGTATCTACTGACTCTTTAAGTTTAAAACCACCACTTTAAGCTCTTTTCTCTTCCTCAAACCTTTGACCTTCCCTGTGGTTTGGGGAATGTCCCTGCACCTCCTTTTGTTTCGTCTACCCATGGTTGTTTTGCTAAACCCCAGCTGGGTGCTCCACCCTGACAAACGCCTCTGTGCACAAACACTCAGAAACTACATTTTACACACAGACCAGGCATAACATTTTTCTTATTATGGATACCATAAGAAATTACCATGCATATGCCTCTTGGCATTAGATTTTTTTTTTTTAATTCTGATCAACAGTTTAAATCATTACTTCAAATGTGATTGGTTAAATCAGTCATAAAATAAATTTTTGCGTCCTTACTATTTCTCATTACTTTAATCCTAAATCATAATTCCAATTAGCTTAACTGGGGAGTATTTGGGTTCATAGTGGAGATTTTTCACCTAAGTAAATATCTACTGTGCCCAGTGCAGACTTCTTCATGGAGCTCTGGGTCGCCTCTGTGATCCCCAGAGCAGCCCTGCTCATGGTTCCTAATTTTCCTCTGTCTCAGAAATCTGACTCTAATGTAGGAATTTTTGATTTTTTTGGAGCAGACGTCGCTGATTGTCTGACATTAAAACTATATGATCACAGAGACTCTAGAATGTAAAAAAATAATGTCTCCTCTTTGGTTTTCAGGGACATGCGCTGGAACAAAGGCACCATCCTGAAGGCATCAGTGGACTACATCAGGAAGCTGCAGCGGGAGCAGCAGAGGGCCAAGGAGCTGGAAAATCGGCAGAAGAAGCTCGAGCATGCTAATCGACATCTGATGTTGAGGATACAGGTAAACAAACTTTCATGATGTCTAGTGATCAGAACAAAGAAAAATGGTTCCATCTTTAAAGCCAACTAGCCTGGAAAAAGGATTTCCCCAACTGATGTCAGAAGAAAATTGTTACACTTTAAGATGGGGTGAAATGAACAGAGCGCCACTGTTTCACACAGCAAAGGCCTCTGCGTAAGACAATCGTCTTGTAACCATGCGATCACAAGACGAGAGGCGCAGGGTCTGTGTGATTCAGCTCAGCTGACATTGATTGATTGATTGATTGATCACATTGTGGGTTTGCTTCAGGGTGATTATCCCAAGCAGCATTTCCAAGACAAAAGGAAACTCTGAGTGGTTTTCTTTAGCCAGGTATTTATTTATTTACTTTTTCAGCGTGGGTTTTTTACAAGGTAATTTCCCCTTTTACTTGAGTCATTTTTGATGACTGCCAGATTTATTTGGACCACTGTTGGAGCAGTGGATCTGTTGAGCTCAAACTCCAGTTATTTGAACATAGGAACAAAAGTGTGTGTTTGTGACATCATGGCAGAGAGAAGAAACATTTACCGACTAACCTGTGTGTGTCTCTTTGAATTTCAGGAGTTAGAAATGCAGGCGCGGGCTCACGGTCTGGCAATCGCATCCTCAGCACTCTGCTCTCCTGAACTCGGGGCCCGGACCATCAAGCAGGAGAATACTCTTGAGGACTGTCACCAGGACCTGTACACGCTCCACCCCCATCACCAACACCACCCAGCCTGCACCCCAGAACCGCCCGGCACCCTGGAGCTAAACGAAGGCCACTCTAACTACACAGAGGGCCACTACAGTGTTCACAACAAGCCAGGCTCCAAACTCAACGACATCCTCATGGAAGACACCTTATCACCGGTGAGAGGTGGGGACCCTTTGCTCTCGTCCGTCTCCCCAGACGCCTCAAAGGACAGCAGTCGCAAGAGCAGTGTAAGCATGGATGAGAATGAGCAGGGCTGTTAGCACCCCCTACTGGAAGTCACCTGACCTGCATCTCCAACACCTCCATCCTGCTGCAAGTGTTCCTGTTTGTAGCTAACACACTCCAAGCTGCTGGAGAGGCTTTGTCCTGTTTGTGCCATTTTTTTTGTCTTTTATTCTCCCCTTACCCTTGTTTACATGTATTGAATCTTTTTCATTCATATTTTTGTTATTTTGTTTTGTTTTTTTTGTGATATCTTTATCTTTTCAAGCCCTCAACCTTGATTTCAAGGACTGATTATAAAAGTATGTTTGCTTTAATCAACACTTTGATGACAATGAATTAAAAAAAAATAGAAGTTTTTATATTATGCATATATCTTTGGATAGAGGCTAGGTAATGTTTATTTCTATTTCTATTGATTCCAAAGAATCTAGGGAAGTTATAAATCATGATCAGAAATGTAGATATTTTGTGGTGAGATGAACACTGGTTTTAAATCACTAGCAATAATAGAAGAAAATCTATTTATTAATATAGTGCTTTACACTCCTTGTGTCTTAGATTGAACTTGAATGTCAATGCCTTATTAAGATGTGTACACATCGATGTTGTATTGCTATGCACATGTTTTGGCTGTTAGCTGAGTCCTTGTCAGTCTTCCAGTTGAAATTTCTTCCTTGAAAAATATTAATCATTTTGTAGATTTGATTTTATTTATGTCTTCATGTTAACAGGATTTTATGTAAACATTCCCCTTGAAAAATTAATTTATAACAGGGAATTTTTAAGAAAACTAGAATAGTAATAAATGAAAGCCCATCTAAAGTATCTTTTTCAAGAAGATAAAAATTGGACAAAATCATCTTTAGTTTAGTCTAATAAATAGCAGCAAGCAGCAATAACAAGCGAGAAAGGTCACGTTTCACCATATTGATGCATCCTCTTAACATCCAGTGCTGACTACTCAGCAGTGTGCATCAGATATATTACCAATTTATATTCCTTTCTGCCAAAATTACTGATATTCGTAAATTTTAAGAGAGACTAAAAGATTTTTCTTGTAATGCAGTCTCAAATCTAGAGTTATAGCTCAAATCAAAAATCTAAAGCCTGTTGCAGCTCTGACACTTGCACAAGAAGCTGTTTTCACTTGATAGCTACGACTGTGATATAAATCTAGAAATCTATAAATCTTTGCTAGGTGATTAATGCAAGAAAAATAAATCAGTAATAAAATCTGTTTTTATTGTATTTCTGGCTGCATATATCAGCATAATAGAACTGCTAATATTTCAGCACACAGAGTAAAACTACAGACATGTTGATCCAATGCTCAGTTTTTATACTTGTCCATCCATTTCCTAAATTATTTTTTTTTTACACCACTGTAGTGACATTTCACGTTCAGTATTTTTTTATCCATTATGTGAACATTTATATTGCCAAGGAGTATAAGGAGACTGCTTTGGGATTTTGTATGAAATGCATGACATTGTCAAACACTGGAATGACCTCTATAAATTGAAATGGGGTTTGTTCGCCACAAGCATAAACTAACTACTGTATTTGGCTTCTCAAATGCATACAAAATATTGTGTGAGATTGTAGATTCTATATGGTGTACGATTGTTGTATAATTCAGTGGTTTGTTTTCAAAAGTTGTAGCACATTGCATACAAATGCCTTTGTTAATAGCTACCTGCCATATATTGAGACCCCTGTTACAGCACAGCCTGCATTTTGTTTAACTATGCAATGGTTGAAGTTGTGCCTGCAGAGCAGCATCATGTCTTGATAATGTGATTTCTATATGAAATAGGCTAAAACGGTATCAAGTTAATTATCTTTTTAATTGATTTAAGTGCCTTACAGTTGTCTCTGTTAGCCTGGTGATGTATGAGAAGTTTTAGACTGTGATGCAACATTTTATTGATGTTTAAACTGGTGTTTGGTGCTCATGGAGTAACTGAGAAGTAACAAGGTACTATATAGAGCAATAGTACAGGGCCTGTTGTGCAAGATAACACTTTACGCCTCTTGGTCTCAAGAACCACAAGAAATAGTTTGTTATTATGGAATCCCAAAGTGTTGAGTATGAATAATTTTGAATTAATCATAACGGTAAATGAAGTTAATTATAGAAACAATCCACTGAATACTTAAATAATTTAATAAATTATGAAAAACGATCACTATTACTTAATGTTATTTCATTTTTTATTTTCATCGTAACAGTGTTTTAACAGTGTTTCATTTTTTTTCGTCTGTATCGAAACTCTTTTCTAAATTTGTTTTTATTTAGAAATTGTCCCTGCCCCTTCACTAGATCCTCCCAACAGGCTCAACAACAGCAACAAAATGTATCCAGCTAGCTTATTAGCTTCTGTTAGCTATATCCACATGCTTATACTCATGAGCCGCTGTAGCAACAAACCATAAAGGCACCATGACTGCCCTTTTTTATTTAGCACAGCATGGCTATGAATGCTACATAGCTATTCTACCCAGTTAGAATGGCCTGTAATCTTAGATAACAGCTAACAGTAACAGCTAGTATGTTAATTCAAATTTATCATGCTAGTGTTATGTTTAAAAAGCTATTCTTCATAGAAAGAAAAATACAACTCTTGAAGAGTAGATGCTTTTTGTGTTTGGTTGTTGTAGCCCACAGGAGGTAGCTAGCTGTTGTTGAGCCTGCTGAGAAGGCAAAGACTGGTGGATTCACTAAATGCTGATGAGCATCGTGAAGATGGTGAACATTGTACACCTTAAAACTGCTTACCATCAGCTTGCTAACAGTGTCACTGTTTGCATATTAGATTGCTGATGTTAGCATTTAGCTCGAAGCACTGTTGTGCCTAAGAACAGACTCGTAGGGCCGCTAGAATACTTTAACTGGTAATATTTTACTTGTTTATTTATATGATTACTTATTTCACAATGTCCCTTTTATTTACCTAATATTGAACACTTTGGGATGGCTGTGCATTTTGCTTTTTCTTTACTGAGGTCAAATAATACATCGATGGCAGTGTTTTCAAAAATACTGAATATTTAGCATCCTTTTGCGACTAGTATGAATGTAGCTGTAAAGTGATAACTGCCAAAATGTGTTGCCAAAATTAAATGTACAACATTTTTCTATAACATATGTTTAAATAGCAATTTTAAGCAGCTTAGATAATGCAAGTAGTACCTGAGACAAAATGGCAAGTAGGCCATAGGTAAGCTATAAACAGGTGAAGTACGTAGTTAAAGTTTATTGAGCTTGGAAAAAGTAGTTTGCCAAAAATAAAAATAAAAAAAATAAACTCAAGATTGCTTTTCTGTAGCTTTCAATTGTACAGTTTTCATCAGAAGATGGCAATAGCTCAGCTGTCATAAGATGACAGTTTTTGAGACTATAAGATGTGGTTGAAAGTCCAGAGGAAGCTAGCAAGTAGACCTTAAGTTGAGATTTTATGTCATAGGTGACTTTAAGCTTCAGTGGACTGCAGAATGGCCGTTGTAGTGACACCAAACCCATGTACTGAGCCTTAAAAGTGCAATACACACTGGCCTGTAATATTACCTTTTGACTGAACCCAGATCAGTTTTTAAATGAAAGCTATAAATCATCTAAACCCTGAGATGTGACTGTAAAGAATGAGCATCAGTATCACACACAATGGTGGTGACCCATTTTAAAGACATCACTATGCCTGATTCCTCAAAATGAATCTTCCAGTTGTTATAATTATTTCACATTATGGGTAAACCACTAATAAAGAACCGTCTCTTCTGCTCATTCTCATTCCTGAGGTTCTTACAGACAACGTTCTCTGCTGATGTTGCTACTGTTCTTATTGTTACAGTTTATGAGACAAATGTAGCAATAGTTGCTGTACGCACTGGTTTCAGATTAGTGAACTCAAACGCATTGGTACTCTTTGTTGAAACTATCTTGTGAGAAATATTAAAAGATTTTGTTTGAATGTTTGTATTGCATGTGTTTTTCTGCCTCAAAATCAGAATCCTAAAAGGGTGAATGCTAACTTTATTGTTGTAAAGATCAAGTTATTAATTAAAAAAAAGGTAACACATTGACTCCCCCATATTTTGCATTTATACATTTAACAGTATACAAAAATTCAGTAAATGGTTTGTGAAGCACTATAATGAAGTTGTAATTAGATATAAGGACTTTTGTAATAATTCACATAAAAGCTCAACCTGTAAGGTATTATCAGTCTTTTTTCTATGACAAGCTGTGTTATAAAAATCCTTATCCTGGAGGAGTGTCACTTGAATGTGTAAATGGTAATATGACAATTAAGGCAAAAGAAGAAGAATAAAAAACAGGATAGAATCCAATGGAATCTAAAAAATGTATTCAAAAATACAGCAACGTATCAATGAGCACTTTTAAACAACAAAAAAGCTTTAAATGTTTTTATTCTTCCTGTCAGCAATGGACCAGCAGGTCTCTCTACACATCTCCTGACATCAATTTTGGACAATTTCTATGTGGGCAGGTCAAATAACGTATAAAAATGAAATAAAGACTATACATCCCATAGAATGATTCGCACGATTTAGATTAATCCCCCAATGTTGACAGGCAATTAAATGAAGTTTGTTATATTTTTGTCTGAGGACAGCGGAAATAGACAATGCATCACGGGGAAAAAATGGCTACCACACAACTGTGCTTGAAAATAATGACAGAGGACCTCAGTTTTTGATTTATCATGATAGATAACAGTTTCAAAGTCTTCAAAAAGACCCCGAAGTTTCAGGAGACTGAAAGAAAAAGCCTGTGAAAGAGATACGACCGCACCGATGCGCTTCTCCACTCCATGCTGTTAGCATTAGAAAAAAGGTAAGTTTTTATTCAAAAACAATCAAAGTATATTTTGTGTTTTTTAAATCGCGTATTTTGGCGTCAGATTCGATGCTTCAACTCCAGAGAGTTAATACAAACATACCCCCAAATCCCCCTCAGTTTAAACACAAAAGTCCACCAACCAAAGCAAATTGATCTAAAAATAATTTAAAAAAAATATGAAAATCACAATCTAACTCTGTTCAGTTCATGTGTCAACTCAAATTATATTTATAACTGTCCAAGAAACTAGGGCATTCAAAAAAGAAAAAAAAGAGTTATGATTGATCTCACTTACATGCCATGCGGGTTTTGCCAGCTGGTATTTTTGGAAATTGACCGGCCTAAAACAGCGTAACAGTATGGCGCATGGAAAGACAAATTGAGAAGTATGCTGTGATCGAAGGCTGCTGATTTTGACGGATGAATGAAAGAAGTGAAAGGAATTAATGACCTTACATTTGCTGCTCTGCCGCGGATGGAAAGTTTGGTCCTGCTCTCCTCCGCCTGAATGAAAAACTGATTGCCATATATGGGAAGTAATTAAATGGTGGCGCGAACCAGGAGCGAATCGGTGAGTCCGTCGAGTGTTTCCGGAAGTGTAAATAACTGATGACGGTCGTGTGTGGGGATGTCACTTACTGGTACAAACTGAGATGAATGTTTCCACGTGTTTGTCGCAGAATTTTAGATAGTTTATCTGAGCCCTTTTCAAAATGGTGGCGGACTGACTCGCATTTACACATTCATTTTATTTAAAACACCTCTCCATCAAAGCCCACCTTGTCCATTAATTTTGATCAATTACATGTGTGGTTTCTCTAAAAAACTTTCACATCCTTGTTCATCATCATCATCATCATCATTATCACTAACATCTTTGTTTATCAAGCCAGCTCCATATTTTGACTTGGCTCTTCTTGTTTCTGTTGTTGTTGTTGAAGTTCTCATATATTTTTGTTGTTAGATCTCTAAAGGTTAAAGTTAACTGAAACAACACCGAGAAATTTGGGAGGTAACTAAATTGTTCCAAATTTATGTGCTAACTCACTATTTTATCTGTTCAATTTCTGCCTGTTTTTAGGGGAAGGAGGGAAACCCAAGCCTCCATCTGTGATCGACCCCTTTGTCAAATTGTGATTCCTATAATGCATTTAACATAAAACCCAAGCAATTTTAAAAATACACACTAAAAATCATCATAATGTATTAAAACAAAATGTATAGATTTAGAGGAAAATGCCTCAGGAATGAGGCATAATTATAACACCATGCTTCAGACCCTCTCTGAGAATTCTTGCAGGTCCATCGTGAAGTCCTGTTGCCTCAGAGGCAAACACAGGCTCAGCATGCAGTGGGTGAGGTGGTCCTTCTATACTGCTGTCAGCAGCCCCCTCTAGTGGACAATACACGCCAGGAAGGACAGGACAATGCTGACTATGTAATGAGACACCTCTGGCAAAATTACATATATGATCCTGGCAAAATAATGTTAAAATCCCAAACTATGAACATACCTATTGAACATTTTAGATTGAATTATGTGTGTATGTGTTTGTTGGCTATCAGTGCAGCATACAAAGGTGCTTGGGTCTTAATGTTTTTTCAAAGTTATTTGACAAACGTATGATAGGATTTTCCTATTAATATTGTTGTATTAATTTAGAAGAGAAAAAGACAAAGGAGGAAATGAGCTCTCAGATGGGTGTCGACTGCTGCTGGCTCCTCTGCCAACGACACATCAGCAATACAGCTGTATGGTTTTATATAAAAGGCAATTTGACTTGCCAGATCATGTGATCAACCAGGCTACTGGTGCATGTGTTATTTAGTTTGTGTGACAGCCAATTTAAAATCATTTATAATGGAACTTAACACCTAAACTCAATAAGCTTACATAAAACAGAATAATTAATAATCCTAGTAAATTACTAAAGGAATGCATGATTTTGATCTATTTCAGTTCTACCTTCACTTTGACAGCTGATAGCTTTCCCTCAACTCTGTGTGTCGAATCCATGTTCTTTAAACCTGGAGACTTACTGTGCTTTGAATGGTTGAATTTTTATTTTAAAATCATGCTCCCACATCCTCACACACTAAGTATACAGCATGCAAGTATAGAGGCAGTCCTCATTGCTTAACGTACATATCTTTTGTTAGTCTGGACGACTGTCCTCTCTACTGTGCTTGGTTGGGCAAGGGTGGCTACAAAGAAGATTAAAAGGGTAGCAAAATCCAGTAGTTACTTGCACAAAAACAACAGATTGTGTGGCTTTTCATGAGGCGAATATGACAAACCCTTTGTAATGCAAGTAATTTATTACAGATATGTGAATAAGATGAGATTGTCATACTGTTTTTGTGAGCATTCAGGATTCAAAATGCATGTGATTTTCTTTGAGGTGGACTAAATGTCAGAGGTGAAGGAGTTTCTCAGCGATAGCAGACCTCTGATATCTCCATGGCCAGCTCTATTAGTTCCCCTGTTTCCTTACAGGAGCCGCAGCAGTTACAGTCCAGTTCCAGCTTATAATTGCAACAATCATTCCCCTGCTCTCTCTCACTGGATGCTTTGATGTATTTGTATGAGGGAAAACAGCGGATCACAGCCCTCTCACATGTGTCTGGTAGCAGGACCATTAATTCATGGAAACGGCAATGCAGACAAGCAAGAAGAAGGGTTGCACAGTCATCTAGCGGTGGTGAAAAGATAGAAGAGAATACAGAAAGATTAGTGGTTTGGAAAAAGAAGCCCATTTCAGGGTTTCTCAATTGACGTGCATAAACTGTTGCACTTAAGAGGCATTAAACAATACCTCCTGTGTCAGGCAGGAATGAATCATCAGAGGAAAAATGACTGCTGCTGTTCCTAAACTTGTCAGAACACATGGAGAAGCTGGATCCATCCCATTCGCTGCCACCCACGGGATCATGGGAACTGGGATCACTGTCCGGCTTGTCTGTTTCTCTCTCGGAGATGGTGCTCAGTCTGCGTAACCCGCTGACTGACTTGCTGCCCATCATTTTTTTGGATGGACTACCCATCCTTTGATTGGGAATGCTCCCTGTGACATAATTACATAAAGCCAAGAATGATTTAGGATGCAAAAACTACAGATGTTCGTAATAATTCAGAGCTGGTTCTGCACTCAGCTTGGTCTCTCTCTCTCTCTCTTTGAGATAGTTTCAATTATTCAGAGCACCATTAACATGCAGTATGTCAGGGAGGTGAGACTTGAAGTGCGTAATAGAGGAGGCTTGCTCAATAAAACTTAAGCAAGGAGTGATTATCGATCTGCAAGCTTTTATTTGGATCTAGTTTCCTGGATTGAATCAGGCCCAAAGAGAAAATACACTGTGTGAAAAAATACTCTAGCATTTGGCATGGATCTCAAGTCCCTCTACCTTTTTAATGTCCTCACTTTTTATTCTAGTTGTAACTAATAATAGCTTCATTCGAGCAGTATTTAGCCAAATCAGGAGTAAAGAGCAACATACCATCAGACACATGGTCCCCTATTTTCTCAAGCTCGACACAATCCTCATTTGCAGCAAGCTTTAAAGGAGTATTCATCTTATTAAGAGCAAAATACACAGAAAACACATTAAGTAAGATACAGAACTGCTATGAAAATTGAATTATAATAACCTAAATTACTTGACTAAAATCTACAGTAATAAATATTACATCCTGATTTGATGTAGACTCATGCAGAAAATGGTGCCTGTTTACTAAGGTTGAGGATGAGCAAAACGCATCACAACACTGCCAAAGAATTGCTTTTAAGATTACCTGTCTGTACTGGTTAAATATCCAGCAGCGTAATCCGTAGCATCTGCAGCTGTCAAGCACTCTGAGCTTGAGCTTGAGCGCCTCCCATTATCATGCACACACCCACATTGTGAACACACACCACATCAATCGATACTCGCCACTCAGGAAGCACGAACACAAATCCGTGATGGCATAATGCATGGAAAATTCATTCAATTACCACGTTATGTCAATAAAAAGTTGAGCCCGGGCACTTATCAAACAACTGGATATAGAAACCACTGACAGACAAGACTTGCATAGAATTATCTTACAATTTATTACCTTGGCTCAAGCAATGCTTCAAACACCGCAACGGTTTGTGGATCATTTGTTATAACACATCTGCTGACAGCATATGCGCAGATTTATAAAATGGACACACCACAATACCACAGTGGGAAGTTTGCCACTCAGAGCATTTACTGTCATCCATTTTTTTCCATTAAGAAGTCATTACTGTTGACTGAGTGAAGTGAGGTTGTTATCCAGTCAAAACTGCATTTAGCCATAATTTAATCTTGTGAAGCAATGATAAAGATTTATCGCCACGACATTCATAAAACCAGATCAAAGACACAGACAGTATGGACATTTATCATGAGGAATTTATTATTATTCATAGAGATGGTTTACAATAATGGTAAATCTATATTATCTACTCTTACAAGCTCAGTTAGAGCAAATTCAATGTAGTTGGTGGAAGGGGTGAAAAAGACCAACAAGTATAAAGAAGCTACGTATTCTTTTGATCAATCGATTATACATTAAAATACAAATATATCAGATCATGTTGGCAGTGAACATTTTCATTTTTAAAATCAACATTTTTTTTTTTACTTCCTCTACAAATTTTTTTTTATATATCATGACTACTAAAATAAAATCAGGTTGTGTGGCCCCAACAAAGCATAAAGTAGCTATACAGAGGGAGGGGAGACTTTTCATTGTGAAGTGCTAGCTATCAATGTTCCCTTTCCTTTGGCTTCTCTGCTCATCTCGGTCCTTTTGGGTACAGATAAACGTACAAAATAAGAAAAATCATTAACAGACATCTTCACAAATTTTGTGATCTCATTCTACTGTACAGAAAGAATCGAGAGCTAGATTAACAACAAAAAAAAAAATTAAGAAATGCTGATAAATACAAAAAAAAAAAAAAAAATCCCCAAGAAGAAAGTGTTTGGTTATGTGGATGAAGCAGTTGTTTTTTTTTGGAAACTTCTGGAATATAAAGTCACAGAGGCTGTGAGTGAGGCAGCCTCGTAGCGCAGGACTTGGACCTCACAGTCAGAGAGAAGGCACACGATCAAAATGAAGGTTGGGCCTCTCCGGGCTGCCGTTGTCTTCATCCTGGTTCATCTCCGGGCTGTGGCCGTGCTCGTCTGTGCTCTCCGGAGATTCATAGGGATAATTTTCGCATATCTCCTCATCCTCCTGCTCCTCTTTTATGCTGGTTTTGATGAACAAGCAGGATAAAAAAATGTAATCAGAACTTCAGATCGCATAATTATTTTAAAACCACAGCTGAGTCGAACACAATAAAGAGATCAGGGAGCAGAAGAGCCGACACTTACAAAGCTTGTGGAGGAGACTGTGTTGCACTGCTGTCACTTTGGTATCCGGATCCATTAGCGAGGGCTCCGTTCATCTGCTCCTGGAGAACGTGAGGCAGGGAGTGCAACGGGATGCTCCCCATGGAGCCTGGGTTGTAGAGGGAGCTGTTCCCGTCTAGACCACCACCCTGAAAAAATGAACAATTCCCAGCTTTTATATTTGCATTACTGAATCAACACATAATAAATACAGTTATGACAATTTTCAGACAGCTGCAAAATCTTTCAATTTTAAAAAAACTTTTTTTTTTAGTTATGAATTTTGCAATATGTGAATGTGTCTTTATGTGCATGATGTTGTGCATATCTGTGGTCAAGCAGTGGTACAGAGTCAGAGTATGTTTATGTGTGTGTAATGAATATACTCTGTGTGTATGGGTGATATTTATGAGCCTTTATTTATGTACATATTTACTTTTGTCTTCTTCTTTTTACTGTCTCACCAACATACTTTCACTGATAATTTTGTGCTGCTGAGTTTTAACAGCCATTTTATTATTTTATTACTTTAGTTATCCTGTGTATTTTTTTTGAAAACTACCACTACCACTACCACTACTACTACTACTACTACTACTAATAGTACACTTTCGCTTTATTCGCTTTCTTAGTATGTTGCAACAGGCTCATGCTAAATATATCATCTTTATTTATAATACACTACTTTAAAAAGAGCTACAAGTATCAGGTGACTCTTACCTGTGGAGCAGACCCAGCTAAGCTCTGACGGCTCTGTGAGCTCTTCAGTAGAGATCTGTTGACAGAGATTCAACAAAAAAGTTAGCTTTAATTAAGACTTAATTCTTGAGGGAGACTGATAATCATCAGACTTGGTAGTTGACGTTATATTAAGAGCCATATTTGGTGGATGTGCAACTAACTGTTCATTAGCCACCTTCCCTCTTATTAACTAAAAAGTGGAACATAATATAATACAAATATTGGGGTATAAATCTAATATGTCTATCTAACTTCTATCTTTGTTGTCCAAGCACATGAGCTAAGCAGCCAAAAAGGGTAGTGTTTTAATCAAACATCAGTCTTATCTTCCATTTATCCTTATAATACTTATAAAACTGACATCATGAAGCTCTGCACTGTGCAAAAATGCATTTTTTTTATCTAAATATTTTCTGCAAGTATTATCAGCTGGTTAAGGTGCTGACAGGTCAGCTGCAAACTTTTAAAAGTCTGCAAGAGATAACTTAGTCACTGAGCTACCAGCTGAATTAAAAAGCTGGTTACAGTTGATGAAAATCTGCCGGTGACAGTCCCTTCAGCTGACAAAAGTGTCAGCCTCCAGGCAGAAATGATAAACTGGCTTTTCTCTTCCCCTTTCTGAAATCAGACACCTATTGTTTAAAATAAAAAGACACCAATAAATTTATGAGTAATCTGCCACCGTTATCATTATCAACTGCATATGTGCCCTGCAAAAATGGAAATTTGCGCAGCAATGGTAGACTAACTATGGGGGGCGTGGCCTCGGTGAACTGTGTAATGCCCTTAAGCTGCTGGCGCTATGAGCAACTGCCAACATACACACTGCACTTCCAGGTCTATTAGCTTAATAAAAATAAACACGAGTTAAGACTGAGTAATACTGGCAAGACATGACAAAGCAGATGGCGTGTTCGACCACCTGCTGACAGTGTTGGTTCAGAGGGATCGAGGTTGGCAACCTGTAACAGATGTGGCCCTTCACTTTGTTCACATCCATTTACGTGTGCGAACGTGCAAAATCTTCTCTGTGGCGCACTTAGTCTTTGAAACTCCATGAAAATTTGCTTACAGTAAATACTGTGTATACTGATTAAGGTGGAGCCAGAAGGTCACAAATGTCTTCCGACTTCTCGTAATATCTGAAGACCCACAGGGTTCTGGCTTCGTGTCCGATGTTCACCTACCCGTTGCCAGCAGTCTTCTGGGGCCGCCTTCTGTGGAACTCGATCTCATCTACTGTCCACACAGCTCCCTTTACGTTTTCCAAACGTACAAAGCATTTATGGAGGCTGAGATTATGTCTGACGGCATTCTGGGAGATCAGAGAAAAGACCACAGGAAAATTCGAGTAAATGCAATCAAATGTTTCCATACACTTTTTCTGTTTAAAAGACATTATAATGTTATAGACTTCATACCTTCCAAGTGGCTGCATTGCGCCGGAAATATGCAAAGTTTCTTGTGAACCAGTTGTAGATTTCATTTAATGTCAGCTGATTGCGAGGTGATTCAAATATAGCCTGAAAAACACAAAAAGCATGAGAGAGATATTGGAAATTAAAAAGATATAAAACACAAATAGGCCTCTATCTCAGTTATGAAGTCCACCTCTGTCATGCAAACTGTACATTTTGATTTTCAACAGTATTTTAATATTTCTGTTACTGTGTAAAGTGAAGCAGTCATTACCTGTCTTATGAGAGAAGCATATGTAAATGGAGGTCTAACTTCCGTGCTCAAGTAGAACTCCTTATTATCAACAATATCTGTCAAAACATTAACAAGAAATATTTACACATAAACACACTCAAACAGAGAATACAAAGAGGAATGTTTACAGTCACGGAGAACACAAGTGGTACACAGTGAATGGTTAAACTGAAAAGAAAAATATAAAAATGAGACAATGAGTCCTTTTTTCTAAACCTTCTGATACAATGTTTTTGTGCCTTTTAGGAGAGGCATGTTTCAGCTGGAAACCTCCTCCTTGTTAATTAAGTATTAGTTGTTCTGACTGTTACCTTGGCTTACAGAGCGGCTATATCGCCTCCGCACAGGAGTTCCAGTGAACATGCTATTGGGAGTGAGGACTGAAGGGGATTCAGAGAGCGGCGTCAGGGGTGTGGATGGTGCCGTGGCACTCTGAGACACACTCATTGGAGGAGGGCCTTTGGGCAATGTTGCCTGGGAGAAGGATACATTAGACACCAGATTAACCTGAAAAAACAAAGCGGTTAAGTCAGGAAAACGTCAGTGTAGGTACAAGCAAAACAATATTTATTTTAATTGAAGGAAAGAGCCATAGCAGGTACTTACAGGCTGTGCTGCGGGTTTGGGTTCAGAGGACTTGAGATGAGCCATCATAGCTTGCAGTCGTTCTTTGTCCTTCTTCAGCTGCGTTTGACGCGAAGACAGAAATAGAAGTTGAGATTTTGTGAATTAACAGCTTGTGCTTAATGATGAAATGACATTCTGTGAGGGAATTACTTCTTTCCTGGCATCCTGGAAAGTGTGATTTTCTAACAACATCATCTCTGTTTCCAGGCCCGGTGTGAAAACACAACTATACATACATTTAACTGGCAATCACTGTCAAAGTTTTTCTTCTACTTTTACAGAAAAGGACAGTTAACCCACTGCACCAAGTAGTTGGTAAGTTAAAAAAAGTAGGCTATTAATAAAAAAATAGTAATTGATAAATCAAGATGTTTTGTTGTTTGATTTCAGTGTTTTCTACGTAACATTTGTGACCAAATACAGCACAATTTCTCACACAAACTATTATTACTTTTTGCAAGTGTGGCTAAAAAGTCTTCAAATCATCTCTACAAGCATTAGATAGGATTCCTGTTTTTTCCACCCAGGCAGTCCAGGTTTAATTACTAGCATGAGAACAGTTTTGTGCGTCTCAGCAATCACTATGCTACCATACACTCTTTAACTTTCATTGCACAGTTTAAACTAGATATCAACTCTGTACATACACGGCACACAGTATGAATTTGTCCTTTATAAATGAAAAGTACTGTACTTGGTGTTAATGAGTTACCAATGGTACCTTAAAAGTAAGACCTATAAAAGACTCAGTCATAAAAACAAATATATTGTATGTTTACCTGCAGTTCCAGCTGCTGAACCACTTGCATCTGAACACGACACTGTGCTGTGCTCTTGTCATCCAGTGTATGTTCACTGTTCAAATGTCTGCAAATAAAAAAAATAAATTCATCAGGGAAACAGTGTGTTGTGCAGACTGATATTTTTTGGTAGGGAGCAAAAAAATATATTGTTATGATATTTTAACCTACAAAATTAGAAAACACATAATAGTGAAACTAGAGGGAATTATGTTTTAGATGAAATGCTGACAGAGTGCTCTTATATAAAATGTGACATTAACAGCTCCTGTGTAAAAACGTTAAATACATAACATAGACACATTTCTTTTGTGTGTAAATTTTCTATATCTTTGCCACCATGCATCATTTAAGATGTGAGTGAACTTTCAGGCAGCTTTGGAGGGGTGGAAAGTTTCACCACTTACTTGAGAAATGCCTGAAAGTCTCCAAAGACAGTCTCACAGCCGGGCCATTTACACATTCCATTTCCATACAGAGGATGACTATTCTGTGTGTTTTCATCCAGGGACCCACTGTAACAAGGACAAATGTCAACCATTAATCATACCTCTCAGAGTCAACATGTTGGTACTGCTCAAACACAATGTTTACAGGATATATGGTGACTAAAGCTGTGACAGGAAAGCATTAATTACTTAAAGCACCTTTCTTTCCTCTTCAGAAGAGTGTGATGACCGTTGGTTGTAGACGTTTGACTGGATGATTCTCTGGCGTCTCCGGCAGCCAACTGGATGCTACCATTCTCACTGCCTGAAACTGCATATAAATATACCAAATGTAAATGAATTGTGCCACTACATTTGCATGAGTCACACTGTTAACCAGAGTTGCTCAAGATCACGAGATCTAAATCTGAGTATTTGTGCCGTTTCTAGTTTACGAGGTGCACTTAGCTAAAACTAATGCAGTCTAGTACAGCACTCAACTCTGCCTTTATGGAGGTTATGACGGTTTAGTTCTTGTTGGAAGTGTTAGAGAGGTGTTAATTGTAGTTTATGATAATATTCGAGGAAGCAGTTTGTGATGCTGTTGAATTGCAGTGCATTAAACACAGAAGTGTTTGTTATTCAGTGACCCTCTTTGATACGATTGAGTCAGTATAAAGCATTTTATGGCTCAACGTTTGAAATTTTCCACTGACCCTTCCCTTAGTGTTCACTTGATACTGAAATACTGTCAAGCACTACTGAACGCCAGCCACTTTACCTAAAGGCATTTTGCCTAATGCTCAAGTCCTTAAACAGCAATGCAGTGAAGATTGTCAGACAACATACCTGGAGCTGCAATGGGGCTGGTGGGAAGGACAGACAGCAGGCCTTGTCTCTGCAGGGTCAGGAGATGTTGCTGCTGCACCTGAAGGAGCTGCTGCTGGATGGCAATCTGTTGGGCTGTCAGCTGAAACAGAGTGATAACACAACATCTGTCAGGAAATTTCCTTCCCCATTCCTCATGAAGAACAAAGCCTGTTCTGGGCTTTCTCTAAGGTTTGATTCAGGGAAGAAATCTTTATCTAAGACAAACTAATTCCATAATAAAAAGACCAAAGAATGCTTTGGGTCTATTGACGTCAGGCTAGACACATTTTATGGGACTGAAAATGTGACACGCTCTGCCTCGCTGGGCAACCTTATCATCAGATGCTATCAATCACTTAGCCTGCAAGGATTAATACACCAGCTTATGTCATTAGCTATTTAAAGAGGGGAAAATATCTGAGTAGCAGTCAATGTTGTTGCTTCTAATTTCTGTCATAACATTCTCTATTAGTCAAACATTGTAAGCAGAATCAAAACTATCACTATTAAATCTATCACTACTAAACTATTTCCTCCAGTCTAGTTGTTTCCATTAGAAGAAAAGACTCCCCTCTGTTTTTATTCAACTCTGTAGAACACATTTCTGCTTACAGCACATCAAATGACCAAATCTTATGCCTTATGCACTCAGAAAAGTGCCCACTTGTGCTATATAATCCCATCATTTACTAAAAGTAAGTACATGTAAAGACTGCAAGTGGATGGAAGATTTAAGAACACTTTGGATTGATGATATGAAACTGTCTCACAAACACACGCAAACAACTTATGTGTGAGGCTTTTTCAAACATGACGCACACATTTGCTGCCAATTAAAGGGCAACAAAGTCTACTAGACCACAAGTGTTGGTATTGGGAAAGAGCAACATGTAGTTTCTAAACACGTGATGCACTTTCAATGGATAAACTCAAAGCACCTGACGTGGAAAACAGCATGAAACAACCCTTAAACCAATCATTGCAAATTAGCTTAAACCACCTCCAATGTGATCCAGATCTGTTACTGTCAAAGCTTCTACCTCAAGTAAAGTGCTTTATTGTATTACATGTAAATTATGTTAAAATTGCCATCATATAAAACTGGATAATTTGAAAGTGATATTCCCATATGTGCAGTAAAAGTAACTGGTTATAAAAATTATTATAACTAAAGGGTTGATTACTGCTTTAATGAATAAGACTTGTCCCAGCACTTGTAGCATTAAAAACCTGCATTAATGATTAAACTTATTTATGAACTAATAAAAGATATGAAAGTGAATAAAAAGGTACCTCTTGACTAACAATCCCAGCATTCTTCTGTTGCAGCAGCTGCATATTTAGCTGCTCTTGCTGATTCTTGAAAACCTCTTGAATTTGTTGCTGCAGAAATGGGGATCATATTTAAGTTAACAGACATAACAGAATTGCATTTGATTTGGACCATGACAAACATGTAGCGTTGATGAAGACACAATACCTGGTGTAACATGAGTGCTTTCTGCTGCTGGAGCAGGGCTTGGAGCTGCTGAGGACTGAGGATCTGTTGCTGGGGTGTCTGCTGCAGCTGCTGTGGGGCCTCTGCTGGTGGGGTCATCATGGGCAGTGACACTGGAACCTGCATGGTCAATAAAATGAGTATATCAATAAAAAGAATTGCAAGTTGAAATCCACAAAAACAGACAAAAGAGAGAAAGAAGAAAAGACATAAAATATATGAGCTGTTCTGCATGTGTATGTGTAAGCAGCAGTGGAAATAGGTGCATCTATACATTAACAATTAGGATAAGGAGAGACAGCTACATTTCTGCAGAAGTTTTAACTGATTTCTTGGTAAAACTTAACCAAGACAGAGTCTCTGGAACAAAAAACAACCAACATGTCTTATTGTGGTCTACCCTTGTAATTCCAAATAATTAAATGTGAAGTGCAGCTAAAACTGAAAGTGAAAGTGAAATAAACAGGTCTAAATAAGTCTTTCCAGCTGAACAATGTGTTATTTTTGACATTTAAACACAAACACAGAGGAAAAAATCATGTGCTTTCACACTACAGTCTATTCTCTCACCCAACTGAAAATGTATAATGTTTTTGAAGATAAAAGTTTGTTCAGATTGCAGCAGTTGATTAATATGGTAGGAGCTAAGATAAAAAAAAGTAGTTTACCAAAAGAGCAACTTTTACTACTGTATGTATATATAAGTAGAAAATTTTCCATTTAATTTTTCATTTTTAGGATTCAGAAATACATGACAATAGCTTTAATTAGTTGTAATATTTATCCTGAGTTTGCCAACAGTAGAGTCCTAAAGTCTAGTTACAACTTGGTGACTTTGTTTTCAAAGATAAAATATTTATGATTTAATTTTATGTGGTGTAATGTTGGTGATTTACTAAGCTTTTAGATGTGTGGTAGGTCAGGTCATTTTGCTCTGGTATGAAGCATTAGCTGCATGTTCTATAGCAAACAGACCCACTGTTTACATAATGTAGGAGAGCAAGATATATGAAACACCTCAGTAAAATGCAGTCTGCTACAGCTCAACAGCACAACTATGACTTTAGATTAAAGAAAAAGTTTTAAGGCTCAAGAAGAGAGAATTTAATAAAGGACCGTTTTAACACAATACAGTTTACCATATGCTGTCTGTACATCTGGCTTTACTCACAAACTGTATGTAAAACTATTGAACTTCAAAACCTGGCTTTTCTACAGCACTTTTCTTGGCAGCCATGTTTTTCAACCATAAAGACAGCTGAGAGGTTGCTGAGATGGCGCTGTGTACTACATGATATAAACATATTTTTTTCCCCCTTTCTTCAGAATATACATCGGACCTCGTGGAGTCTCTGACAGCAGGCTACTCCAGCTCAGCATTGACCCTGTGACAAATCCGTGCCTTATTATCCTCCACTATCACACTCCTCTTTCCGGCCGCTGCTGTAAGATCACCAAATGACGAGGCGGTTGTCCTGTTTTTCACACTGCATTCTCAGTTCAGCACAGGACATTAGTGTGAAAGTGGCACAGATGTTTTGCTTCCCTATTTTCAGGTTAGAATTACTGTAAAACATAGCAAGATGAGATCAGTCCAACATTTCCTATTCATAAGACCATTTGCCAAAGACATACTCAGTCACAACTGTGTATTTGTGAGATATATCAAAAAACCTGGTGAGAGAGATTTTAATATGATCTGAGTCACTCATGTATTTTTTATTCTGTTTTTTTCTTTAATTACAAAAGATCATTTTGACTACCTTCACTCTTTGCTTCTGTTTATTGTACACAGCTGAAAAAATATTGGCTGTATGTATTTGGATCTAGAGCCAGATGCTAATTAAAAACATTTTCTATTAATGAAATATTGACGATTGTGAAGCCTCAGATGGAAGTATGCTCTATGTGTGCTCTCTAGTTTTAAATAGGTCGTGGGTATTTGTTTATATGTATACATATTTTAAAAACTTGAAGATATTCAGCTTATTATCAAATATGACAAAGGAATCCTTCAAAAATTCACATTTGAGAGGCTAAAGCAGAAAATGTATGACACTGTGGATAAAAAAATAGTACCATAAAAATCATTCAACTCTCAAAATAATTGCCTCTTTTCCTGTTCAGCAAATGAACCAACTTATTGTTGAGGCTCTACCCCTTTTCCTTTTTCCCTTTTACTCAAATTGATAAAAAAAACAATGATAATTAATAGTCAGTTTCAGTTCTGCTTATTTGTTATTCTCAGTTCACTGGTCAACCTAGCAAGCTGAACTAGGCCTACTGCCACTTCATCTAAAAATGAACCAAACAACAACAACAACAACAACATTGTGTGGCTTAGGGGAATTAGAGCTCCATCAAAACAACAACAACCAGTACCGCAAAAACAACAACAACATCCTCTGCTAGGCATGCAGCAATTACCACACCATCCCCCTCGCTGTCAAGCCTCACAGCTCAAGGAATGTTTACAGTAAACATAAACAGAGTAATCAAAATTTCACAGAGATATAAATAATGAATAAAAAAAGCATACAGAGCCTGTTTATGAAAACAGAACTTGAGATTCGTATTTTAATTAAGGTCTGAACCACAAACAAACATTTCTCTCCAAGGCAGAGTCTGTTTTGAATCGGGTAAACAAACTGACAGTGAATTTCACACAGGCTTTGGGCTAACAATAACAGATGACTGCCTCCTAGTTCGTCCTTTCTTATGAAATTCAATGCTGCAGAGGTGGCCACCAAAGCAATGAAAACAGGTCTATCCCACAAACAGAGCCAGTTGGCCCCTCTATTTTTCTGTGGACACCATCAACACAACAACAGCCTTTGCCTAATCCCCGTTGCCATGGCAGCCAGCAAGTCCAAACATCTTCTGTTGTTGTTATTGTTGAAAGTCATACCAGTGAGCAACTGAGTGTAAACACAGATCTGTTCCCGCAAGACTGGTCTTGTGAACTCTGAGATGACTGACAGCAAATAGGAACACTGAAAACTTGCTGAAAAACAAACACAATATGCCTCCCCTTATGAGATTTAATACTTTCTAAAATGCCCAACTGGGTGTGGCTCCAGAGAGAGTGACATTTGCAAAAAAAAAAACCCCAACACATACTTGGTAATAAACTCATCTGTAAATAAATATGTTAAATGACACAACCACAGAAACGTGACATCACTTTCCTTGACAGAGACACAGTTAACTAATAAACATGATATAAAATAACCCGCTATTATAATCTCACTAAACAAACAAAGGAAGAGTTGGACAAACCTTTTAGTCCACATTGAAAAGTCTGTCTGGGCACTGAAAAAAAAAAAAGCAGCAACAATGTTCTGCCAAACAATCTAACAGAGCCTCACGAACCTAAATGATATGAGCATAAACAAAACTAACAATATAACACTGATCCCTCCTCCACCCACCAGGAGTTGTGCTCTCTCTCTCTCTCTCTCTTTCTAAACCTCAGTACAGCCTCCCCCATCCCTGTGCTCCCCTTCAGCAGAAAATATTAAACACAGCAGTTTGTAGAGAGATGGTCAAAGGGAGAGGTTGGTAGATAAATCAACATGCAAAAAAAACAAAAAGAAAAAGAAAAAGAAAAGAAAACTAAACACCACACACTCTCATACAGCAGTATGTTGTCTGTCTTGTTTTAACCAACGTCATCAACATGGTATACATGTTAAAGGAACTGAGTCAGTTGCAACACATACCAACAAATCAATTAGCTACACATCATCTTTTCACTTAGTCATGTTCTAAAACAATGATTATCTTCATATTCTTATTTTTATAACAAAAAAAACAATGTTATCTGTTGTTTTGTTCCTTAGGGGATCTTTTAGAGGAAAATTGCCCTCATCATTATGTTTTCATTAGTGTTTAATCATCCTAAAATGTGTTTTCATTACCTTAAATCAAGGTGCCTTTTATAAGCACAGAGACACCAGGTCCTTTTCTACAGAGCAGTCCACCATATTACACTGCACCATATTTCTACAGAAGCCCCACACACAAACACTTGCTCAAGGGCCTTTGGCATTTTTCATCTTTACACACTTAGAATTTGGAGGGGGGGTATTCAGTTAATTGCAACCTGCAACCTCACCACTAGATGCCACTAAGCACTACACACTGAAGATGGTGAGAAAAAAAATGTAAATGTTAGAATTTTTGCCTGTTTTGAGCAAATGTTTAATGACAATATCAGCAATATGCTTTAATTATAAAATAGACTCCACTACATTAGGAGCAGTAAAAAGATGATTCCATAGATTACATTCTTTATTTAAAATCATTTATTTTCTCAAGAAATATGAGAAAATACAAAAGAATGTATTTCAAATCTTCTCATGGCATCATTATAAAGAGGCGGCTGTATTTTGGTGGTTTATGCAAATACTCAAGCTACATTTATAACAGCATTTGTAAAAAAAAAAAAAAGACTTTTTTAAAAACTAATGCAGATGTGTGTATTGACGCAGCTGGGAATGACTGACCCTGGGTGCCTCAGGAGGAGGAGTCTGGCTGCTCCTCAGTCGACTCTCATTCTCACTGTTATTCCCGTTCTCTGTCTGACTCGCTGGAATGGTGTGGCTTGTTGGTTCTGACCCAGACTCATGCATCTGGACTTCACTGACCTGAGAAAGGAAATGAGTAAACTCAAATTCTGTGGACATAGCAGACAATAAAATACAGGGAGCAGACAAACAGAGTAACACTTTCTGGATGTGTTTGACAAGGCTTATTCTTCTAAAGGTGTTAAAAGATCCTTTCTTTTAAGTAATGTTTAACTTTATTGGCTCTGAAATTAGCTAACAATGTACTTATTACTAATGACAAAGACACTTGTGTTTAACAGCAACACTAAAAATTAGGAGCTCCAAAGTTATAGCTCTACCCACCAAGACAAACATTCGCCTCTGCAAGTGAGAGAGGAACATGCTAGGTCTATTTGTTGAATAACTGAGTGCTGCCATGACTACTGTAAACACAGGGGCCCTGGGTCCGTGTTTATGTGCAAACATATCTTCCTTCTGGAACAATTTACCATTAACCAGGTGGTGCGATAAACGGTTGTGGCAGGTAGTACAATGCACAAGTAGGCTTTTATGTATACAGCTTGGGAGTGTTTTAACCAAACGCTAGGCAGCATAAACAAAAGTAAATAAAGTAGGCAAACAAATAATGTGAGCAGATGGAAACCTACACAGAGAGCCCCAAATGAAACAGACCACATAGCCTCAAGGATAATGTCATTATTTTCAGGGTTGCTCAACTATCAAATTCACATTCTAAAATTAATCTTTGAATCAATAAATCAGTAAAGCACCAGTGAGAGCAGACATCAACATTAAGCCAACATCTGAGAGATGATCAGATTAGACTATATACACTGAGATAAACCCCCGACCAAAACTGAACCAACAGTTAGCTACAAGCAAATTAAAGAAGGAGAAAGCACACAGTGTTTCGTGCATTTGAAAATGAGTAATAGATGACTGCTGAATACTAAGTTATGTCTAGCTGCAGCAATGTGTCATTCATAGACAAGTCATAACTTAGACTGGGCGCCAGAAGCTCAGTCTGTAGGGACTTGGCTTGGTTTGGAACCGGAGGGTGGCCAGTTCAAGTCTTGTACTGTATTACAGTAGAGTTTGGACTGGTTGCTTGAGAGGTACTGCCTGCTAAGATGAACTGCTTGGCACACAGACTATGTTGTATTCCTATTACTCTAACGGGTCTCCATTAATGCATGTCAGTAGGCCTTGTGTGTACGCATATGTGATTATTGTAGGCTAATACATGAAATAAAAAGTGTGAGTGTAAAGAATACTTTTTCCCCAAGATAATTAAGTGTTTAATTTAAACTGAAAGATACATGTGTAATTCTGAAACTTAAAAAACTAGGCAGTTGTTGGTCACTCTTATTTACTTTTGCTTTCTGGTTCAGGATTATTTCTGAGGACAAAGGGGTGCATTTCCTGCAGACATTGTGAAGATGTAATGGGTGCTTTTGGATGTTAAAACTGGACTGATCACTGGGTCAAAACAAATATTGTATGGAAAGTGCAGGATTTGATAGCTCAGTGGTCCCGCTGCAGAGCAAATGTTTTCGGGATGGACTGTGTAATAAGCCCATGATTAATATTTACTGCATTTAAAGTGTTCTCACCACAGGGGCAACTCTCCAGCTGTGGGGCCAGCACTCTTCAAAGGATGTAAAGGAAACACTGCAAGGAGGGCTTTCCTTAAGAAGGAGTAAACAATATGCACTCCTTCCCTTCAGACCTTTTTTTTTAGATGACTGGTTTCACACATTAGCTATTATTCAGTCTCATCAAAGCTACTATGGTAAAAATACAACTGCTTAAATCACAAAATCCACTTAACAAAAGCTAAATTACACATTTAAAACAGCAGTGTCTAAATATGTGCATAACAACTAGACAGAAATGATGCTGAAAAAAATTCACAAGATTCTACACAATTAATTAGAATTAAGTTTTTGTTTAGTCAAGATGCTGACAATGCAGACCACCCATTTTTAGATCAACAACAAATAACATCCGTGATAATCAATTACATGTTTTTCTGCAGTTTATTAGACCGTCAGCATTTCAAAAAGAAAAAGTCTTATCACAACCATTTATGTATCACCACTGTTAAGTCGGCTGTCGGCTGAGGTTAGACAGGAATATTACCTCCACGTACAACGCCTCAAAATCGGGATCAGTGTTAGTTGATCGTCCATTTAATTTGCACTATGTTAACGTTACTTGTTCAAAATTCAGTCAAGAAACCGGCTCAGATATCCGACCGATCATGATCAGTGCGATAATTTAAAACCCTGGGATTGACTCGGTTCTGAGAGTAAGATTTAATACAGTGGAAAGTTTGAATCTTTGTTCAATAATGTACCATACTTGACTACGGTACACCTATCTCCGCAAAACGGTGCACAGCCGACCATTTCAAAATCGACACCTGAAATATTGTACTAACAATCCTGACGTTGCATCACCTCTTATGCCGTTTGTTTTATTGATTCTAACGATGTGATTTTTCATTCAGTTAGCTTAACGCAATGTAAATGGAATCGATATCCGCTGACACCAACCGTTGCGGTCTGAGGTTTGCGATGAGGACTTAAGCCTTTAACTAGACATCTGGAGGGTTAAAAGTTAGTATATAAGCTATGTAAAGCCTAGCGTTGTATATCCGCTGACTTTAACAACCCATGTTAGCTAGACTGGAAAACAGTTTCCGTCCAACCCCGTGGATGGCGTTTAGGTGAGCAGTAACAAAAGCTAGCAGCCTGTCCAAACGCTAGCATGTAAGAAACGTTTCTCTCTTCTCTTCGTTTTGCGACCCGCCAATAACACAATTAATCTGACGTTGTATTCATTCATTCAGAGAGTATCAATGTGCTATTGAATTGACGTTTACTCACCGAATTATGTACGGGCGGACAGTCTTTTGACTCGGGGTGGTGTCTGAAGAATGAACCTCGGAGCAGTGCCTTCCTTGGTAGCAAGCTAGCCACAAGTTGCTAACAGAGGGCGTGGCTTAGGTAAAAGTAAACAATGGTGACGTCACGTTCACACGCGAGACCGTTTTAGATCATCGTGCATAGGCAAAGCATGAAACATGAAAAAGAACGTGTGATTGTGCTTTTTCGGGACTAAGATAAACCACAGTCTGTATGATTGATAACTTCTCTATGAGATCAATGAAATCACTGAACTACTTTTATTTTAAAATATTGAAAACAGCCTTTTAAAAGGGTAAAAATGTACCAGTGTTAAACAAACCATCCATTAGGTCAAACAACAATATCCACAGAGGTGTAGATAAAACTGGATGACCTCTAAAATAAAGTTAGTCGTTTCATAATAATCCTCGAAAGGCCATTTTAATAGGACGAGGGCAAATGGTTCAATACAAATAATGTTTTATACCGAAAAAAGAACAAATGATCGAAAATGTCAACAACAATATGAATTCCACGTGTCATAGGAATGAGTTTCAGCTCCTCATATTTTCTATTATCTCACACATTATGTAAAAAAACAACAACAGAAAAAAAAACATTTCCCTGATCCCTGCCATTAACTTTACGAGGGGAGGCGCGTCCTGTGGAAAAGATGTGCTCATCACTTCAGTCACAATAACATGAAAAATGGAAATTTATTTTATTTATTAAATAATTAGGTTCTTTTTTGTAGAAAAATAACAGATGATGCGATATTATTTGCAAGTTAATCATTTAAAGATACTCTTACATTCCCTCCAAAAAAACTAATGCTTTCGGTAACCTAAGGCATGCATGTTTCAGCATATAGACGCAGTCCGTTAGAGGTGCAGCATATCACGATTAAAACTACATTAACTAAGTTACTTATCTTTATGTTATTACATATCGACATGTGATTACAGTCACTGTAAGGACAAGACAATATCACATGGAGATAAAATTCACGTGTTCTTCCAACTGTAGCCCTCTTATCTATTAATATATGTCCATACTTTGATACAACCACAAGAGGGACACATTTTCCGCTGACCGCCATAAAATGGTGGCTTCCTTCTTTCTCCTCAAGATAGAAGCTTGAGCCCATATAAAACAAAACAAAGAACTATTTCCAGTTATTAAAAAAGGTAAGATGAAAATTACTTTAAATAAGAAACATAAAAGATTACTTTTTCCCTCATATTAATTAAGAGAAATGTTTATGTTGTGTTTAGGTATAGTATTATATTCTTTCATTTTGGTAAGGATCTATATAAGATGGCACACCTTGCCTGTAATTTCAGTATTGGTTGGTGGAATGATAATGTAAGACAGTGAGGTGATGTGCCCAAGTATTTTCAGAGTTAAACCGGCAAACTGCAGGACACACTGAAATAGAGTCACATAAAGCTGTACCCATGCTGTTTATCTACCCAAGTAGTTTTAATTCAGTAACTATCAAGTTTATGGTTTGATTTAAACTAGCATTAGGACCTGTGAATATAAATCAAGACAAAAATTTTCATAGTAGAAATGAAAAATTATAGAACACATGTACACATCTTTGAATCTAACAGCAGACCTTGAATGATTTCATTACAATAACTGTTCTCATAATCATTTTTAAAATTAGGCACTAAAAGGTCCGGTATAATGCATTTTTTTTCAGTGCAATATTCATATTCTTATGAAATATACAGTAACTTTTCCAAACAGCAAAAGGTGAAAGTTCAGTTGTCTTTATTTCTTAAACACGTGAAAAACTAATGGGCAAACATGACTACATACAAGTCCAACATGCCAAACACAGATGACATTCTAAACTGCTGGTAAACAGAAGGCACCATCCAAGATCAACAATCGGTACAAGGTCTGCGATCTGAAGTGAGTGGTCAGCTTGTCAAATTGTACAGTATTATTATTTTCTTATCCTTCAGGTGTTTAATAAGAACATTCTTACATAAACATCAGGAGAATCGAGGGAAAATAAAGTGACTCTGACAAAGTCTGTGATCTGAAAATTACCTCCTCCTGTGGATACTGTCTCGCAGTAACATAGGACTTTATTGAAAGATAACAGCAACAGTCTTTCTGTGGGTTTTAATGCATATTCCATGGCGACATACTAACAACTTCAAATGTAGTAAGTATTATGGTAGTTCATAAAAAAATAAGAATTGCTTGTCTGTGCAGCCTACAAAAGTCACTCTCTCTCCCTCACACATACATTCTGTCAAACACAAACACATGGAAAAGGTGCCTTAACAGTTCAACCTCTTAATTTTCAACATTTCTCTAATATAATTCTAATTTTCAATTTTACAAATACAGTCTATTACATTATAAGACCACAGAAAACAGACCTTAAATCTCTGGAAATGAGAGACACATATTATTTTGGTGCAGCAGTAGTAAAGTATCTCTAATTAACTTTTCCTACAGATCTGACCCCACTGCAGTGATTGCATCTCTTCAGCAAACACACGCAATCTGTACAAATACACTAAAATAGACCTAAAGCAATCACTTATGGAAAGTGAGATGTAGAGCAACGTTTTGTTGTCGTCCCTCCCAGAATATATTTCTGTGGCTTGTGTTTCTCACTGGGGCCAATTTTTATTTACAAATGACAGGCTTCCCAAATTGTACTACAAGTCAAACTAATTTTTAAAAATAACATACATATTTAACTGTTTTAACTTCTCAGTAAATATTAAAGCAGGAAAAAAGAAATCCATAACATGAACATAAACAGTTTTACACTCTATCAGAGAAGGTGACATTAAACCAAAGTGCTTGATTTTTGACGGATGCTTTAACAAAATAATAACTACAACACTGCAAATTTAATGCAAATTCTACAGAATGATTGCATATATTTCTCAGCATCTATTCATTATGTAAATGTACTGAGGTCATTTTATTGTAACAAGAACATATACCCTTCACACTTATATCCTAAAGAAGAAAATAAAAAAGAATGTGCAATTTTCTGCTAAAACATTAGCATTACAGCATACTGAAAATGTATGTTTTCCTGTATAGGCAACAGTATTTTGGCTGAAACATACAAAACAGAGAAAATACTAGAAAAGCCTTGCAATGTACTATTATGATAAAAGTTTGTGGAACTAGGCCCCCTTTAAGTTTAAAAAAAATGAGATTTAATTGTGCTCAAGAAACTGCACATTATATGCTATAATACATCTAAAAAATTCTGACTGTACATCATCTGCTGTTTTTGGTTTTGCAAAATTTTGCAGTATAAAAACATATAAACACTGCCAAAGACAAAGTCAAACTAAAATGGTTTTTGCTTTCCACTACAAAGTATTTTGGATGTTATTATGAATGTAAGTATTACTCAGAAGATGGGAAATTCCATCTATTGAGAATCATAATACATGGGCTGCATTTAAAGTAATTAAATGACACATTTGGCAACTATGAACTCAGTTGCTTTGAAATGTGGCAAAAATTCTGATCCAAAACAAATTCATAAGCAATAAAGCAAGTTCAGTTTATCTCAAGGGTTCTAATGTCTTGATCGACCCCCTTCAAAAGCATGATGCTCCTCATGTGCTGAAATAAAAGCACAAATAACATTTACTCACATTTTATGGCTTTAGGGTAATTTTTAAAAATCATGTCATGACAATGGTAATATTCAAAGAAAATACTTACGTTTGTAAAATACAGCTTTAAAAGGTATTTGTGGAAGGAGCTCATTGATTCTTCCTAGGATGTTTGACTCATTAGCACAAGAAGCGTTTCCATTCCACACCTGAAAGACATCCTCTCTGTCTCTTACACTGACACTGACCCCGACAACTTCATCCTCTGAAACAAAAGCAATGAGGAATTAAATAAATGCAATTCAGTCTCTTAGTATTCTTTACATATCACAGCAATTTAACTTTATTTCCTAGACAAAAATCCACTGCATTTTCACGAAACTTCATCAAGAAATTTACCTGGAGCACAATAATCACTGAACTGTTCTCCAATGGTTGCCAATAGCAACTCCTTCCACACAACAGACTGTAAATACAAACACAAATTTGTTAAATAGCAAATAATTAGTTGGTAAATAACAAATAAATAATACTTGAATTAATTATGTCACTCACGGTGCATTCTTTGGGTACTTTCATTTTCCAGACACCACCCTTAGCATTGCTTTCTTCTTCCCTGTAAGCAAACCAGCAGGCACTTTTACACAGACCAGTTTTAAACAGCTTCAAACACTATGAACACATGCATTAATGTTTCAGTCATTTAATCAAACCTTTAATTTTAGCCTTAAAAAAAAATCACAGAGGTTTCCTGCATTTGCACTGATGTAGAGATATAGACAAAAACACATTAAAAAATCCAAAGAGCAAATGCATTGTAAGTGATTTGAGATTATTGTTTTGTTTTGTCCAGGAGTACTGAGAGTGTAAGTTTTTAAAATACATTGTAGATAATTTCACTTGTTTTACAAAAGCTAAGGGTGGGTTTTCCAAATTCTGAATAAACCCATGGGACTTTAAACATTAAAAAAGTTAGCAGAGTGACTCTGTAGGGTTTCTTGGTCCAGTGCAGTTTAGATGTTGTATAGATTGTTTTCCTGCAATTCATAAAGGGAAATCAAATCTAAATCTGTACAAAACCCAAATTTCTGCAGCAGATTGGAGACGAGCTTTCAGTGATTAAGTTTGAATGATTTTTTTACACCAACCACTTTTATATTTGTACTCTGTAACTCTTGCAATATTGCTGCTATTCAGTTTCATTGAGCATAAACTGTTAAAATTACGCCAAATACATAAACTTTGTTTTGCTTGCTTTAACTATTAGTTTAAGTGTGGTTCACAGGCTGTGTATAAGCACTGTAAATAGGTGTGGGTCCTGTGTACATGTCCCCCAATAAATAATTATAACCAGCGTCAAAATGCTTTCCATTGACCCCATATGACAAATCCTGCCACAACAATGGAACTGTAAATTACAAATTCAATTTCCAGAGCAGTTAAGTCAAAACATTTGCAGAAATAGCATGCAGCATAGACACATTATAACTATTTTTAACATAAATAGCAACACGCCCACCTGTACCAATTCAATTTGTTCTATGCATATTGTAAACATCTATTGAGACATCAGAATATTAATGCTCTTTGTGACCCAGATTTCTGCGACAATCAGAACATCAGGATCTGCTTGTGAGACCAAAATATTAAATTCAATCCTACCAGAGTGGTTTTCTTTCTCCTCTCATCAGATGATAGCTACATCTCAGTGGCAAGCTGGAGACGCCAGGTATGTTGTTGTAAACTCTCCAAAAGTTCTATGTCAGTACCAAAGTGAAAAGAGGAAACAAGTCTTTTTGAATCATTAACTGGCACAGGCTGTACAGACAGCTGACCTTGTTAATCTTTCACATTTGTTACTGTGTAGGTAATCACTGTCAAAGGTCTTTTCCTCATTGCTTTAATCACACACACACAATAAAAACATAATTTTATCTAGATGTGCTAACAGATTCATAAAAGTTTGTTTATGTTCTTTTAAATGTTACGTATTATTTTGTTTCTATGTCAGATAGCATTCAGTGGCTCTCTAGAGGCTTTATTGGGGATATGACAAAATGATTCGCATAATACTGGCAGAGTACTGAAAAAAGAAATTAAGGCACACTAGCATAAAGTTAAAACAGTGTGAAAATGTTATTTGTTATGTTACTAAACCAAATGACGTCATCTCACCAATATCACATTATTGTTGGGACACTAAAAGCGTTCATGTTACTAATAAATCCTGCACAGTGTTTGTTTTCATTTTTAATTTTTTGTCTTCAAAAGACAGTCAGTGTATAACAACAACATACTTGTTTTCGCTATTAAAATATGCGACCAGATGTGCCATCACCATAATGTGTTCTTGTATTAAGACTGAAGCAGCCTACCTGGACAGTCTCAACAGTGTAGATTTTTTTCAGGTTTGATTCACACTCAGCTGCAGTTGTTCCAGGTAGCGATCTGAAAGACAAAGACAGACAGACATTTTACTGATTCCATTTACTTTATTTTTTCCTCTTTAAAAACTACAAGCCTCTAAAAATCTCAAGTATTTCAGTGTGTCATGTTCCAAATCTATTTCTTTCAGTCATTAGTTCAGCGAGCTGGCCTCTGAGCAGACAGGTTGGCGGAGGAGGAGGGGGGTCAGATGACAAATACCCGTAAACAGTAAACAACACTGACCCCATTTGAACACAGCACCCTCCGATATGTACACACTGATTTATCATGAGGCTTTTGTAACTCACTGTCTCTCTACTCTGTTCTGATTATTTGACATCAATTCTAAAATTACTTACACACAGGTCCGATTTCTTTAAGAGTGAAATAGCTATATGTATATCCATATCTACATATATCTATATATATACATATGTCTCTCCCTACATAGATAGATAGATAGATAGATAGATAGATAGATAGATAGATAGATAGATAGATAGATAGATAGATAGATAGATAGATAATCAAGCAGAAGAAAGTGCTGCACTGAACAATGGCAACAGACACGTGAGCAATGACTCAACAAGTTTTTAACAATAACACCTGTGCTCACAAGAAATACAAGTTAAGCTTAAGGATAAACTCAAACTTAATTTACGGAAATCAAGTAGGTTTATTACGTTGAGCAAGCAAGTCATAATTACGCCCTTTTATTTATTTTAAGATCCCTCAAGTATGGGACTTGCGTATGTAGGTCAGGAGACAACAAGTTCAAAGTAAAGCTCCATTATTAGGCAACGTTTGTTGCGATGTTATTTTTCTGTGATTAATTTGGACAAACAATTCAAATATCGCTGTTAAACACACCTAAAATGTTATCTAGATGACTTATACCAGGCCTGATATATTCGTCATCTCCTTTCTTTGTTCTCCAAAGGTCAGCCACAAAAGGTTCTTGTCACTGGCTCGGGATTAATCATGTGGTCTTGGAGTTAAAAACAAAAAAAATAAGCAGTGTATTACCTATCAAGCCAGAAAGTCCACGGAGAATGTAAAGGCAGAGTGTCGTTTTCATCGTTATTTGAAATCCTTCCCAAATCTCTGTCGCTGATATGAATGTTATGGTCCAGCAGAACCGGGCTGGATGATGTGCTAAGTTGTAAGGCAGCTACTGGAACTGCCATAGTTACCTCTGGAAAACTGGGCGACTTCGTAAAAAAACAGGGCTGTTATCGTTATATATAGGTTCGTTGGGTAAAATTAACCCCTATCAGCAGCTGACTCATTGGTCGCTTCACCGGTTTGCGCCGTCACAACAACAGAAAAACGATGACGCCCGCTGTCTGCCTGCGGCACCTACAGCGCACCAGAGCGATCCAGAAGTTTCGCTCACTAAAATGTGCGAGCAGGTTAACTAATAATATGATTGCTTAAGCTATATGAACAAGCGATTTTTAGATTCTGGCCACCTATCCCGATGCTAAGGAGGCAATCAAATACTTTGTTGATCTCAGGTTGAACTGCAGAGCATCTTCCGCAATCGTGCCTACGTCATTTCAGACATGCGCAGTCGTGGCTGCCACCAGCTTTGTTGGGTTGCTACTACCTGCTATTGCTAACTAGCAAGTATTTCCTGCTTGTGACTGGACACAGCTATGGACATCGATGCGTTGTTGGAAGCGTTTCAAGGCAATATTTCGAGTTCTCTTAATAAATTATTCATTTCAGTGAGGGGTTTTGACATTTGCTTTGCTGCCTCTAACAAAAAGTCTGTAACGTTATTGTTTGCTAACTACGTTACGTGCGTTAACGTTACCGTAACTTAGCTTACAAACAACGACTATCGTTCAAGAGAGGCAGTTAGACACAATTTGGTCACTCTATGTTTAGCCCAACTGCCTTAATATTATTGTCAACAAGAAAGGAGTTACTTACAATTTTTACTTTTGACCCATTTTCTCCTGTTGATAGCTAGAGATAATGTAAACAGCTAGCTGGGTAACGTCACAATATACGCGCTAACTTATAACTTTTTCAGGAACTTTCCAGTTAACGTTTGCTTACTGAAACTGGTGTTTGTCGAATTTATAATGTGTCAATAAACTTGTTTTCTTCTTTTTTAAGCTTATTTTTAACTTAACACACTTGGTAATTGATATCTGACAATCATTTAATCATTGCTGGTGTACAGTTATAGTGCGATAAGTAACGTTAGCCTCAAACTAAACTGGATTTAATATTTTTCCAATTATTTATTGACTTAATGCAGTATTCTTTTGTGGTCCTATGTTTCTGAGTTATTATAGAAACTTTAAAGATTAAGCTAGGGTCAAAGCAGGTGCAGACATTGGTGGTTTGGTTGTGAACAGATTATATTTGCTGTTGTTTGGATTAACATCATTACTAATGAATTAATTCTTCCGTTTTTTATTTGGCATTCACAGATTTTGAGAAGAAAGGAAAGAAAGAGACATGTCCTCTTCTAGAACAGTTCTTATGTCATGTTGCGAAGACAGGGCAGCCAATGTGAGTAGTCTACAAAGGTCTCACACAAAACATTAACATTCCTTACACATCTTAACACACAACAAGGACAACATCAGCTATCTTTTAAATGTTGTCTTTTGGGTTTATGAAAATGCAAGACATTTGTTTGTTTGTATAACATGCAGACTTGTATCTGAAATTCATATTCCAGGATCCCATGGTCGCAGTTCAAAACATACTTCATGTTTAAGATGGAAAAAGTCATGGATGATTTCCATGCTTCAACACCAGAACACAGAGGACCACATAATCCCAATATAGACTACGTCCCTTTCGAAGAGATGAAGATGAGGATCTTGAAGATAGTGGATGGATACAATGGGTGAGCAAAGCTGACAGTAAATGTGACAATGAAAATGACACTGCAAATTGCAAACAAGTCCTTACTCACCACCCAATATACAAAACTAAGTAATGTTGCAGTTAAGTTACAGTTGACCATCAATGTCTATCCACAACTCCATCCAGATTAATCCAAGTTTGTACTCATTCAGCCTCAGTGCTGCTATGTTGATGCCTGCTTTGAGAATGCTATTTGTGGCTAATCCTAAATATATCTCTCGATAATTTTTCAGAATCCCTTTTACCATTCAGCGTCTGTGTGAGCTCCTTACAGACCCCAAGCGCAATTATACAGGAACACACAAGTTTCTCATGGGTTTAGAGAAGGTAAGCAGCATGCAACCCTGCACTGCTTTATGTAAAAGTGCACAAACCATATTGTTTTCAGTAGAGGTAAACATCATTGATTAATATTGTTTTGAATGTTTTATGGCTCTCTATAGAATTCTAATATAATATCATTGTTTATGTATTGCAGAATGTAATGGTGGTCAGCTGTGTGTACCCAACATCAGAGTAAGTATATAAGCTGTTAAGCTTTTGCACCCTTTGCTCTACTGGCTGCAGTATTTCTGTTTAGTTGCTTCTGATGCACATTGACAGCTCCCTTGGATTTGATTATTCAGTTTCAGTTATCAAGTTACAATTAACAGCCAGTTGTTTTTGTGCCTTTCTACGTCTTTCAAAGGAAAAATGGGGCATCCAGTCTTAACAGAATGAATGGAGTGATGTTTCCTGGTAACTCTTCTCTATATTCAGACAGGTGGGAGCCACATACTTGTCAGTAAATGACTTCCACAAACCAAAAATGACCTCATACACAAACAAGTGGAAAGTTTGACAGGTTTAAAGCCAACTATTCAAAAAAACAAACAAACAAAAAAATGACGATAGTAAAGGCAGTTATGTCTTGCCTATCAGTTTGGGTCTTAGTAGCTCTGCTTATTTGTCATCTGGTAATATGACTTGTGTAAGAAACAGTTATTTTCTTTTTTTTTGCAGTCGAAATGTAAATGGACCAAGTACACCAAAACTGTTCAGCAGATCAAAGCTGTCAACTTGTCATTCGCTTTCGACCAACGGGCTCCCTGACTGTCCTGTCAGTAAAGAGCCAGAGCCAAACACAGAAGAGGAGCACCATGTCAGGTAATCGAAACAAATATAGTATCAAGTGGCCTTGTGAGTGAGTGTCCCATAGACTTGTGTTTATTTAACATTTTTCAAACAAAAATTCCAGGACAGTGTCCTGGTGTTCTGTGGACATGGCTAATATTTGTCAAGTGCAGTCATTTCTTCACGAGTAGATCTTCTATGTCTTTTAAAAGAAATAAATATGAACAAATCACTACATTAATGTTAAGTATGTAATTTGATGGACTGTTTCTGTTTGTAATCACAGTGACTCCTCACCATCAGAGGGTGAAATTACACCAAACAGTGGTATAAAGAACAGACACTCTGAGGAGGAGGATTCTGATGGTGACAAGCATGAGGTCAAGAGGCTCAAGTTTGACGAAAAGGAAGAGGAAGACACGGAATGCAAAGACAAGGAGTCACCTTGCTGTAAAGGGTCAAAGAGCTTGTCAGAGATGCCGGAGTCTTTGAAGGACTCTTGCGGTCAAGATTATGGAAGTGGAGCATCTTGTGAAACACCCGTTATTTCAGAGGATCATGGTAAGTGTTATCTCAGCTTCACTCAGGCTAACATACATATACTTAAGTACAGTTGTGGTGACTTCATAGACAAGGAGCCATGCTGTAGCAAAGATGAACCCTCTATAAACTGTATGCACAGACACCAAAACGAATTGTGCAAATTAAACCACATTTGGAAGTGTGATGAAAAGCCTGCCATCGTAAGTCTCCTCCTCCTGGCTGAGTCTCACTGCCTCCCTGCTTCCCCTTGTGTGTGTTGACTCAATTCACTGAATTTGTCCAACTTGGGATAAATGTTTACACTTTTGGACAGTCTTTCCCTAAAGACATTCACGGAGATAAAACAAAGAGCTTGAGAAGTTTGAGCCCTGCATATTTTCTTGAATACATTTGGCTTTTGGACTGTTGGTCAGACAAAAAGCAGCACTGGCTTTGGAAATTTGTGATGGGCATTTTTGACAAATTTACTACATTTTTTAAAGATGAACTAACTGGGAAAATCATGTGCAATGAAAAAAATTTGTTTCAGCTCTAATGTTTTCCACTTTGGTTCTCAGAGCCCAGCAGCACACAGACAGAGCCTTCTGAAAGAAAAGACGACTCATCTGAGAAGGAGGATATTCACAGTCTGGACAAAGACAACACTGTGGATCAACCTGAGCTGCCAACTTCATCAGAGAAGAGTGCAGGCTTCGAGCAGAAAAATGAAGAGAGCAGCAGCAGCAGCAGCGATGGGGAAAGCCTAACCAGTGACAAGCAGGTCCCTTCATCTAGTAATTCCTCTGACTTGTTAACAGAGGACAGCGCTGACAATTCAAACAGCACAGAGACTACAGAAGGGCCTGGGGAACATGACTAACTTGAAGCCCAGCTTGCCAACTGACTTTTTTACACTGTATGATACCACACCAAGGGTATATCTGTAGCACTGTGGACCTCTAGACTTCAGGAGCAGGAGCAAATGCGGACCTCAAGATCCCTCACTGAAGGATCTTTTTGTCCTTTTCAGTTTCAACCACTTAAGGCCGCATGTTGCTTGGTCTTCTAACTGGAAGAAAATGATTTAAAGGAGATTACAGAGACTCTGCTTTTTTCACTGTTAACTAAAAGGTTTTCTAATCTTTTTTTTCCTCATTTTTTTATATCTGAGCATTATAATTAAACCTTGATAACTGATGTATTCAATAATGTCACAAGTCATTTGGCATGTATTTCCAAAAAGATTCCTTTGACAGTTTGAGTTGTGTTTTGGCTTAAGCATAGTTGTTTTGACTATCTTGCTGATGAATGTGTGTCTCCATCTAAATGAGTTCACAAGTAATTAAGGTTGTGAAGCAAAACTTCACAGATGTTTGTTTGCTTTTTCTATGAAGCACATACCACATTATGTTTTTTATTAACCCTATATTGCACTTGTTTGCATTGACCCCTTGAAGGATGTAGGAATATGTTATAGTATTGCTTTAACATTTTATGAAGCCAATTTAAAAAAAGGAAATTTTTGCCAGTTTGGTTTGATAAAATATTGATTTGGCTTAAAGGAAGCCATCTTTTCATCAAAATCTTTCAATAGAACACAAGGTAATTTTACATTTTCTGTTTGTTATCCCTTATTTGTGCAAATGTCCCTTTTGATAGCTTAAATTTTTACAGGATGTATCTGTTAATCCGTTTTGTAGACTTGTAATACATGTTCACTGCCTTTGTAGAACTGATAATCGCTGGAAATTGAATGCTTGAGTTTGTATCATAGTATTCATGGAAAGCAATAAATGCTAAAATTTAAAGTGTAGTGTGCTCTTTTCATTTAAGAAAGTTATTTTTTGGATTTCCAGTTATATTTGAACCTACATAACAACAAGTGAAAGTTGTTGGGAATTACCTTTTAACCATACTTGAGGTGTGACTCTAGGCATAATAACCTATCAGTAGTTAACAGAGGTGACATTCATCCCACATTTCAAAAAAATCTACTTGTCAAAGGCATCTACATGTGTGAAAGTAATGACTTGATCACTGGTTTTACCTGCATTTTCATTGTAAGGCAGCCACAATATGCTGACATGCTGTGACTGTACATTATAATTATAGCATTAGTCACACATGTAACATTCTCAGCCACTTAGTATTTAAAGTTATTAAGCCATTTTTGCTCACTAGTTAAACCAGCAGTGTAAGTTTTAGCACAATAGCATGCTTGCTGAGTGTCTAAATGTTATTTTTAGTATTGCTGAAGGCTTGGTTCAATGGATAGCAATGACTGAACGGATTTATAATGACATGTTTAACAGACATTCATGGTTACAAGGGATGAATCTCCTGACCTTTGTCAACCCCTGGCTTTTCTTCAAGGGCCGCCTTTAGGTTGACATTTGTGGTTCAGACTGAAATTTTTCAACAAATAATTAAATTTATGATCAATATTTGTGGTTCAGAGATGACATTTTCACAAATTTGGTAATCTGCTGACTCTTTTAATGCCGCCAGCAGGCAAAGTTTTCGTCTATGCTAGGATGCATCTTAGTAACTGTTTAATGGATTGGCAGGAAATTCAAAAGTATTTTTGGTTGACATACTGTACTCTAATGACTTACACCAGCACCATGAAAACCGTAGTAAATTTGAACCCCTGACATGTCATCAAGTGCCATCATCTACCATCCATCATCATCAAATACTAGCAAAACTAATAAAACACTCATCAGTGGGTGGGTTGTTATGTCTCCAACAATGCTCAGACCACACCAACCCCCTTTTGCATGCTGATGCTATAAATATTATACCACCTAAACATTAATATGCTAGGATTATAATTAGTATGGTAGTATGTGTGTGTGAGCATTCAGCTCAAGTACAGCCTCATAAAGAAATTAGCATGGCTGTAGACTTTTGTCATGTTACTGAGCTGTAACAGCAGAAATGTTGTAGAGATCACACAGGAGTGAAAGTTACTGCAGGCCAGTTCTTCAAATGAAGGTGAGCCACAGGTGCAGATATGGCAGGTCTTAACCAGACCCGCCCTATGTGCACAAAAATAACTTAGGTAAGATGATTGGATAAAGGAAAATATAGGTGAGATTTAAAATTAGTCATGTGTAAGAACAGAGAGTGTGAATCATTGTAATCATGTAGGGATAACATCCAATGACAACTCAGACGGCCTTGATACTTCTAAGCTACGATTATAACTATTCCTGTCGTCAGCACATATCATGGACCAGGAAGACATTGGGCCAGGCCAAGCTTTCACCTGTAAACAAAGGCTATGGTTACCACCAACTGACTAACACTGACTCTGTTGTGTATTGAAAATTTCCAAATTTTCACGGGCGACTTGACTTCCTCATAAACAAGGGCAAAAGCTTGCTGGAAGTTTCCACCCATCTTCCAAACACAATAGTCCTCTTGACGCCTAAGTTGCCATGTAATGTCCATCATTAGTGAATTTAGCCACACCACATTTATTACAGGCTTTAGTGGGACTGAAGCAGGCATGTAAACAGTAATTAGTACAGCTGTAAATAACCTGAAGGTCAGTGCTTGGCCTGTGTGAATCATCAGATTGGTCAGGAACTTCCGGGGATCCTGGGAAAGATTACTTAAAGGCGCACATCACAGTTTTAGTATTCCATTCCTAGTAAGTTTTGGGACTCGGACGATATCAGATTACAAAAGAACTTTTAAAATCCAGGCAGACATATCAGATATTTATCTGCTAGGGTGAAGTTTTCCCAGAAACATAGAGTCCTGCATTTCCCATAATGCAACCTATAGACCTCTCATTATATCCACTGTTGACATTAAACTGAACTTAAAATGTGTAAAAATACATAAACTATGTAAAATAGTGGAGTTTCCTCCTCTGTAAACATACATAGACAGTATGTTTACTTTATTATTTGTAATCATAGTATCTTAAAAATAATGTTGTATATAATCCCTCTGTCCATTTCCACCTCACAGGTTGTTTAAAGTCAAGTATATGTTTTATTTCTGTGATATGATCATTTCCAATTTGGCTCTATCATAGCACATAGACCTTAATCCTGAGCTTATTTTAGCATCCCTTACTTTTCTCCACACATAAGTAGCTTAAGTTTTACTGTGCAAACATAAAACCATACAGCATGATAATTAAAAAGTTACTACGAGGTCCACCATACAATAGAGGTACTTGAAACCTTTCATAAGGGAGTGTATTTTTATGAAGCTAGCACAGAGTAAATGTAATTTTCTCTGTTTAGGGAAGAGAGAGGCAAGGCCTCAAGACATCTTCTCATTATCTGTCTGTGAGCTAATTGATTTTGACAAGTGTACATTTCTAATCCCTTATCAGGTGATCCATAACAGTCTGTGTCTCATCTTTACTTGCAGAGGGGATTTGCCATAGTAGAGAACTGAGTACCAATTGAGCTTGTATGGACTTTGATGTAATTTTATTCATTTTGGTCTTTGAATTTGCACAAAAGTTTGCTTCAGTAACTGTGGACTAACTAATTGTGGATTTTGTAATGTAGAGGGAAGCCTTAAAGGAGTTACCAAGGTCAAACAGTTACATGTAATGTAAGAAATAATTTAATTCTTCAGGAAGTTGAAGGAAAAAAAACCTACGATGGGTCAGCGCCTGAGTGAGGACAGTGACCCCGACAAGGAAATTGATGTGGCAGAGCTGCAGGAATGGTACAAAAAGTTTGTTGTGGAGTGTCCAAGTGGGACTCTGTTCATGCACGAGTTCAAGAGCTTCTTTGGCGTAACTCATAACAAAGAAGCCGCAGATTACATTGAGAACATGTTCCGAGCCTTTGACAAGAACGGCGTAAGTACAAACTTCTGTTGTGTGGAAATAAAAGCTCTATAGTAATTTGTGTCATTACGGTGTTGGCACTAACATTAGGCAAATTATTGAGCTGTTCATTAAAAGCATTGTGACAACTGCAGTTAAAGCCTGTCATTGAGCACTTATTTTTTTTTAAAGCAACCAATTGGTTAATTACTAAATTTAAACAGTTGATTAATTATGTAAGGTGAAGATGATGGTTCCAGCATCTGAAATGAGAATATGCTTTATTTTTTAGCCTTTTTTAAAAGTAACTGAAAATCCTAGTCGAATATAGCCCAACTTGAGATCTAATTTGACAATTTTAATGTGTCAATTTCCTGATTCTGGGCATTTATGATGAGCATTATACACTATTTTCTGACAAGTAGTGATCCAAATTAATTGAGAACATATTCAGCAGTTGCAGCCCTACATATATTATTCCTGTCATTGGACTCTGTATTCTATGCATCACAGATGTTTTGCCTATCGAAGTTAATACACATTTTGCTTATAAACTGGCCTTTATAAAATATTAACTCTTTCTTTTATGTATACAGGACAACACCATTGATTTTCTGGAGTACGTGGCAGCCTTGAACTTAGTCCTGAGGGGTAAATTGGAACATAAACTTAAATGGACATTCAAAATGTATGATAAAGATGGAAGCGGATGCATTGATAAAACAGAGCTTCTTGAAATTGTTGAGGTAATAAATACTACATTTACTACAATACATTTACTATATGCGGCTATTGATCTGTAAAGCTTTTAAAATGTTTTAATATTTATTTTTAAAGATAAATCTGTGGGGTTTAATGAATTGCAGTCAGTGTAAGAGTCTAATATAGCTTCCTGTCACTCTCAGTCTATCTATCGACTGAAGAAAGCCTGTTACGGAGAGCTGGATGAAGAATGCAATCTGCTGACCCCAGACCAAGTGGTCGACCGCATATTCCAGCTGGTTGATGAAAATGGAGATGGTGAGTGTTTTCTGACAGCTTAAGATGCTTCATTAATGATTCTGTGTTCATGAATTTCTTTGTTAAATTGCTGTGATGGCTTTGTGGAGTGTTAATGTGAAAATGTGTGTGTTCATTGTTACTTGTGTATGTTGAAAGGGCATGTGTGTCTCAGTTGAGCTGCTGAATTTAGGAATGGAGAAATGAATAATAAATAAGTCCAGAGACTAACTGTCCCTTATCATTAGGGGAGCTCTCGCTGGATGAGTTCATCGATGGCGCACGTAAAGACAAATGGGTGATGAAGATGCTGCAGATGGACGTCAACCCTAGTGACTGGATGAATGTTCGAAGACGCAGCGCTGACTTCTGAGGCTGAAAGATGGACTGTTAATAAGTTACAAAGTCACACTCTTTAGTGTGATCAGTCATTTTGTAACTTTGTGACTACCGCAGTTAAAAATGTATATAAAAAAGACAAGACCACAGTCATTCTGGCATTGCACTGCTGTATTTTGCTTGCAAAAGAGCACCTTGTTCATTAATTTTGGTTTAGGTTTCACATTTCAACAGCAGCTCTGATCTTATTCGTAGTAACCAATGGTCTCGTAGTTCTGTTAATAGGTCTGTATTTTATAGATATTGTAGACAAGTTGCTTACTGTATGTTCTTCTTTGTTTTGTGTCATTAAATAAGCATAAAAATATTCAATAAACATTCTAAAACCACTTACACAAGCATGGTCCACTATAGAGAGGTGTTTTCACTTTTTAGGATTATAAGACCTATTTTGTTTTCATCTCTCCTCTTCTATTCTAGACTATGTAAGGCCATGTAGGCCTACTGACTTACACTGGATCACATTTTCCTCAACCTTTGCTGGTCTGATGTGACTAACACTAATTGGTGTTTTTATTTTGCTGGCATCATTTCCATCAATTTGGGATCTAGTTTAAGATTAGAGATCTGATTAAAGACCTAATAAACAGAAAAACAAAAAATGTTAAAATAAAATAAAAAAGTTAATGGATGGAGTCCGTTTTTACGAATATTTTTATCTAAAAGTTTCGTTAAAAAGATATAAAATTCTGGGTTCTGTTTTTAATATATATTCTGTTTGCAGTTGTGCTCAATGTAAGCTATACCCATCTCATGTTTTTAGAAGATGCCGCCTCTCACAAATCTCGTATTTTTTCGCGAGAAGATAAACTGATTTCGTGGGCGCGACTACATTACAGAGCAGTAGGAGAGTACAGGAGCAGCTACAGTCAACTGTGCGTTTACGAAACGCTGTATTTTCTTATATATTGTTAGCTAACACGTCTTCCAGCTTAGTTAAATGCTGAATATCCTGCGTATTTTAAATACGTGTTCACGACTCCATACACCTAGCGTTAAAATACTCAACGGACAAGTCCTCTACTCACTGTTGTCAATGTCGACTGAGGTAGAGAAACCAGTCAGCACAGACAAAATCAAGGTAAAGCCTTCACTTGGAGAAGCTACGTTGTCTGGTTTGGTTTTAAATGTGCTCAAAACGGTGTCTCTGTCATAGTTTCTCTTTCTAAACACCAGTGTTTCTTGTCCTGTCACTACGCCTCCTCTCACGGTGTAATGCTGCCCCCTCCTGGCCAGCCAGCAGAAGACAGCTGGAGAGTGAATTATGTCACAGGGAACCTGTTCTCGTGCCCTGTGGACGAGGCTTTGGCCCACTGCATCAGTGAGGACTGCCGCATGGGGGCAGGCATAGCAGTGATGTTTAAGAAAGAGTTCAAAGGGGTAGAGGAGTTAAAGGAGCAGAGTGAGTCAGACCTTCTATTATAAATTCATTTTGATGGAAATTTTCATATTTCAAAGGAACTGATCCCCCTGTGATCATTTAGTTTCACAGAGAGACTTTTTTTCTTGTTGCAGAAGTCTCTTTAAAATCTTGATTTAAAGTTACATTATATCCTTCATGGCTTCTGCATCCAATCACATGGAAATGTGATAAATGTTTACTGCATTATGTGTACACATTTTATCCAAAGTCTCTCTTGATATTTGGTTTCTTTGGAAACTTAAGGATCTCCACTAAAATTTGTAATGTCTCCTCAACAAATTTGGCAGTGAGTTCCAGGACGTTATTCTGATGTTGATATTATATTTCCATATCCAAACAGGGAAGCTGACGGGACAGTGTGCTGTACTGAAAAGAGACAAACGTTTTGTCTACTATCTGGTAAAACAAAACCCAAAACATTTGAATAAAATTTTCTTATGCATTTTTTTTAAAAACATTGCAACATTAATGTAATTACTATTGCTTTTACTGTAACTATACCACAGATCACAAAGAAAAAATACAACCAAAAGCCAACCTATGACAGCCTGAGACTGAGCCTGGAGGAAATGAAGTCACACTGTGAACTCAACGGAGTAACAAGAGTATCGATGCCTCGGTTTGTATTTCTTGCATAATTTTAGAGACTCTTAATCCAATAAGCGATTTCAAGAGAGAAGTACTCATTAGTTCAATGAAAATAATGTAAACTTGATAGGATTTGCGTCAGCTGTATGTTGCAGTTGGACAGCATGTTTCCTTCTCTCTCTGTCTGACAGTATTGGTTGTGGCCTGGATCGACTGCAGTGGGACAAAGTGTCAGTGATCCTGGAGCAGGTGTTCAAACACACAAACATCTCCATCACAGTCTACAGCCTTCCTCAGAGAGCAGAGACCACAGCGATGAACCAAAACATGCGAAGATGATTAATGAAGAAGTTTGCTCATTGTATTATTTTGTGTATGCACTTTTCTGTAATACTGTTGCAGTTCGATTTTTTTCTGGGAAAAATGTTATGTTACAAATGGCTTGATAATAAATTTGCTTAAATGCACATGAAAATCAATGAAAACCTTAATGAACTCCTGCATGTAGATGATGCATTGGACTTTGCAATAACAGGGTTTCGGCTACTTCTTCCCAAAATGCTAATCTGCATATCTCATTAAGCCCAGATCCAACAGATTTGTCCACCTCTCCCTTCTGATTTAACAAACACCACGTCACTGAGTCTAAAATATCAGGTATCTTTTCATTTTCCCATTCTTCTACCTGGCAATTACACTGTTGACAGAGCAAACAGTGTATTTGCATTTCTCTGTGGGCATCATATAACTTTTAGAGTGCTCATTGTAGCCTCTGCAGACGGTTGAGGTATTGTATTATCCATTATTGATCTGCTCAGGGTCTGTACTTTAATGCAATCGGGACACGTCGGACGTAACAGATGTGAGTCAAAAGAAAGAGGGGCGGGGAACCTGACACCACAAAGTCAATCTCATGCATCCATTTTCTCCAGGATGGGAAAACCTTTTAACACAACATGAAACTGAAGAGGCAAGCAGAGAGCTAATACTGCATAACCTCCATTTTAAAGCCGTCTATTATATTAGTTAGATTAAATACTTGAACTAGAGGGGGCTCCATTTAGTAATTTGACGACGTGTACTTCAGGTGTGAGTTATTAAAATAAGCCCCTGTACCAACGAGACTGTCTGAACAGGCTCAGTAGTTTGCAGACTGTGACCCTCCCACTCTCCTTTGGGGCACCTTCAATAATTCATGAGGAGAAGACATTAACCACTGTACACTGCGGCTGCCTGCCTGCTGATTTGCCCTCATACATCCCGGCTGGCTGGAAGACTGTACTTCGGCATCACTGCAACCAACCCCCACTCTCCTCCATTCCCATCCCCCCTTCTTGCCTGGCAATTGGACTCCACACTGCAGCACGAGCAACATAGCCACGCTGCAGTGAGTGCAGGGAAATCTCCCTTCGTCACCTGTCACACCTCAACAACGCGCTGCAGCTCGTGGGACCGTGCATCCGAATGTTCCCTCACCCCACCTAACAGCCCGCCTCTTTGTTCCCCGTGCAGCTTCTGCTTGTCCCACTGCAGTCCACTGATTTCTCCCCCATTCCCCACTCTCACTGCTTTTTCTCTCCCACATACCGCCCCCTCCCCTCCCAATCCGTCCTCCATCCCTTTTTTTTTCTCTTTCCTTCTTTGCTCGATGCATTTGAAATTGCAGAGCTCAGCATTCTTCTCCTCTGGCACTTAGGGTAAAAAAAAAGAAAAAAAAAAGGGGGAGTGAGAGAGAGAGAGATGAGCTGGGCGGGAGGGCTTCTGGTACATCACATAACTGGCCTCCTTCCAATTAAAGAGGAGAGCTTATGCTATTGAAGAGCAGCTTAGCCAATCAGGAGGCAGTGCAGGCAAAGACGGCAGGAAAAAAGCGGCAGAGCGAGTGGGCAAGAGGAAGGGAAAAAAAAACTGCAGTGTGTGTGAGTGTGTGTAGTTTTTATCCCTCCCCTGAGCAGATCTTTATCAATTTGTGTACTCCAGTCTTGGGGTGCATTTGAATGGTGTGTCTGTGTTGTGTATATGTGGCAGAGTTTACAGGAGGACAGAGTAAAGGTGTGTCTGGGGGGCTGTTTTACACTCCTGACTTATTCATTCTGAAACTGGGGGAAAAAAAAGAGAAAGTAAGAGAAGATTGATTATTTTTCTCTTTATCTCAAAGTGTCTCGGAGCCTGTGGAAAAAGGGGAAGAGCTTGGTGTCCAGAGGAGAGCGTCCTGCACAGAAGGTAAGCAGCTGCGATCTCCTCCTACTCCGAGCATGCAGGGTTTTTTACACTTCTGAAGTTGTTTTTGTGTTCTTTGTCAATGTATTTTCTGGATTCTCTGCCCTCTTTCAGTCTTTCAAATGCAATTACATTTAAAATATGCATGTGGAATTATACTGTGATGAGTTTTTACATCAAAAAGACTTGAAAGAGCAGCAGAGGGAAAAGGCAGAGGAAGAGTGAGAGGTAGGAGGGAAGGTTAGTGCGGGACTCCCTAATGCTTCTGGGCAAGTTTCTGTGCACACGGTTCTCTAGTGCTGCAGTATCCCATTACATCCCTGAGCGGAGCTGCCTCAGCATCCGGCCAATTCCAGGCAGAGCTTTCCTAACGCCAGCTCTCTGAAAAGGCTGTATTTATTTGAAGTGATTTATTATCCCTGGATGGGATGAGAGTAAAGTTTTGTTCCTTTATATTTTAATTCAATGCCAAAAAGCTCACTGTGCTCATTGCTGCAGCCCTTTCTTTTTTTGTTTTTTGTTTTTTTTTTTTGGTTGTGAATGCTCTCATTGTGTACTCTGGGTATCATTGGGGTTTGCTTAGATAACAGATTGAATTGGCTCTGATAGCGTTTGAGCCTGGTGATGAGTTTTTGTTTTGTTTATCCGGTGTTCTGGGACTCCCTTCAGTCAGAGCCTGCAGCAAAAGTAGGCTCTCTGATTGGGTCAACTCGACTTACTGAGTACAAAAGAAAGCGGAAAAAATTGCATTATCATGTCTGTGCACCTTTACTTTGGCGTTTATACACTGAATATATAGTTTTTTTTTTTATAATTGTGAAATGATGTCAAACAAGAAGAGAAGTGAAGCTTTTTATGTTTAAGTAAAAAACAAAAAAATCATACTTAGTCTCTATTTTTTCCTAACAAAAACAGCTTTCTGTGGGCACATTCATGTCTGTTTATGACATCTCATTGTCTTATTTGGAAGTCTGACCTTCATCATTTGTGAATGAATATTTGATACTGTCCAGCAGTGGGCAGTGTGTGTTTTCTCTATTAAAAAAAGCCTGTGATTGCTGGCCTGCTGCAGAGTGGGAGCAAATATGGATGGACTTAGTGTATTTTGTATGGGCATGCTGAGAAGCCTTGTTAGACAAGATAAAGAGAGCAGCATGTGCTGCAGTTTTCATGTTACTTATAAAGAGGCTAACACCCCTCACCCTCAGACAGCAGATATAAGCTCAAGACATGCATGAACCTGAGCAGAATCACTGATTCCAGCGACTGGTTTGAAATAACGCTTCAATTATTCATGACTGAGTTATATGCAGGGATAAGGAGAGGGCTGGGAAGGAAATGTAACTCATTTCAGCACCATGGACAGAGCTCAAAGGCTTCTGATGATGGCTGCTTCCTTCAAATTCTTTGAAGCAGACCAGCCTTGAGTAATGAGGATGGGATGACAGTTTAAGGCAAAGCTAATTCTTCTGACTATGTCTGTTTAGATGACCTGATAAAATGTCTGTTTCTGCACATTTCAGAATCCTTATTCGGTATTGCAGTTGGCTGTGCTCATCCCTTTTTTCTTTGCTTTTTTCACTTGAAGACGGAGAAAACACTTTTCATTATTCATGCACCTCTCCTTTTTTTAGAACACAGTCTGTCTGAAAGAGAGCTATGTCTTTGCAGAGGTGCTGAAACTCGTCTCCCAGCGGTTCCCTTTTGGAAAACTTTGTCCTTCCTCTCGTTGTCTACCTGTATTAACATTGTATGCTGAGTGTCAGCACTGTGGTTTTGTTCTACATCCCTTTTTTTATTCGCTGCAAAGCTCAGAGCGACACATCAAACTGTGGAATGAAATTGACTGTAGCAGCAACAGAGTCATTCAGGTTTGATATCTGCTCATTACACGGCTTTATTTTGGTGATAGCACAAAATCAAGAGGAAAATATTATTAAAACAGCAGAAATAATACATTATGTGAGCTGAGAGTGGCTAGTGCCCAATTATGTTCCCCAGAAATCAGTTTAAAAACAATTGAGCAGGTGGTAAAAGACTACAGTGTTGCGTTACATTGGTAAAAAGAAAATGTAAAACATGTAATAACCTCAGCCGGTACAGATCGGACACCTGCTGTCACACAAAGCTTTGTTTCATGTCATGGTTGAGATCAACCAGGAATGTGTCTCTGCGGGACTCAGCTAACGTCCTCAGAAACTCATCCAGATGGCAATGATCAGAAACCTCATCTCTGTAATGGGGAACGGAAATGAGGCCCCTCACTGTTCCCAAGAATTAGCCAGTATCCCTTTTTAAAATAGAAGCACAGTGTGAAAGATGGAGGATAGTTAACCACTTCTAACGAGATAAAACACACAAGTTTGAGCACACAGATCTGTATTTTGTGATCTACCCTTCCCTTTAGTATAATTAGTTTTTGTTTGCAGCCTCTCAAATTAAGCTTCACAACATAAACAGCCCTGGCCATGGGCAAGAATTACCTCAGTAAAGTGGAGGTAAGGATTATTGTGGGATTATCAAGTTGCTTTTCAAAGTTTATCTTTCCATTATCTTTTCTTGCATGAATATAAATATATTCTGTAACACTTTTACAAAGTTTTTGTGGACTTTTTGGAGAAAGAGGGCAGCTGCTAAGCTTGTCATTGCTTATCATCCCTGTATGACACCCTTTGTCCCAGACCGTGCGACATGGGCGTTTAGTGTGCCCCTGTAAGTGATGGTGTATGCAACATAGCGAAGCAACAACGTCTGTCACTGTGACACGCTACAGTTAGCAACAATCCCCCCCTCTCTCCATGTCAGGACAAGGAGAAGTGCTTTAAAAACTCACCAAACAAGCAGAAATAGTGTTACTCCTGTGATTAAGCTGCACTGATGAACACAGACGCTGAAGGTGAGCAGACTTCTTTGGGATACAAGGATGACACCATGATAAATACAGTGAAGTGTGGGGAGGACAGTGTGTGTGGCATTGCACAAAATCAGGAAGAGGGCGCTTCATCATTTCATCCAAGAGAAGGTTACAGGGTGTATCCATGTCTGTAATAGTGTAAATGTGCTTCTCGGTGTGCATGTTACTGTGCATGCAGGTGACAGAAAGCAGGATGGTTTGCATGAAAAACACGGGTGACGGTGTAGAACACATGGATTACAGTCAGCCTTTAGCGTGTGCAGAAAAATGGGCATGAAAAGGACAAAAGCAATGAGAAGACAGTGAAGTGAAGAAGGCAAGACAAATGATACAAGAATGGGCGAGAGAGAGCGAGAGATTGAGGGATTGTCAGAGGCAGAGCAAGAATGGAAGAGAGTGGGTGTGCTTAGCAGAGCTACGAGCACTGCAGTACATTGCAGTGCCCAGCCCCCGCTGTGTTCTCTGCTCACCATCCGGTTCCATGCACTGAAAAGACCCCTGCAGCAGCAGAGCTGCACAGCACAGAGGGCTGCCTGCTGATGAACAGCAACCTCACAAAGAGCTTTTGACCCGCTGCTGTGCATTCTGGACATCTGATCATGCAAAGATTTTAAGGAGTGATGGCAACACAGTGTTTGCAACAGAACAGCGGACCTGCGCCTGCCGGCGCATTGTCATGTAGAGAGAGAGGGAGTAGTCAATTCACGCTCCCCTTGGATTATGTAAGCATATAACACATTTACTTTACCCGATACCAGCTGAATCATAGCACCTTCCCTGGCCATGTTTTCCTCATTAGGAACATCTGCCTTGCTGTTTGCTTTTGTTCCATAGGTAGCATCTTTGCAACATGGAGAGACACTTAATTGAACTTATTGACATGGCAACAATAGGGAGACAAACAACGTTAAATAGCTGGTTTTTGTGCGACTGTGGTGTAACATTTTGTTAATGATGTGTGGTGAGTAAGAAATAACGATCCAGCGAACGGCTTAAAAGACCTTCATTTCATGAGAGCTTAAAGGAAAAAAAAGTATTTATTTCTTTTTAAGTCAGGCAGAGTGCAGTAAGCATGAATGACTCACACAGAGTAGCCTCGCACCTAAGTTATGTTGGATTAGTAAAACAGCTTTTGCCCAGGCAAGCAGTCACACACGTACACAAAAAAACACGCGAGCAAACACCAACCCATGTATGCAGATGTGAGATGAATCCCAATCATGTGAAACCTCTAGGAAACGAAGGCGAAGCTTGTTTCTGCTTCCATAAACAGTTGCTACGTTTCCGTCCCACTGCCTGCCTGGGGGGGCTGGACGGCTGAAGCGTGAGAGCCCTTCCTCTTTGTATGTTCTCTGGTTTCCCTCTGCTGTGCTTTGCAGCTGATTCACATTTCGTAGTGTGGACTCCTGTGACAAGGTCTGATTGTGTCTCTCGCTCTGTTCAGGAGTAGTTGAGTCAATTACACCTCGTCAGACAGGTGTTTGAGCTGCTAAGTGTGTTTGTCTCGGCACATCAGACCGTGTTTGCTTCTGATTTGCAATTAAATCAGCACCAGGCTTTGAAAATGATAAGGCAAAAAAAAAAAAAAAAGTGCTGCTAGTGAGTCACGCTGCAACTGAAGATAGTAATCCGACTTGCAGTAAACGTAGATGTATTCATTCACATCAAAGGCACCAGATATTTGAATAATCGTGCTTGAAACATTGCTGATGTGCAGTGCATCAAACAAAATCATATTGTTTAGAAATAGACTTGACATTTTATTGACCTTATTTTTTTGCATTTGTAGTGAGTCATTTTAAAAAAAAAAAAAAAAAGTGTAAGAGCATCCAACCTTCAAAAAAAAACGAAGACAGCATGGCCAGAGTCTGTAGTCTTTGCAACAGCATGATACTCACGAGGCTGTGCTTGGAGGAAAATGCTGCCTCTGACTATCTATAGTTAAGAATGTAGCCATGAAGGGAAAATGGTAGAAGACTGTGTTTCATGTGTGCATGTGTGTGTGCGTGTGTGACAGAGACAGAGAGAGAGTGGGAGAAAGCGGTAGAGTATTGTAGTGTGGGTGAGCTGCAGCAGGGATTCAGAGTGCTGCATTGAGCTGCATAATTAATGTTGAGAGGGTGGAGCAAGAGGCGGGGATAACTTGCCATGAAGAACCAAGCCGCTGCAATTCTGTGTGAAACAGAGCTGCCTCTTTTTCTCTGTGTGTGTGTGTGTGTCTGTTTGTGTCCACTCTTGTGCACAGACGAGTATGGAAGTGATATTTTAATGCAGAACCAAGGAGGCACAGTCACAGTGGTTTTGGTCCAGCTCCGTGTCCCCGTCCCATCTGCTCCCTCGGCCCTGAAAGCCAATCACTCTCCACTGATCTGCACACCACAGCCAAGTGCCTCAATGCTGGCTGCACTGCTCTGTTAATCATCCAATTTGTAGCAAAACAGCTTCCTATATGACACATCTGGTGTAACTCGCATCTGGTCTGTCTGAATTGGACCACAAGGATGGAGGAGGAGGCGCTTTGTCCTGCAGGATGGTGTTATATTAAATCGTCTTCTTTACAGATTTGGAGGTTGTCGTTCAGTGTCTTATACGAGGGGGGATTGTGTTGACTGCTTATGAGAAGACACACTTTCTTACCGGAGGCCTGCTGTTTTCTGCCTCTCTGTCTTCAGAGACTTGCATCTCTGTTATTCTGCTCTCAGTTTTGTTTCACAGCACAGTTTCCCTGCATTAGACACATCTGCCTCTTCAGTAAGCAATGTGCATCCGATTTTAGGTCTGCACATGCATAAACATGTGTTTGACAAAGATGCCGTCAGGGTCTGTAGAACTCACTCATGATGGGATGTAAATAAATGCTTATGGAGGCATGTATTAAAAGCATCCAGGCTTTTGGTATTAATGAGCACGTTAGTCTTTGTTGCTGTCAGAGCTCAGGATGATGTTTAGTTCTCTGTCTCCAGGGCGATATCGCCCGGCCGATGACCACATCAATACCACACTGCTCCGCTTGCACCTCTGTCAAATAATCTCATCATCACTTGAGCTGCCACATGTAGGTTTTTTTGTTGTTGCAAGTCCAAGTCAAGTCTCTTGGACAGTTTATTTAAAATAGTGCATGGCTATATCTAAAAATTTCAAAGCATGTAGGCTAATGTTATTCCTCATTATTTTTCCTTTATTGTTATTATTAATCACTTGAAATAGGCTATTGGGATATTACAAATCATACAAAAAAGATTTCTTTTTAAATTTAGAACTGTATTTTGCCTTATAACATAAACATATAGCTGTAGTGTAGACCTGCAGAACCTAGAATATACTGTAAATTAACACACTCTCTAGCTTTTCAAAAACAAGTTTAATGCTAATTTAACAAGCTTTTGACTTCACACAGTCAACAACAAATGTGTAACCTGCATGCATCAGACGTTAATTAATGAAGTTATCTGAACATTTTTAAATTCTTTGCAAAACAAGTACTCTCTGTGAACTGTGTAGCCAGTCTAATCAGGCTAACCTCCCTTTGCTACAAAGCTGGTGAGTAGCAAGCTGTGTTAGCTAGCTAAACATGTTAAGTGAGTCACCTGTCCAGCTGTGTTTTCATGAGCCTGATAAAGTCTGATGATTTTTTTTGTATAATCCAGAGATTTTAATTCTTTAGTTTTGACCTGTTGTGATGTTATTATAGCCAGAGGTTATGATAAATGTCACAGCTGCTGCAATGTGCTTGCAATGGTGTCGATGCCACTGCTCTCAGTCATCTGCGGTCGGCATGTCTGATGCTAAAGGTTACACAAGATGATATGAAAGAGAATGACATTCAGCATGTCAGACATTTCCTTAATGTTAATGTGCCCAAAAAAACTGAGATAAAATAAAAGAGGATTGTTCACAAGTCTCAAAGCTGCAGTTCAAGTTAAGTCTCAAATCTTTATAGTACAAGTTTTAAGTCAAGTGTCAAGTTTGTGCGACTTAAGACGTTAGTCCCCATCTCTGGCTGTGAGCCCTTGATGTTTGATCTGCTGCAACATGCCCAGCCTTTAAGCTCTGCACGCTTGTGAAACAGAAGTGTTCTCCAGCATCACCCATACCTTGTATCCAATGTGTTTTATTCCCTCTTTATTTTTAGCTCAAAGCAGCAGCACTCTTTGTTGAGATGCATCTGCCAAAAGCCACTGTGGAGATCTGTCCCTGTCAAAAGAGCTGAGGGATCGCACAGAGGCATTTGAAATGCACCCTGCGTCGGCTCCAAGCCTCTCTATACACCGAGAGGAAGCCAGTAATGATGGCAATTTCATTCCAGTCCCCCAAGAGCCAAAAAATCACACCAAAATTACAACCTGAACGTTATCAGGTGCAGGTTAAGGGAGATACAATTTAACCCCTGAGGTGGAAGTCCCAGAAAAGCACAAGGTGCTTCCTAAAGCTTTGATATTACACTTTTTTAGGAGCTGTGACTTAATTTGTCTGAATAAAATGGTTGACTTTATGTTGGCCCGCCAAGTTGTCTGACAAACATGGCTTCAGGATCTCAGTGTGGTTTAAAAGTAGTTCAGAGGTTCAGAATGCGTTTTCCTCTGTGTTTTTTCTTCTTTTCTTCTAGCCTATTCTAAAAGGCATCTGACAGCTGAAACTGAGGGGTTTCTTCTGTTTAGAGAAACACGGAGGGCCTCATTAAATTTCTTTCTTTTTTTTTTGGGTTTTTGTCCCCTGAAATCTTAAAAACGAGGAGACATTTTCTGTTTTTCTTTCCCTCTGTAGTCCCATTGGGTTTTGCAGTGGGAGAGCTGAGTTGCCATTTCTCAGAGTGGCCAAGTGAGATTCTGCCCATCTGACATTCAGAACGCTCGGAGCGGCGCAAACATCAACAGAAAACCTTGAAAATAATAAAAAAAAATAAAATAAAAAAAATTCTTTTCTGCTTTGAAATAAGCTCAGACTTTGAAATTGTTCTCAGTGTGTGTCATAATACAAAATATCCTGATATGAGTTCAAACTGCAGGCTGATGTTGTGAGAAAATTTTAGAATTTTGTTGCTCTGTTCAATCCGAGAGCTTCTGTGATCTGTGCCTTATTTGTTTGCTTATAAATCAGAGGTATACAAGGACTTATGTTTTTCATTATGTTTTTCACTCGATACAGTGTAATATCAGCCAGAGAGAGCAGGCAGAATACTTTAGCTGTGTGAGTAGGTGCTCAGCATGAAGGCTGCTTCTTTTCTCTTCGGGTTTTTTTTTTTTTGAAGCCACTGTGCAGGCGAAGGACACAGCACACAGCACACTGAATAAAAAAAGAAAAATCCCTGTGAGCTCCACAGCAGTGCCAGGCATGGACGCACTCAAATATGCATTTAACTTATAAAGCTTCAGTGATTGTATAATGACATAAAATGTAAAGATGTTCTTTGCAAAACAAATCACATAAGATGCAGCTTTTTATCAAGGCAGTGTTGTTTTGATCAACAAATAAAAAAAGCTGTGACTCAGTACCAACCAGCGGGGGAATGTAATTAAGTAGGCCTACATTTACTCAAGTACTGTAATTATGTACTAATTTCTTTCATGCCACTTTCTGCTTCTACTCCTCTACATTCAGAGGGGAATATTGTGTTTTTTTACTCTACTACGATTATTTGACAAGTTAAGGTACTAATGATGTACAAATGACTCCAACTACCAATGACTTTGATCATCAATAACTCTGTCAATCATAGTCACAGTTAATTGATTGGTTGTTTGGGCCATAAAATATCTTAAAGCCTTGTTTTGTCCACAACACAATACTATTCAGTTTGGTGTCATGAGTGACTGAAAAAACAGAAAATGTTCACATATGAGAAGCTAAAATCAGAGAATTCAGAGATGTTTTTCCAAAGTGACTTAAAATTATTATTTTTTTTTTATTAAAATACTTGGCAATTAAACTAATAGTTGAAAACTAAGTGATTAATCAACTCAGTGTGGCAGCTTTGCATTCAGAAAGTACAAAAATACAGCTGAACTGATTAGTCAAGTAGTCAATTCAGACAAAATCCACTAGCAATCACTGTGATAATCATGTAAGCTGTTTTTTATGCAAAAACATAATGGTTCCGGCTCCTCAGAAACGATGACTTCCTACATTTATTTTCAATTATTCTAATTTTAATTTACTTGTAATAATTTTGTGGTTAGGGCCATTGCAAAGGTTTCAGTCTGGGGTATGGGTAATAATGGAGAAATAATCAGCAGCTGAATAAGTGATAAAATAATCTAAAAATTAGCTGCACCTCAACCAACATTTTCTGCAATGATTTATTTTTGGTTTGTAATACCAGAAGTACATTTTCCTGATTATAACTCCATAATTTTACCTATAATAACCATAATTTAAGTGTCAATTTCAATGCAGGGCTTTAATAGAGTGTTTCGACAGGGTGGTGTGTGTGATTTTACTTCAGTAAAGGATCTAAATAGTTCCTCCACCACTGACACGAACAAATCTTGTCCATAGGATTCATGACAAAGGTTTGACCTCCGGTGGGACATCACAGCTTTCTGTGACCTTAATGAAAAACTCAAGTTGTGTGAGTGGCAGGTCACTTACGGAGCATTGTGAAGCTGAAGGTGCTCTGCTGGGTGTTGAACCATCCTCTTCACTCATTCTCCACCCAGGTCATTGTGCTGCTGCCTTTTCCCAAAATAAAAGGCTCCCGGTGTTTATTTGAATTCAGCAAACCTCTTCTAACTCAGCATTGCAAAAGAAGTGTCAGTCAAAAACAGAAACAAACATCTGCTAATCAAACTTCTGTTGGAATTTAAGATGAGTGATGTACAGCGTGTGTGTATGCCGGCCAAGTCGGAGAAATCTTGCAGATTCGATCTCTCCGAAAGAGATTATTGACTTGACAGCAAATTGGTTACCGTCTCCAAGAGCATGATGGAGAATTGTAAAATCTATTTCCTCCCATGATAAGGCTGGTAATAGTTAGGCCTTTCCAGAAGAACACGACTTTCATTGTACAATATTGATCAAAATAATTGCTCCCATCCTTTGTCCGGTCATAGCAGCCCACTCACAGCGTTGTTATCTGGAGAGCTGTTCGTAAATACATTTTTTGAAATCTTCATTCTCATCTCAAGAGTTCTCCTAAATGATTACGCAAAGCCTCATGATACAGAAGTGCACGCTGTCTTACCAGCAGCGTGTCTGTTGGTTGAGTAAGAATGCTTTTTGAAATGCACGGCTGCGTTACTGGCCAGGAGCTTGCATTAGAGTGGTTGTACTGTATAATTTCTGACAGCTCAGGAGGAAAAATAGGTAAACAAAAGAGGAGGGGAATACCAAAATGCTGCTGCAGTGACCTCGTATCCTGCTCTATCCTGAAGGGATATGTGCACTAATTCAAAGTGAATCACGACTGTTGCAGAGTCTAATTTTCTCCTCCATGTTGTTTTAGTGAGTCAACAACATTTGGTATTTGGATATGTATATGTATGTTTAGCTATTTATACCTCGCCTGTCATTACTGAATTTCTTCCTTCCTGTCTAAAACAGCTGATACTTTTTTATGGATTTGACTGACATAATGATAAATGAAATTCAGTCAGCGATCTGCCAAACGGGAAACATGAAACCTCTGTGTCATTCGAGAATCTTTTGTCCATCTTCATCTCTTAAAGGCCGCAGAAGCGTTCACCCTTATTATCTGCTGTCACTGGTTTCTGGTTTTTGCTGGAATTTTCTGTCCTTTTCTCGTTTTAGGGCTGACCCTTGTTCACTTTCTCTTTTTTTTATTTTGTCTGCAGTTACAAGCCGTGCTCTGTCATACTCGAGTCTTCAGGCAGCCGACACTGCAGATACAAACCCACAGTCTGTACATGGTGCTATTCATGACAAGGGAGCAAGGACTTTTTTTTTTTTTTTTTTTTTTAGAAAAAATAAGCTTATACTACACCTACAAACCATTTCAAATCCTGATCATCTGTGGCTGTGCTTTACCCAACACATATCACAAAAAACAGATGCTGTACATCTTATGCAGCTCGAGTTTTTGCATCTTATGCTTCGGTGTGTAAAATCAGTTTTTGTATCCCACCTGATCCACTTTGGAAGACATAGAGAGCAGTGCAATTCAGAAATTAATTACAGCATCATTGCCCTCACCAGATAATTAAAATCCAGCAAAGTAAACTGCACCCATCTACAATACCTTTTATACAAAATCATTCCCGCCGGGATGCTGTGAGTCATCCTGAAACTCATTTTTCTGTAGAAAATGTCCTCAGTGGGTTTTAAAACTGATGGTCAGGGAGCTATTTAGCCTGTATTTTTTCATATTGAGCTTTAGAAGTGATGTGCATGCCCGTGTATTGTCTACTGTTATGTAAACCTGCCTGCTGTAGAGAGTCTTTCAATGCAGTGCAGGGTACCGTTTATCTAGGACATGGCTGGTTTGTGCCCCCTCATTGAAATGCGTCAGAGGGGCTGTGAAAGTGAGCTTGATATTTAGCTTTTTTTTTTTCTTTTCCCTCTCTCTCAGACTTTCTGACTAAAATGTCCTTGACACAGTAGGCGATAATTGAGTTAGCTGTTCTGCCCGAATAAATTCATAGGTGTTGCGGGGGCAAAAAGCTCACCTGCCACTGCAGAGACCTGAGTGCAGCTCCAGCTTGGTCATGCAAGCACATCTGGTTATGCTCGTGGGTGGAAAGTTGGTGAAGGATAAAGTCCATGTGGCTGCACGGCGACTCCCACTGGTTAGTTTGGTGATTTGAGCATGGTGGGATCTGCAGGATATGCTTGACATTTGTGTATTTTTATGTGTCATAGAGGATGTACACTGCTGTTAACATTATCCACAGGAGTGCGGTGGAGTTTGTGTGGATAAGGACCACAGAGAGAAGTCAAGTGACTTTCTAAACTGAGGAGAAAAACAAGGGGAACATTTTATAAATCTACTACAGGACAGGTTAAAGAAATCAACTTGCTGTTGGTTTTAATAATTATTAAATGTGGTGTGGGAAGTGCTGAAATAATTTTCATAAGAAAAAGTACCAATGTAACATTGTAAATATACTCCATTACAAGTAAAAATCCTAAATTCAAAATCCTGTTTTAGAAAAGTATCATTGGCAAAATGCGTTTGAAGCATCAAAGTGAAAGTCATTGTGCTGCAGAATTATGGACACTGTGAGTGTTTTATTATTGCCTATTACGTTTTTACATCACCAAAGGTCCAGTTTGTAGAATTTAGTGGCATCTAATGGGATCAGTCTTGGCAGATATTGAATATAATGTTCATATAAAAGACGCTGACCATAAATTTGCAGTCGTTTACATTATTATAGTTAAGTTCAAACCTGCTGTAAATGACTTCCCCCATGTCTTGCACTTTTCAGACGGAGCTTTTTATGTGTAAAATGAAATCTAATAGGTTGGAAAACAAGGGACAGTGTAAATATGATTGACTGTTGTTTTTTCGAAAAGGGGATGACTTCTTAACTTGGCTCAATCTCAGCTGGCAGGCTCATTGTCGGACAGCACGTTGGCCGGGTTTCCCCAGTGCCTCATCTCCATGAGAAACAAATGGACTTATGGGAAGCAGCTGATTGTGCTGCCCGCAGAGTAGAAGCAAAGTGAAACTGCACAGTGCCATTACAAAGTAATTCATATATACACTGGAATAGACATTTCCTCCTTATCTAGTATTTCCCAGCATGCAGCTGAAAAGTTTAAGAATCTCTTTACAAACGCTCTGTTCATTTTTGCAGCCTCACCATTTTCATATAACAAACTGAAGGAATGAATCCAAATTGGAAAGTTAAGCTGCAATAGAAGTTAAACCTAGTGCACATTATGAGATGGGGCACATTTTAAAAAGCGTCTGCTGCCAGCTTAGCTGCTGCTTCATGTGGGGTGTTTTTGGAAATAATGCTGGAGCATCTAGTTGATGCAAAACTCAGCTCCTGATAAATGAAGCATTTGTATCATTTATACAAGATGACAAATCAAAATGCAGTTCAGTTTGACTCGTTATATCTGTTTTTTTTCCTTTTAATTGAGCTTATAAAATGTCTGCTGTTGTTACTTGTAAACTCAGGCAACATCATCCACAAATCAAGCCGTTTTTCAAACACAGAAGGTTTACTGGCTGTAATTCTGTCTCCTGTTTAAAGGTTAAATTAATGATGTTTTAATTTGGTGCAGTTTATAATCAGTCGCTGCTATTTGGAGGTTCAGTGCTCTAGTGCTTTGAAGTAGTTGGAAAAGAACAGTGTTATATATACCTGTCAACCCTTTTAGGCATGTTTAATCATGCAAAGTTGTATTTTTGCTTCAGTTAATGTTTCACAGCGGAGGGACTTTAGTCAGAAAATAGTGAATTACAATCCAAATGTCACACACAGAGGCATCAGGACATGCAAACAGCAAATATTTGGACTTGTTGCTCTTTGAATGGGTGACTGACAAGACACAATATTGAGTCTGACATGCAGAAAAACTAATAATTAACAACATAATGAGAAACAGGGATGACTTTGTTCTCCAGACATATCTGCAGTTTGGAAAACAATGCAGTTTTCCGAATGCTGTTATGATTATTACATATTTTCTGACACCCACAGAGTTATTGAATGGCTGAGTTACGATTAGACCAAGCCATTAGTCATTTGACAGATTCCAAATGGAGGTGATGCTAATTTTACTAAATGTATTATGAAGACAGTCAGTTAATCAAAAGTGTCGCCAGGCTTAGTTTGTACTCAATGACCTACTTTTGCTGATATAAAATGGTTTCCAGATGTTTTCACTGATGCTGCTGCGTATCAGATAAGCGAACATAGTGGGGAACTCTGTTGTCTGTTTGTCCAGAAATAGCCACGTAGTGCACAGTACGTCTGCAAACTGAACCCGTGGCTTTGTCAGCGATTAGTCAGATGTCAAGCCAGCTCTCAGGCCTAAGAACGAAGGCGTTGCATTATTGAAGTCTGAATACGGGACATTTTGTCTCTGGAGGATGTTACGCTTTGAAAAAAAAACCCCACAGAGGGTGAAGGACCCAAAGACGAGGGGGGAGAATCATCCTTACATCCCCTCGTGTGGACGCTCAATATTTAATGAGGAATATTTTTATACTCCTTTTTACTGTAACATCCTTGAGCTCAGGTGGATCAGAGAAGATGGATACAGAAAGATTACGCCGCTCACATCTTTCATTTACAGCCTTAAAAATGAGACACATGTGTACTATAAATATCTCCACATGATGCATGTCTTCCCGGGTTTCTATATTCTGAGCCACGTGTTATTTTACCTGCTCTTTCTTATCTGTGATTCACAATAGAAATCAACCCAGACTTTAAGGATCAATGTTGTTCTACACTCCTGTGCACACAGAAACCACTGGCTTTGACAAGCAGCAGATGGTGAGCTATACAGTGATTTACTGCAGCATAGCCGGGGGTGCAGCGCTTTTTGCGAGCCTTTCTCCTCCTGAATAATTGATAGGATACTGTCAGTCGGCTGTGTAGGATTTCAAATATTGTCAATTGAGTGGAAAGACTGGGCGTGTGTTATGTGTTTCTTAAAGGCTTTCTGGTTGTTAATTGTTAGGGTATTACATTGCATCTGTTAGGATGCAGTGAGATGTAAAAATGATGGTTACATTTATGGTGAAATCTAATTTAATGCAGTGAAGAAATCCTGCGGCTACCTGTAAACCCGTGAATGTTTAGTAGTAACGTAAATGAAGGGGAAAAGACAAGATTGAAGTTGTTTGAGGGAACTGGTTGACATTATTTATTATTCATCCCTGCATCACATTATCACTTATGCTATCAAACTAGATTCATAACAACAGCCAGGCAAAAAAATACGTTGCATTTATTGTTCTATTTGAGTCTTAATGCCCTCCTTGTTAAAGTTCATCCATGGCCATTCAGTTTAATAATTTAATAAGTGATGCTTTTTATATGAACAATATAGTTGCTAAAAGTATGTATGTACATACTGAAAAAAACACTAGTTCGGTTCATCATTTTTATCCCTGCATGATAATAATATAATATTTCTATAATATCTTTGTCTGGATTTTACATAACAACACCTGGTACCTCTTAAATAACTGCAACTGAGGTGAAAATAATGTAAGGAACAAGAATAACAGTAGGAATTTTAATTTTCTCCAAAATAGAAACAATAATTGAAAATGGTAATTAAAAATGGGTCACAGATCTGCTTCACATGTAATTTGCAACTTATAACTTATTAATTTCTGTTAATTTAATTTTAAAATTGATTATTTTTAAAAAGTTCTTCCATACAGCATTAAAAAATGTATTTAATAAAACTGCAAGTCTTTAAAAGCAGAAGG
>JAPZDV010000002.1:20565587-20595922 GCA_029814665.1 Acanthurus lineatus | reverse complement strand
AGTTTGTATTAAATTAATTATATATATGTATATAAATGTATATGTATATATATACATATACATTTATATACTGTGTACTTTAAATGATAAAATTTTAGCGTAATCAAATTAATGTCACTGTCACAATGTGAAATGGTTTTACAGACAATTAATCTGCAAAAAAAAAAAAAAGTTTGACCCTCAAGTTAGAAAATTAATTACCAGATATTATTTTCTCAATTAATTGCTTGGTCTGCAGGATTCAGGAATTAGCAAAACATGTCCATCACAGTTTCCTGGAGCCAGAGGCGATGTCTTGTTACTGCTTTTTTAAAATCATGTTTAGGAGATGGGAACTACCAAGTGTTTCACAGTTTTGCTCGAATAAATACAGAAATTGTAAATCAGTTATTCTGTATTGACAAATCCACTAATTGCTTCAACTCTATGCAAGAGTTTCAAACAGCATATATTCTTATAATTGTTTTCCTTGTCGCAAAAAAAATCTTTTTTATGCATGCATCTGGTGTTTAATCATGTAGAAAAAGAATAGTTGTGGGCATTGATCTTTATAATCCATGAAACCACAGCTTTTGAAAAAGATATCACCTCAGAATTTGCCATTTAGTCCCAAATTGGTGTTTTCACCCACAGCTCCCCTCCAATCTTCACCTGCAATAACACAAAATTGCAGCAGTTTCTGAACAACAATGTGGAGACTCACTATGTAACGGCTTCCCTCCCACTCTGCCAGATCTAAAATGGGCCAACACAATGAAGCACAAAGTATTGCATTGTTGCACCTCCTCACATTTCAGCATCACATCCCAGCACAGACACAGAACCAGATCTAATCCCTGAATACCAGCCTCATGGTTGTACATTTAACCGCACACACATGAAGGCGACATTCACTAAATAGATTTGGAAAATCGAGGGAGCGACGGTGATGCTTCGCTGCCTCGTGTTTAGGGCCACCGCAGACATAAATCTTGAGACAGCACTTGATAAGAAAGAAACACTAGATGCTGTTCAGTGTTTGTACATGTTTTCTCTGCCCTCTATTCACAAATGTCATATTTTTTTGTTTCGTATCTCCGCCGTAGAAAAGAAGCATCACAGCCTTTTTTTCCTGTCATCCTTCCTGCTTCTCCGTTTCTCTCTTCACTTCCCTTTCTATTTCTCTTTTTTCCCTAAAATAGAATCACCTTTTTGAAACTCAGCTATGTGATTTAGAGCATTGCGCAGAGAAAAATACGAAGCTGTGTGTGATTTTGCAGGATTTGACTGGGCAGGGCGATGCATTTCAGTCAAAGTCATTGACTGAGCGGCATTAAAAGGCGGCTGTAAGCTCCGTGCAGTTAGTCTCCATGAAGCACACGCTTTATGAATTATGTATTCATGGTTGCACTGAATCTCTCTACAGACACGGCCTGTTTAGTTCAAAGTGAGGTCTGATGAAGTTTTTTTCTTTCTACTCGTCGAAACGATGCTGATTATTACTAGATCGTTGATGTATTTGGTGTCTGCTGCGATAAATATTGATGACCACTCAAACTTGTCATCCGTTCCTACAAATCTTGATGCTTCTGCGTTTCATGTCACATGGGACAGGTGCCAGTGTTGCTCACCATGGGATTACCCAGCATGCCTTGAATCTTGTTTGGATCAATATCCTGTTCCCACTCAGACACTGAATCAGACCTGCCTGGATTTCAGAGCACTGGCCTGTAACATGGCTCTCACAGTGCAGGAAAGAGTGCTTGAAGGAGCCTTGTTTTCCACAAATTCAAAAGAAAGGTGTAAATGTTACGCCACATTTTTGACGGGGAGGAGATGTTAAATATTTGGCTTCATGTAGTCCAAATTAAAGTGGAAGGCTGGCATTTATATGGAGTCAGAGAAGTGCAAAGCTGAAGCAGCAACTTTCCAGGCTCCTTTTCATCTTTAATCTATCCCTATGATCTTAGAAGACAATTTTCTGGATTTTTTTTATATTTGCCAACAAACAGAACCAACAGTGGATTGATCTTATAAAAGACTGTCTTGTAATGAGTATTTAAAGTCCAGTATAAACTAAGGTGATAGAGGGTGGACTGAAGATGACCCTTTTGAGCAAGGCACACGACCACGTACCGCTCGGGGCACTAGATTGATTCTGCTATCAGAGTTTGTCTTGTAATGAGCAAACCCTCCTCTTGTTTTCGATCGTCCATCGTCTGAAGCTGTCGGCCACCAGGTTGCCTTAAAACTCTGACACTCAGAGCCAGAAATAGGCAGTTTCCTTTAAACAGTTGAGACAGAAACTACAGTTCGATGTCCAGCTGTGGTGGAGTCAAAGAAAAGTCCTTCGGTCACCACAAAATAAGCCTAGATAAAACACCTCGAGTGATCAGTTTCCAGAGGGCAGGTCTGACTCACAGACCGTGACTGTCTTGACTTTGATTGCAGTCAAATACTGTCAGTAAGTTTTTAAATCCTGTTCAGGATGGACTGTTTTTTGGATTTATTTTGGACCAGTCTTTTTCAGCGAGGACCGAGTATTTTGTTTTTAATGGAGTGAGAAATGAACTCCTGACACACATTCTTGTATTTTGTTTATTGGAAAAATGGAGCCTCTGTTCTTCTTTTTACACATTTAGTAATATTAAATAGCAAAGAAATGTTAATCAGACTCAACCAAACAAACTCTTCATAGAAACAAATGTAACACAAAGTACTTTACACAATAAAAACAATACCTTTATATATAGCTACACACACCCAATCCATATATATAGCAGTGAACGCCTATGTTATAAATAAGTAAGAAACTGGAACTGAGGAAACGCTCATGAATCTCATAAATTTGCAATGAGAAAACACCAGAGGCGGGATAAAAATTAAAAGAATTCAGATTAGCAAAACAAAACAGTAACAGAAAGTTAAGGTGTGACAGAAAACAAATATAAATGAATGAATTGATTAGTGTCTGAAAGACAGGGCAGTTGAACTAGAAATAAAAGTTAGTGTATTTAATTAAATCATAGATAAAGGTAAAATAACAAAGATAAAATAGTCTTTTTTTCTGCTATAACTGCCTTTTCTAAGGTTGTATGAGTCATTTGATTTACATTTCAAGCGTACTTCCTTTGTGTTAGCTGATACTTTTGTGTGTGACTTGATGACTTCTCTTGGATTTCTCCCGACTGGCACCACATAAAACAAAATAAAAAAACTAATAATAATAATTAAATACAAAAGCTGTCACAGTCTGTGGTTTAGCTTATTCCACTGTGGTGCAGACCTCCAAAAGTCGCCCGAAAAGTATTAAAAAAATAACACATCAATGAGCCACACTCACACTTGGTGACATGTTCTCTCATTACAAAGAGTGTGGGCACTGTTTTACTGTGTTGATCCAACACACACAGTCCGGGTGCTGAGAGAATCACATCAGCTGCAGAAAATCGTCTCCAACAAATGAACCGTTAACTCCTGCTTGAGTAACATTTTCCAAAAAGCAACAATCCCCATTTTTTAAAGGAAAAACAGTTAGCGTTATTAAAAAAATGAACTCCATGTTGTGACCTTTTATAAGATTTATGACCAGTGTTGTGTGTCATTTGTCTTGATGTGAGTATTACTTGGGCAGCTTTACCTCCTCTATAATTACCAAATCACTTCCAAATCAAAACCTGCAACTATACATTACTGCCTGAACGCTGTGCCGAGAAAAGGTAGCACCACGGACAGGGGGCTCATTACAGCCTTCACCCTCCAGTCGTATGTTTTAAATTTACAAAAAGCCATCTCACTCGCCCTTCCATTTTCACTGATTGAGACTTTATTGATTTCTTGTTCAAGTGCTCATTGCTGGCCAATAAGGAGGGGTGATTCACTTAAGGGACGATGATAATTCTCGGTGACACGCAGTAATACCCGAAGGGCTCCAAACCGCCTGGTTCAGCGTCGCGTTAACCAAAAGAGTGCGTCACATCTTGTCATTAAACAAGCTGATTTACACATCACGATAAACGAAAAATCACATTCTGAGCTGAGGGGTCTGGTGACGGTGCTGGTGACAAAGCAAGTATTTACACTTTGATTATTTTTTGAAGTTTTCAAGGTTTTTTTTGTGTATTTTTATACTCAAAACTCTCATTTAAAAGCTCCAGGTGCTCACACAAAGCAATGTGATAAATGTGTCGGTCAGCAAAAGGGTTTAAACCAAACATAAACTCTTATGTATATTTAGGCTGACATATAAATATGTGTCTGTGCCATTGTCTAAGGATTACAATCTTCCTTGATGACAGTGGGAGTGGTGCAAGTCCAAAGACATAATTCAGATAAATGGGCAGAGATGGCAGAAGTGAAAGAGACTCAGCAGCAGATGACTGCTGCGGTAAGCACACAGCAGATAGCAGCTTTCTCCCTGTCTTCGTCTTACTATCCAGAGGTCCAATCTACAGTATGACATTTCTTTTTTCCTATTTACTTATTTACATCCTGTCCTTCTTTTTTTTTTTTAATGCAGTTGCAGCCTTGTAAAAGCTCAGGAGCATATCTGAGCCCCCCGCGGAGTCCTCAAGCAGCGGTGCTGTTTAAACAAAGCTGCCTTTGCCTTTTTTTTTCGGACAGCAGAGCATCTGGATGCTTTTTGTGGATTGCCCCTCATGCGTTGGACCAGGGGCTCATATTGCTGCATACAGCACCTTGTGAGCAGCATCACAAATCAGCCAGCTGAGCAATGAGAGCTGGAGTGGACGGGAGAGAGATGGAAGATTGAGAGAAAGCGAAGGGGAGAGTGGAGAGGGGAGAGGGGAGAGGGGAAAAGGGGAGGGGGATCCTTTCAGTGACAGAGATAGAAAGAGTGGAGAGAGGGAGAGAGAGGAGGAGGAGGAGGGGATTGAGAGAAACAGAGGTGGGGGTAGTCACAGAGAGAGTGAGTGTGTGAGCGTGTATGTGTGTGTGTGTGTGTTTGCATGTGTGTGTGTGGGAGAACAAGTAGTGCTGCAGTGGAAACAGTGCGAAGAGGACTGCAGTTTCTGGTGCTGATGGGAGAGCGGTCGAGGGACGTTATTAAGGCATTGTAACATTAACCCTAAGTGCCTCTTTGGTGAATGGGTTAGCCTGTTGTGGAGAACAGGATTACGGAATTACAGTAGTGCTGGTAAGGGTGTATTTCAGCTCTCTTCTCAGCATTGTTTGAACACATCCTCTGAGGAGTCTGCGATAGAGTTGAAGGCGTTTAAAGCTGGGGGGTTGCTGTTGTAGTTGAGGATTTTTTTTCAGGCTGTATTTGACTTACTGTTTCCTCTTCGCTGATTTTACCATAATGCAGGTGCTGTGTTGCATGTTACTTCACGATGCATGTGGTCTCAAAACTTTACTCTAAGCTTATTCATAAGCCTACGTGAAGGGAATGTTGAACATCCTCTGAGTCCTGATCTGCCCCAGGATTCAGCTACTGATCTTGCTTTTGTGCACATTTTGTGCAATCTGTTGTGGTTGTACACCAGGAGCTGATTTTTAGATTGGTGCTCTGGAGCAGCTCTGGATCTAGATTATTCTCATTGATCATGCCTCATTTAGCTTGCCTGGTGGGTGTAGTACCTGTTTCCTGGAGAGTGTCCAGGAGGCTGCCCTGCTGACAGATGCTCTGCTTACCCATCTAACCACACCAGCATCTCTCACAACCTCCCTGAACACTCAGAAACAAACAAGTGGAGCCAAAAATCAACGTTGCACACCACATTAAACCTGCAGTAGCTGAGCCCAGAGGGACTTGGCTCGTCCAGTAAGTCCAGTATGGACCAGTTGATACGGAGGTGGACTTGTAGCTGTAGATGAAGCTTTTGAGCAAGGCACATAATCGCTTACCACTTGGGGCGCTAGACTTTTCGGTGAACGTGTGGCTCTGAAACCTCTCCATGTCAGTTTCATGTATTTGTGATGTGAATAAGTATTTTTGTTGCTTGGATGATTGACTGTAAAAAGATAGATAACGTGGCATCTCCTCAAAAGTGAAGCCAAAACATTTCAAATGCCCCCTGGTGGCTGGTTGCAGTAAAGGTCATAGAACTGCGTTTGTTTAAATTCATATGTTTATTTTTCAGACAATTTTGGCTTTAATTAGTTACTTAAGCTAAAAAAGGAGGTTGTAATGTAATTAATAACAGATAACTGTAATCCATGATTACGTCAGGCAGCTGTATGGACTGGACGTCCACACCGCGGCTACATCCACCAATCACTACAGCACAGACGGTGCCTCCAAATGACGTCACTGGTGAAAGATGGCTGCGCCTGTGTTAGAGAGATTTGGCTTTTGTTTTGCACAATGTGAGGAAGTGAAAACGTGTGTGATCTGTTTGTGTAAAAAAATTACTAATCAGAGTGAAAAGACAAATTTCCCCCAAGGATAATAATGAAGTAATTACTATTAATTATGATTATTATTATTATTATTATTAAAATACCTCAATTCACATGTTTTTATATCTGCAATTTAACGAAGCGGACACAAGCCTCGGTGTTCTTTGTCTTTTGAGTGAGTAGTCAGACATAAAAAGAGGCTGACAGTTGTGCTGAGGAGTATGGAGAGCGGAGGGTGGGGATTTTATAAAGTGCTGCAGGAGGCTCTTTTTTACTGCTGTCTCTCATGGGACATACAGCACAGGCAGCACCGAAGTGACAGCACCAAGGACAAAACCTATCTTGGGCTGATTGCACTGCTTACTGCTGCCAAATGCTGACTCTTGCAGGTCTGCATCAGGCTCATCATTAGCACAACAGAGTTTTCATTATATTCTGTTTAATTCAAAATTCATTATAACAAACAGACTATGAATAGATAGAGTATTATTTTGGAAGTGCTATTGAGAGCCTGAGGTATTTAGCCTGATATGAACCCTTTGCTGTTTCAAAACAAACCCAAATATAACACAGTTTTTCACATTATGCAAAAGGAAGATTATTTATTATTCTGTCTCCACAGGACTTTGTGTCCTAAAGCAACATCTTGGAATATAACCAGTTTTATTCTTTCCCCACAGTCTCAGCGTAATTATCAAATACAGTTAATGGCTTGTCTTTGTAGCGATCATGTGATCATTCAGTTTTCAGGAGTGGAGTAAACAAAACATTATGGAGGAAGTGAGGGATCATATTGTATGTACATACAGCTGCACGTACCTGCATGCATGTGTGTATGCCTCTTTATTATCCCGAGTGCTGGAGACTGTTTGATACTGAGCATGCTCTGCCTGTTCTTTTTTTGTCAGGCTCTAAAACATTCAGGCAGACTCATTAAGTCCATACCTCAGGCTGCCGCTCCCATTGGCTCTCACACTGAGAAATACTCTCCGAGTCTCTCAAACCAGAAAAATGAGAGGAAGCTTTGAAGTTCACCAATCTTATTTCTTTTTTCTTTTTCTTTTTTTCCCGTTGGCTCCCCACAAGAAGGCAGCTGGTGCCTGGATGCTGGAACTGTTGAAGAGGAGAAATAAAAGAGGCTTATTTTAACTGGGTGGCTTCCTGAAGTGTCTTGCTTGAGTGACTTTGCCCTTTTGCACCCTCATGAACCTTTTCTCCACCTTCCTACAGCTTTATTAAGTTGAAATATTTCCCCCTTTACTTATATCTTGAAGTATTCCACAAGGAGGACTACGTATGTTTAAAATGTGAAAGCCTTGGTCTCTGAGAATGAGTCAGTGATTTTCCCCTCTGGCTCATTAGCTGGATCATCATTGTGATTGCTCAGCCACCGTCAGCTTCTCACTCCAGGTGAGAGTTGAGCCTCCACCATCCTGGCCTCAGCCCATTTGATGTTGTGTTGCTGGCAGACGATGCAGGGAGCTTCAGTGTTAAACGGTCAGGCGCTGTCACCGGTCACAGCATCCTGCAGCGCTGACGGGGCATTTTCACCACTCTTTAATCTTTGGAGGGAGGAAAAACATGGCGATTTTTTGCTGTGAGACCTCTGGCAGCATTTGTTTGTCATAGCACAGTCTCTTGGAGGAGAGGATTTGTGATGGTCACAGAGAGCATAACACAGAGCAGAGCAACACTTCGCTGCAGAGAATTAGTGAAATTATTTTCAGTGGGTTTCATCATGTTGGAGATGTTTTGGGTAACGCCTACGATTTTATAGCAAAACCTTTGAATTTACGGTGAGAATTTCTTGAAGGAAAGTTCAGCTTACCTGGTTGAACAGTCTGGGACATACACTTTTTAACTCTTTGGTAAAAAGATAAGAAAATCATGGCCACTTCGATGTACATCCAGCAGCCACTTAGCTTAGCTTAGCTTAGCTTAGCTTATCCAGACCTGAAGCAGGTTGAATCAGCTGGTGTGGCTTTTTCCAATGATAACGAAATCAGCCTGCCAGCACCTCTAAAGCTCACCAATTAGCATGTTTTATCTTGTTTGTTCAAAAAATTCAAAAAGACATCACAGTTTCACAGGGTTTACGTGCTTAGCTACTTCCTGGCTGTAAAATAGAGAAGAAGAAATTTGTCTTGTTCTTGTTTTTGTTGGCACTGTTTCTGTACAAAATCAAACAAAAAAGGTTTAATGTGTTAAAACTTGCTCTTTGGTGGATTTTGCTTTTCAGCGTTTTCTAGCTGCTTCCTCCTGTTTCCATCTTTTTTTTTTACTAAGCTAAGCTAACTGGAGGCTGGTTAAGGCTGAATTTTTTAATAGACATGAGATTGGTATTGATCTGCTTATCAGCCCACTAGAAAGTGAATATTTCCCAAAATGTAAAAGTCTTTATTTAATTCAGTCATAATGGATGATTCCCCAGCTTGAGAGGAGATTTTGCACTTGCAGCCTTGATCCCTACGCATTTTCCTTTTGAAAACATGAATGTCAGATGTGGCCTATCTGCAGTGCTGCAGAGGCCCTCTCCTCTTTCACATTTTCTCCACACAGTCTTGCATGCAGATTGGGTCACTATCTCTGTGACAGAATGATTAATCGACCTATCAGGGGACAGGGAAAGGGGCTGTGCTGAGGGGGTGAGGGAGGATGTATGGCAACTGGCTGTAAATGATCCCTGCTGCTCCTCACTCGGCATTCAAACCCTGGCGCCTCCCACCTCCTTTTCAAGGATTCCTCCTGATAATAGCTGAGTCACATTCAGCTGCAGGTGAGAATAAGCATTGTTTTATCTACACAAGCAGGGTTGATAATGAGCCTCTCTGGACCGCCTCTTCAGGTCAGCACACAATGAGCTTTATGAGGGAGAAGCTTTTCTCTAATTCTCTTTAGCGAGATAATGTGCAAGGCTTTTTGACATCCTTATCTCTGCAGCTGCTCTCAGATCAGAAGTGGCACCAGCGGCAGGATTTCCTGATGCTCTTGCATTTTGCTGACATAAAGGTATAACTGCCACGCTGACGTCTCTGATTGATGGTCAAGGTCTTCTCTCGTGGATGCTTGTTTTGCGTATGTCTGTATTCAAAGCGGTCTTGCAGCCCCGAGGCCAAACACAGTGGCCTGATACCTCCTGTGAGTGTGCTGTCCTGAACAGTTGCATAAGCAGTTCTGCTGACTGTGTTGCAGATCAGTTGCTGAGTGAATGTGTAAATGTCATTCACTCTGTTGGTTGTTGGCACGGAGGAGATCGCTAAAAGGGTTTATAGCCACAGTGTTGACCAAAAAATGTGTTTTTATCAGCTCAAATTAGGGGGAAAAAAACTCTTTTATTAAGCAACTTAGCACCAGAGAAATAAGCTTTTGTCAGCTATGCAAATGCTATTTTGACTGTAATGCCGTCATTAACTATAGGCTACTTTTTATGGTATCAGTTGGAATACACGCCTGAAAATGAGAGATGGTTGGCAGAACTTTGTTGATCATTAAAATCAGTGTCTTGTTAGTTGAATTCAATGGCTTCATTTACTGCTAAGTCACATTACAGCAGCCTGACAGATGCTTGGCTCTCTCCTGTCGATGTATTGTTGCAGAACACTTAAAGGTTCTTGGTCTACACTTTCAAAATCTGGCTCTGACACACGTTTTGCTCTGTTTATTGGATTTGCCAGAGCTTTTGTCAGTCTCTTGGCTCTCTACCACAGAATGACGAAAGAGGGGAGTGTTTTTCCAAATGCAGAAGGCTACCTCGCAGAAATCTTTCTCGACCACACACTCGATATTTATCTAATCTGACTTTGCATTCTTAGATCTGTTGAGGCTGTACATTAACATTAAGTGCACAAGTGATGAGGGAGAGATATCTCTGTGCAGCATGGTTTAAAATAGCAGGAAGGAAAAGAGAAAAAACGCAGAAAGATGCAACCAGCAGCAGCATTAAAGACCAACCTCTTAGCTTAATATTCAGATTTACATTACATTTACAAATATGTGGAGCATTTTGTAAAAGTTTTATTAGTAATAAGTTTCTCTAATGAACAATATCAGCAATGAAGTTGCCGCAGTTCAATCTTCATAATGACTTTTTCGGCTTAAACAACTAACTGTACTCCCTTGGCTCATGCCAAGTTCCACACAGTATCTCATTCTTCAGTGGTAAATAACAAGCAATGCAGCCTTCAGTTCCCCCTTTTCCCCTGTAATCCTATTAAAAATTGGCCAAAATGAGACCATTATGACTGTGGGAGCCCCAAGTCCATTTCAGCAGGGGTAAATTACCATAGAGTAGCGAGAGTTCAGGAACAAAGCTGCACATTATCTTTAATTGAAAGAACTCCACCATCTAAGCTCCATGACTACAGTAATACTCTGTCTGATGGATCTCATAAAATACTACGCTCCTTGTTCTCCAAAATCTCCAGTACATATTTTCAGCTAAAATGGAGTCCAAGCAGATCAGGGGTCAGCTGTGACTCAGCGGGTGTCATTTCCTCAAGTGTGTTTATCATAAATTCCAGATGCGAGAAAATTACCCTTTAAATTATACCCTCAATGATTTGTGCAACTTGGCTTGTACCTAAAATAGCTCAATGGGATTCAGATGAAAGAGTAACTCAACATAAAAAGGAGACATACAAAGTCAGATCACACACGCGTACACACACATACACACATGCAGTCCCTAGAAAAAAATTATAATCTGCCCTGCTGTAAAATAACCACATCGCATAAACGGTGCATCAGCCTAAATCTGAAGTGATCAAATTAACAGTCTCTCCAGCACTTAAAGCTTGAAAGTTATTAACTCGTGCTTTTTTAAATATTCCAACCAGGCTCACTGTAGCAATCACATTAGCAGGACTGAGAGGAAATGAAGCTGCGCAGGATGCACAGCTAGTTCAGCTGGAGGCCAAGCACTTCACCCACCCACACATAACCTATAATGTCACAGATGGCAGGGGCTCCTGTGGGGGGCTGAATGACTTCACCGGGGTCCCATTGGTCAGATTACTCTCTATCTTGGACACTGCTTGTCTAGTGGCCTGTGACAACTAGGCAGCCATTTCTGTTGTTTTCCTTTGAATACAGCAACCTTTTCACTGTGCCTATTGCTCAATACTTAATTTGCCGCCCCACTGCTCCTGACGGTTGCCCCCGAGCTGCAGTCACATGACCCCGTGACCAGTTTTCTCCACATTTACAGAAGCGAATTTGGAAGTCTGCGCTAAGACGTTTGTAGTTTTTTGAAGCGTATGTCGGATTTAATTAGTATGGATGAAAATGTAAGTTCAAATTTAACACACACATACATTTTGAAATGTTTTGAACCCCCCCACTCATTCACCCACACACATAAACATATAGATTGGTTGCTGGCAGACAGCTGTTTGAACCGGTGGGGGGTGGTGGGGGACAAAGGACTATGCCGTCTGAATGTGGGTTGTTAATTAATTGCTGTTCAGGGTCCTTGTTGTTGGGTAATGAAACAGCTGCATGACGTTCACTGGCGCTCTCCTTAGGATGTTTTTCTCTTGGATCTGACCCGCGTGCTAACTGCTAATAAGCCCCTCAGTAAACACAACCCCCCCACACACACACATAAACGCATGGAGTGTGTTTATCTTCAGGCTGGGGGTTTCCTGTCACCGGGGGGTGATGTCACATTGCGTGGTCAGCGGGTCATCACACAGATGACGTCAGAGGACTCAGCATTTCATAGTCACGTGTTTATGTGTGAGAGCAGTAGTTATTATCATGAGGAGTTTGACAGGTGGGAGGTAATTAAATGAGAGCGTTTGTCTCAGTGACTCATATTTTTCTCTAATGATGATGAAGACAACATATGATGTGGTGATCCATTAGCGTGCATGAACATTTTTAAAACTGTCTCAGATTATTACTCTTTTTTTTTTTTTTTTTAATTGCATAAACAAATGCTGCTCAGCCAATTAAACGTACCACAGGGGGCACTCTGCTCTCCCGCAGCTTTGGGGTTAAGATTCTGACCACGAGCCACAGAATCTCTGATTTGAGTCAGACGAGCAACCTTTGTTGCATCTTTCTCTCCTGCTGTTGCTGTTTGCTCTCCACTGTCTGTAAAGAAAAGGCACAAAAATACCATAATAATACTTTAAAACATGCTACAAGACAAAGGAGAACATGTCAGAGCAGTAAAGATATGCTACTATAAGAGTGAGCATCAGGATAAAAGTCATTATCTCCTACTGATTTCTGTAATTAAATCTATATCAAATCATAATTAGTAATGTTTATATACAGAGCTGTATCTTACTGACTGTTTTATTTAGACATCTGTAATATAACCATTAAATAAGCAAGACTTTATTCTGTATTTACTGCATTAGTAATGTCTTCCATTGCCTTGTGATGGACTGCGCTTTTCTGGCTCTGATTCTGTTGATATATATTCAGTTTTTGTCCATGATGCATTAAATTTAAAAGAAATGGGAATGTACTTAACGTGTCTGCAAAGGAAAAAAAAAACAGTTTAACTAAAGAGCTCAACACAGCCTTTGAATGTTTCCATCATTACATCCACAGTGGTGATTTCTACAAATATTGCAGCCATCTGCCTTCACCTTCATGTGTCTCAGCTGTTTGTTAAGGTCACAAGTTCAACCTTTTTCTACCACTGTTACTTTTCCAAAGATTGCTGTTAATATGTGGAGTTGCTACATCCTGTTTGCTTTTGCACCAAAGATAAAAGTGCCTGATCCCCATCCAACTCGAAACGGTGTGCTTAGTGATAAGGACCAGATCATGCCCATAGCTGCTGCGCTCAGGGCTGTGGAGCCGAGCCATTTTGTTTTAACTAATTCTGATGACTCAAATGCTAACGAAATGAGACGCACATGGGGGAAAAGGAGCTAAAAACTCATACACACACACACACACACACACACACACAGATATTGCAGTAATGGAGAATTATATGAAATTCATGTTAGATAAGAGGTCTATTTTTAACTTCCCTTCATCCAAGGAAGGTTTTCTGAGCACGGATGCTCTAGTTTCAGGACCGCCCTGCCCCACACACTCGTACGGTTACACATATTTACACCTAGAAGCTGCACAGTGTAACCAAAGCCTGATCAGGTCCTCTGGAGCAGATGGACGTTTAGAGCTTAGCTGAAGGGCATCTCAGTGGTGGTAACAAGAGCGGTGCAAGCAGTGCTCTGTTTTTCCCTTTCCAAGATTAAATCTGTTGGTTTAGTGACTGAAGCACTGACCCTCCAGTCAGAATCCCAGTCTTTTACTTTAAGGGAAAAAAATATCTCAATACAAACCTGCAAGTGTGGAAACTGTTATATTTATCAATCATATCATAGCATAGCTTATATCTTGGTGTTTTTGAGTTTTCATGTCTCTCTGATTTTTCACCATGCTGCTGTCTAGCATCAACCATTAAACTATTGATGCATTAAACTGTGGTACTGATGACTCATTACTTTGTGGACCCCATGACTTTTCTGCAGTGGCAGGGGAAAGTTTTCACTTTTCCAGTGAAATATTTCAACATCTGCAAGAAGGATTGGTACAAAATTATAAAATTTTGCAGATATTCACGCTTCCTAGATGATGAATCCTATGACTTTGGTGATCCAGTGCCTGTTTTCCTTCAGTGTGACCACAAGATTGATATTTATGATTTGCAGAACAATTTCTCCATAATTTTTTGATGGATTGGTACAAAATTTGGTACAAACATTTATGTCCCCTTCAGGACTGTAATAATTTAGTGAGGAGGGGATTTTCTCTTTTTTATCTACTGCCATGCCAGGTAAAAAAAAATTCCAATGCATTGTTTTAAGACCAAATACCTATAAAGTTAATGGCATTTCCCTTTACTCTAGTTTGTGTTTACAGCTTATTAGCAAATGTTAGCATGCTAATAAATGAAATTTAGATGGTTAACATCATACATGCTAAACATCTGCCTGTCAGCATACTAATGTTAGCAATAACTGTAAGCACAACTGTGACTCAGTACAGACTAACAGAGCTGCAAGCATGTCTAAAGACTCTTAGTCTTGTGTCTGTAATAAAATAAAAATAACTTGTTACTTAGCATTTTTATCTTTCTTAATCATAGTTTTATGATTAAGCTATTGTGACCTGCTTGTTGAAGTTTTATGTACAGGAAATCCTGTGCATTATACCTTCCTCTGATAGCAGTTTATTCCTCACAAAATTAGTCTCGTTTAAGAGGATGGATGTACAAGGCTTCTTTCTTCAAAGAAAACCAGTTTATACAGTTGATTTGTTTGGATGGAGCACTAAGAGCTGGCTGAAGCAGGACTAATGGCTGTCATAAAACAATAGCTTAAGTCTGTGTCCTCTCTGCCCGTCCTCACTGTTGGAGATAAAATGCTTGAGCACATATCCATGAATGTTAATTTAATTGGTCTGGCTCGGGCGGACGTGACGGACAAACAGGATAAAATGCACATCAACCTCAGGTGAAAGTGGAGGCTTTTAACATTCTCACAATATCTACAATAATATGTAATAAAAAGCAGAGACAGTGAGGCCTCTGATTGCTGTTTTATTGAGCAACACACTCATTTTCAAATGTGTTATGGGTTAAAGTGAGTCATTGTCTCAATTTTCTCAGCATATTATAACATTCGGTTATGGTAGGCGTGTTGCAATATCAGCAGAAAAAGTTATTTTATAGACATAATATTTTACGATGAATAAACTGGTCCTGGCCTGTGAATAATATAAGTTTATCCTTCCAGCTGTCAGCCTCTACATGAATAATTTCTATGTTGCAACAAATAAAGGCAGAATCTGTGGCACAAACTTGGAGAATTGGCACTTGAGAAATGGGAAATTCCTCTTTTTTTGCCCGTATCACCATGACTTTAATATAATCAACAGCAGCAGCCTCCTCTTGTTATGCTTGTTATCTTTCTCTGCTTTCCGAAGCGAGGTCTTGTCCGATCACTCATCATTCTGTTGGCAGGCTGCTTTCAGCTGCACTTGTCACACTGTGATTTCTGGAACCGATAAGAGCTCTGATTGAACATTTGTTTGGCCTGTTGAAACACCACTAGAGAGTCGCTTGTTGTTGATCATTTTTGTTTCTTTTTGCGGTTAAACACTTTTTTTTTCCATGTCAGACAGTGTTTTGGCTCGAGTACAGAACAGCGTCCAGACAAAACAAAGGTGTGATAAACTGCGAATTGATTGTTTTTTCTTGTAAATATTATCCGTTGCTGATTTTATATCATTGTCAGGTGACCTCAGATCACTGGGAAATATGTTATAAATACTAGCCATGTTTCCATCAACATATATTATTGTGCCCATTTTAAACATCCCATTTGGAAAGATTGATGGAAATTACAAAACTAAAAAAAAAATAAAATCAATTCGGCATAAAACATTTTTTATGCTTGATGGTGCACATGAGGTGGATTTAGCCTTTTTTTTCCTAATAAAGTTAACATAGTTAATGAAATATCTCACATGACTGATCACCTGACAAGCTAGATAATATAAAACATGGCCAGTAATAGCTGACATGAAAGAATAATTACACCCTGGCTCATTTTAAAAGAAATCATGAAGAAATCTATCCATTTTTCACTCTGAGATGGCCGAGGCTTCTTCTTCTACTCTATTTATTACATCCATTAAGCGTAGCCTATACCTCAACCCTGTGAAGATGCACGGTTAAAATGAGCAATTTGAGTCACAGTGTTTTGCTGTTGGACTCCTCATCATGTCGACTGAGTCATGAGATCAAACCATCAGACTTGTAACAGCTGACCCTCTCCACCACCTGAGCCGCAGCCGTCTTTTGATCCATTTTCATTAATTAGAGAATTTTCTGAAGACTGAGAGTTAAGTGGCTCTGTTTGATGATTAATTTAGATGCCAGTCTTTTAAACAGCTCAATTAACTCAATTAATTAATAAAATGCACTAAACCTTATCCATCAATCTGAGCAGTTTAACAAACCATAACTATAAAGCATCAATGATTCCCTATTTTGACATAATAAATTCTTATATACCTCAGATCATTAGTGTCTTTATGCCTTTATCAATGGATTATTTTATCTCTGAAATTGGTATTTTCTCAACAGCTTAAATCCTGTGTGTGAGTTTTTGTTTCAAGTGTCTTTAACAACAGTTTTTCACAGAGCTGCTGTCAATATCTACATGTGAGTTTTGACACAAACTGAATTCAATTTGCATGTGGAAAACAAGCCATTAATGGCTAGATACTCGCATGTTTATCTGAGCTCTGACCTCTTTTTTTACTGACAGTGGGGTTTTTTTTGTTTGTGTTTTTTTCTCAGGGACCGTGTGTGCAGCCTAAATGCCGAAGTGGAACTTGTTTAGGCATCAGACAACGCCCATGGTCGCTGCCAAGCCAACAGGGGCCAGTGCCTTGACTGTGACTCCAGCCCCTGTCGCGTTAGTTTCTGCTGAAAACTCCACCGAACCGGTCAACAAGAACGATGCCTTCGACGAGATCAAAAACAAATTCCTGAATGAAATCGACAAGATCCCACGTGAGTGCCGGGCAGAAAAAAACCCAAACCTGTTCTGATCCACCAATCTGTATCGATGGGACTCTATGCAACGATTTTGGAATTAGATTTCCCTTTATGCTGCAGGCATTGGCAGCCTCATAATGTCTTTATTCACTATTGATCACTGGCTGCCCTTCCTAATGGCAGAGAAATCTAATTTTCACCCAATCTAATTGCTAACCTAGCACCTCTCACTAAATATATTAGGCTCAGAACATGACATGGAGCAGGCTACATGACTGGTTGGTCAATATCAAACTTTTTTTTCCTTTCTTTTTCTTCTCTTGCTTGAGCTGGATGTGCCATCTTTACATTGCTCTGTTTGTCCTCCTCAGTGCCGTCCTGGGCCATCATCGCCATCGCCGTGGTCGCCGCTTTGCTCATTCTAACATGCTGCTTCTGCATCATCAAGAAATGCTGTTGCAAGAAGAAGAAGAACAAGAAGGGCAAGAAGGGGAAGGGTGACATGGGAATGAAGAACCTGAAAGGGGGAGAGGTATGTTCCACCGCAGGTGGTTGCATCACCACCGAGGGGATTTACACCTACACTGTATACAAAGAAAGGCAAGCCACGGCAAACTTTAGCCTGTTTAAGAGCCTGTTATGTAACAGCTTATAGTTGAGTTTACACTTATACAGAGAAAAAACATGTATGTAGCGAGAAGTTTGACTCCGCTAACTATATCATAATTTTTAAAGTGTAAAATGTGTTAGCTTTCATATCAAAAATTACAGACTGTTTAACTTTTCAATGGCTGTCTAACCCAGTCAGTGTGTATTCTCCACAGGTGTAAATTACATCTTTTATCCACCATGATTATGTTTAATTTAAATTTTGTTTTTTCTTTTTCTTTCTGTTGTTTAATGTATTTGTCATAAATGTTATTGTTGCTCTTTTCTCACACTTGTGCTTCGGGATGTGAGTGGAAAATGACAGGACTCAGCCTAACTACTGTTTTCTGAGTCATTAAAAGAGTAATTATTAAAATTAGCGGTTAGCTAGATACTGTTGTGTTTTGTTTTTCTTTATTCATTTTTTTAGGCCTATAATTATTATTTTATTCACATGCATGATTGATGATTTGAGGAAGTACAAAAAGAATACGTCTTACAGTGGAGATATTTTAGACCCCAATGGCCTCGCCGCACACGATATGATTGTGCTAATGAGGAGGCCTCTCTATCTGTCATTTTCCTCGCTTCCTGCCGTGTAGCTGACTGCATTTGCTGTGATTACCTTTCTTTGGTGTCTGCTGTGAGTTCAATCTCTGCCTTTGTCTCTGCTCTCCTCCTTCCTGCTTTGTGTCTTATGTGTGCTCCGTGTATCTTGACTGTGGTGGACCTCTCTGCCTACGGTAGGTCTGACAGCACGCGGCGCCCCTCTCTGGCCGCTCTGTGTAAGCGCAGACCAGGGCAGGGGGGGCGGGCGGGCGGGGGGGTGGGGTGGGTTGGGGAGGGTTGTTGGGAGCGGTGGTGGGGGTGGGCCGGGCTTGAAAGGGGTTGGATTGCAATGATGATATGACAATGAGTGCTATGGCTTCCTTAGTTTTTTGCAAGCTTAGGTGCTGCAGGTTGCTTGAGGAATCTATGGGAGCGAATAAGCTGCTTCGCAACATCCACTGAACTGATATGCCGCACCAACTGCTATGTCTTGTATATCTAGAGATTGCAAATATTTTTGGCAAAAAAAAAAAAAAAAAAAAAGAACAAAAGATGTGTTTAAGTGTCTATGGTTTGAGATGAACATGAAACTCATCCTATGGTTGAGCCTTTGAATGACGAGTGCACTCAGCAACTCACTAGAGATCACTAACATGCATGTGCAAGGGGTAAGCTGGATATTTGTCAAATTCAAGCTGAGTCTTCACATATATGAGAGCTTTGAGCATGTTTCCACCATAACAGGCCTCCATTTTTGCAACACAACCTAAAAAAAACAACATCTTATAAGCAGTTTCTCTCTGGAGATTCATTGACTTGTATCTAAAATTTACATGCTGTTTCCTACCTGTGCAAACACGCTCAGAGTTTCACCACAAAGAAAGCTAGTAGGTGATTTGTTAATGTTTAACAGGGAGGACAGGACGCTTTAACCCTAACCAGTTGTAAAAATACGATATAATCTGTAATTATGTCTCCTCTATAATTTTTTCAGAGAGATAGCATTGTCGCTACTTGTCAGGTTGGTTGACATATTGGCTAATATCATGTACATGGACTACAATACAGTATGATATTTGAAGCAGTACATAGCTGTATTTAAACTGTATAGTTTAGAGTACTATAGATCCAATACAAAATTGACTGAGGGCCAAGACTGAGAGAAAAGGGTGTTAATTATAAATCAGTCTGCTACTTCAGCACCCTTTATTTATTTATTTGAACAAGGACAATGCATATTAATGAACATATAAATGTAAATATGCCAGATTATTGCCAGAGGCTAATTTTCCATCTATGGTCCCTAGGCAGGTTGATGGAGCGTCAGACTTACAGATAATTACAGGTTCATAATTGTAAAAATATATTAGTACTCAATGAAACAAGAGGTAGAAAATTAGGGTATACGATAAAATCACAATTATGACACAGAACAACAGCACAATGAGTTAATGACGGCAGGGCCATGAGTTTATCAATACACAGCACAGGTGAGCTAATTATATTTCAGAGCCATGATCAGGCCAATAGATTTAAAGATGTACAAACCACAAACAGATAAAGGATCAATGACAAACATGTTTAACCAAACAACCCCTCTGCCCCTGCACCCTCTCTGCTATAGGGGGATGGAGAGAGGGATGGAGGATGGCAGGGTAAAAAGGGGGATTCATTTTGTTTATTCGGCTAACAAGAAGAATGGCAACCCTCCTCAATCCCCCCTCAAATCTCCTACTGGCTAAAGCTGTTAGTATCTCTTGACAAAGACCAGCATATGCCCTTGCAGTAGGTACCATTGAATGGCCACAACTTGACTTGAGAGTAACTTTCCTGGATGACCCATGCTGCTGACATACAAGGTGACAGTCATTGATGCCCTCTCTCCCTGAAGCACTCGGGTCTCACTGAGGAGAAATGGTGGGCCAGAACGTTTGCCCACGTTTGAAGTCAACTCCTGAGGCCTGATTTCAGTCGATCCAAAGGTTAAGCAACAACCAACCGGCCATTTAAACACTTATATCTTTCGAGTAAAACCTCAGCACCGAGATTGCAGATCATCCCACTGAGTTGACCAAAGGGCATACATTCAGACGCACCACGTCTTCATCTTTGAACCCACACTGGAAGTTTGAGAACAACTGGAAATTCTCAATATAGCATGATCCCTCCATGGATGTGTACATTTCCACTCAGAACACAAAAAGAAATTTTTGGACCGGACAAAAATTTGTCACAGAGGTTTTATTTTTTTCTTTTTTTTTTAAAAAAAAGAGCATCAAAGCTTTACCTGTCCTCAGAAATAACAAGGTAATCATTTACATTTGCCATCAGAAATAAACTCGGACCCTGCATTGTGTGGCCTGGCATGCTTGAATGAAAAGCATTTACCACAGTAAAGATAGAGAATGCCACATTTAAGGATAATGTGTGGGAATGTGTGTGTGTGAGACTGAGAGAAAGTGAGTTTTTAAGCATGCATGAGAGCCTGCATGTAAGCAAATGTGTGTACGTGTGTTTGTGTGTGTAGATGGGGGCGTACAGTACAGTATGATGTGCAGTGGGTGTGATAGTGTGTGTATTTTCTGTGTGTGTGCCCTGTTCCTCTTCCAGCTCATCAGTGAGTAGCTGGACCCTCCAGTCTTACGAAGACATCAGTGTTTTTTCAAGAAGACAGCCATAGGAAAGTAGGCCATACTGAGATTATTATCCAGCCTCACACAGTATCCGAAGTGAAAGTTTACTTCAATATTCATATCAGAGCAAATTGCTCTCACTCCGGTAGTCATGCTGCCTCTAAAGAGATGAAATCTGAAGAGTCAGTGAGTGTGATGTAAAAAAATGGACGATAACGGAGGACTTATCTTCATCAAGCTCGCTAATCTCAGGAGCAGTTAAATGTCAGTAAACTTCTAAATTTTATTCTAGCACAAGTTCAAGAGTCATTAAATTCTCATTAAAGTATCAGCCAGAAAATCTGGACTCTGTTTGGAATAAATTGTTAAATATTAGTTGTTAACTATCTACAGTAATCAGACCAGAGCAGGAATAACTGCAGCTAAATCTGGTGTAAACACATTATTGAGACTTTAGGATGTCAGGAGCAGATGAACAGCAAACAGTAATAATGTCTGTCCTGAAATAAACCTGTTTGTCAAACAGCTTACACTATCAGCTGGAGGATATCCGTCTGCAGTGTTAGCAAGTTTGAGAGCTTCTCTCGAAAAGTGTCAGGAAGCACTGCGTCAGTGATTTGATCAAATCCCATCTATAACTCTGAGCTCTGTCCTTCACTTCCTCTCAGTAAGGACGCTCTGCTTCTTTGGACAGCTTAAATTTGAGATAGTGCACGCAGGGGTGGACAAAATAACAAGAACATCTGCACTTCAGTGCAGCGACGTGAAATCGCTCTGCAGTCAAGATTTCTGTCAAAAAGACTGAACTTTGTGGTGTTTCTGAGAAAAAAATCCCATAATATCCTGCAGGGCGTTCACTTGTGACTTCGGCTCAGCTTTGCTGATGCAGCTTTAATCTGTGTGGGATATGCCATCACGATTTTGTAGACTTTTGTAACAACTTCATATGACTCACTTGGGATGAGTCATATTTGGGATTTGTGAACGTAGCTGCCAGTGTGACCGTGTTACAGTACAGCTGAAATTGTTAAAAATCCTGTTGAAAGTCATGTTCCTGTTATTCTGTCCACCGCCTGTAATAACCTAATTACAGGCAGCTGCACAAGCAAGTCATATTGATTTGTAAAAAAAAAAAAATTAAGTGAAAAAGGAGAACTCTGAGAGGTTTTTGCATGGTGGCTGTATTAGATTACAGAATATGTAAGGTGTTCCTATTTTTCTGTCCACCCCCTGTATATTGACTGTTATTATTCTCGTGTTTCTCTCTTTTTCTGACCCTCTGTCTCCCTCTGTCCCTCTCCACTCTTTGCACAATACACAGAGTTCTATTTAAATGGCATTTTAACAACATGTTGTAGCTGAAAAAGAAATTCAAAATTCTGAATTTAGATTATGCTCATGAAAAAAAAGAAAGAGGAAAGAAATCAGCAAATGGTGTCACCCAAGAAATAGTGAAATCAAGTCAGGTTGCAACTGTGGTCATCGATGAACAGATTGCACTTGTAACACCGGGGTGAGCGGGGGTAAGTGGCAGGTAGGTGCTGTGACTAACCCGACTGCTGATGGCCGAGGTTTTGTGCTCAGCACAGCTGCCGCCTCCGAACCGTCTTCTTATACTGTCGTCTGCCGCCTGTCCCCCCTTTCTTCTGTCTCTGCAGAAACAACAGGATGATGACGAAGAGGAAGACGATGTCGAACCGGGACTGACTGGAGATGAGAAAGAGGAAGAACCGAAGGAGAAAGAAAAGCTGGGGAAGCTGCAGTACTCCATTGATTATGACTTCCAGGAGAACAAGGCAAGTAAAGAAAAAAACAACTTTAGTAGTTTAAGCATTTTAAAAGCCCTTTAGTCCTTATGTAAGCATCACACACTACTGTTGCCTTTGTGTGACTTTAGGCCTTTTTTTTCTTGACTGATACTCAAAAAAGAAGAAGAAGATGAAGGACATAGTGAAGGATTTTGGGACACGGAGAAATATAATTTACTTTTAATCACAATGTCACATAATATAATCCCATGCTTCCTCCCTCTGTCCTTCCCCAGCTGACTGTGGGAATCCTGCAAGCAGCTGATCTCCTCTCCATGGACAGCGGTGGCACCTCCGACCCCTACGTCAAGGTCTTCGTCCTCCCTGACAAGAAGAAAAAGTTTGACACAAAAGTTCACAAGAAAACGCTCAATCCTGTCTTTAATGAGACCTTCACTTTCAAGGTGAGCCGAAACAGCTTGTGGTCACCTTTTACTCATTACTTATTAAAACAACATGGACGTGAGGCTGTTTAATGGGCAGACGGGTCCTGTTAAAGGTGAAACACTGTCGTTCTCTACTTCCATGAGCTCTGATCACTTCTCGCCGGCAGTGATAAAAGCAGCAGACGTATTGAAGGTGTCTGACAAGGAGGATGTGGTGGAGAATCAAATTAAAGGAGAGGGCCACCTCTGGTGCACCTCGCCTGCTGACACAGCTCTATAAAAACAATTCAAACTGCCTCTCCTTGTCAAAAGGCAGGCCGGTTCTGCTGAGGCTGCATGTTATTAAGTGAGGCAATTTAAAGCTGCAAGCCAAATAAATGGCAACCCATTTTGCCGTATGGTTCGGATCTTACTCGCACTCCAAGTCTTAAGAGACGTCGTTAAACCTTAAAAACAGCGATTCAAACGAGTAAAATGGGATCGGTCTTTGTCTTTTTAGATTCCATTCACGGAGATGGGAGGAAAGACTCTGGTGATGTCAGTCTATGACTTTGATCGCTTCTCTAAACATGACGTCATCGGAGAGATTAAAATACCCATGAACACCCTGGACTTGGCGAAGCCGATCGAGGAGTGGAGAGACCTGGACAGCGCAGATCAAGAGGAGGTAAGAGACAAGCAATGAAGTTTTGCATTAAAGTGTTATATTGTTTTTGTCCAACACTTTGTAAACAAACTGATGTACTGTTATATTTTAGGCCAATGAGGATATAAAGTCAAACTTTCACTACAGATTTAAAGCAACAAATTGAGCAAAGTGCTCTACAAATAAAGGCTAAAAGATATAAAATCAACAAAACACAAACCAGAATCATGTGTTTAACGCAGAGGTCAAGATAAAATCAGTGGGTAATGTAGAACTAATAAAACAAGAATCATAAAAGAAGCTTTAGTTATAGCAATTTAAAAGCGTTCAAAGGATGGAGAGGAGAGGTCGGCCTTGAGCTCTGAACGACTCCATGGGGGGCAGATCTCATGTGGTGGGGCAGTTGGTGAATCCTCGTAAAAAACAGTTTTTCTGTTACAGTGATGAAACCTGCCGAGAATTATGACCTGAGTCCGTCGCTTCCCTCCACTTTATGTAGCTCTTTAGTGAGTGAGTGAGTTTCAGCTCATTGTTCAGCAGTCGGTCTGCAGTTTTTTCCCGCTCTGGTTCCCTCTCACTGCCCCCAGAGCATCATTTTTTGGCAGCAGGCAGCTGTTTGCGAAGAAGAAGCTTTAAAAACGCTCAGTGCACTACCTGCTCAGCACCAAACAGCAGACACATTAATTGGATGTGCGACAAGCTGGTCAGCTCAGTTTGAAAAGTGTCAACTTTGTCAGTTCTGTCTGGTGAACAGACTGTATCATAGTCACACTGCATTACCTTCAGCACATCTTTGTTGTCATGCATGAATACTTGTACTGCTATTTTTGTAATAGAATAACATCAGCCAATTTTATCGCTCATAGTAATTTCTCAGCTGGGCTCAGTTTGTTTACAACAGCGCCTTTTTTTTATAGAAGTCTTTTAATTATTTTCACTCACTTACCTAATGACAGAGTAAAATAACAAGCACGTGCATAAGTTTATGTGTTTTTCAATTAATTTCAAAGGGTTGAAGGACACAGTTTTTGTTTCCCAACCAAGTGCATTGCTTCCTATGTCAGTTTTCAGCCTGTAATGTGGTGTTTCATCATTATGCTGCAACAGAATATGAAAAACAGGTTTTTAATCAATGAATCCTCCCCAGAGCCATCTTAAGAAGAAATATTCTCCCAACAGTTGCTTGCCGTCTCAGATATTTAATTATCTTTGAAGACAAACTAGATGTACTTATGAAAACTTCCTGCTGCAGAGACAAAAGTAGCAGCAGCAGGATTTATTTGACGTTGTATATTTAAAATGTAATTCCACTGGGACATTTTGTATATTTATGTAGCTTACAACAGAGAAAAATGTTCTTCTGTGTATCAAACCTCCTTTAAAATTCTCTCCCCGGCTGTTTTCCTCACAGCCGGAGAAGCTGGGTGACATTTGCATCTCTCTGCGTTACGTCCCAACTGCTGGCAAACTCACCATCTGTATTCTGGAGGCCAAGAACCTGAAGAAAATGGACGTGGGTGGACTGTCAGGTACAGAAATAGAAATGAGCTTTTAAATATTGCACCTCATTATCACATTTTTCACATTTGACACTATTTCCGTGTTCACAGTTGGATAAAAATAGAAACTGTGGTCAGATTAATGTGAATCTTGGAGGGTTGCAGTGGGACTGCAGCGTTATGGAGAAGCGTGCCTGCGAGCACAACCATTAGGTCGGTGATGCTCTGCTCACGTGCTGACGCTGCAGTACTCGCCATGCAGCAGCTCTCACACCCGCTGGCTTCAGCATTGGCCCCATCTGTTGGTGCATTACAGCATTGCAACCCAGACATGCATGTGCGTGGCATGTTCAGCACATTTATCACGATTTCTGCCCTCTTCCTCCAGATCCCTACGTGAAAATTAATCTGCTTCAGAACGGCAAGAGGCTGAAGAAGAAGAAGACGACAGTGAAGAAGAACACACTGAATCCATACTACAATGAGTCCTTCAGCTTTGAGATTCCTCTTGAGCAAATGCAGGTAAGGACATAGATTCACTTGTTAAAATCCTTCAAAATTTAGCTTTACCATGGATGAAAAGAGTACCACGAGCACTGTATCTAATTAAATAGTCATTACAGTGGAAAAAGCACATGTGCACCTGGTTACATGTCACTGTCTCATCACTCAGTTTTTTTATTCACTTAAATGAACATGACTGACAACATTCAGATGGTCTTTTTCAGGTAAAAGCTTAGGACGGGAATACTCATGTATATATGAGTAATTCGTGATGAATAGTCACTTCATCATCCTCTAATTAGACAGTTGGTAAAAAAAAAAAAGTGTGAGAACAACACGCTCTGTCTCCAGCTCTTGAGAGTAATCACACAATGTCAATGTTAATGTCACATTAGCATATTTAAGTGCATCTCTGTAACTTTTAAACAAGACACTACATATTTTATCATTTCCACATTAAATTAAATTGATAGTGCACTATTAGCAGTGGTATTGTTGAAGTTATATTCATAAGCAATAAAGTTAACCTTTGCTAAGTTAAATGCACTATTAGCATTTTTACAGCCACTTCGGGCTCTCCTACATGTTTGGAGGAAAAGGGTTAGTGAAGGGATTTTCAGTGCACCACTTAATCCTACACACTGGTCCTTTTATGAAAGCCATAACATCATTATAACATAACAATAATTGGCACTTAAGGACACAGTGGCCACTGTTGAAGACCATGAACACGTGCTGTGAAATGCTCATTGATTTCCTACACATCTAATCTGGGAAATAAAACAGCTTTAACATGCAAAAATACATTTTACTCTTAAGAATAAAACATTTTATTCTTAATAAGTATACTTTTTTTGTACTTTACAACAAGAAACACAACAAGTCAAACGTTTTTGTAAACAGAAGCCAGCAGGACACCAAACATGCCAGATTTCAGAGAGATGTTAGCAAATCTCAGTTGCCACCACCCACACAGAGCACCCTTAGGGCGCCAACAACAGCCACAGCAATGGGACAATTGCACATCCAAACATTTGGTGTTATGCACCGTCAGCTGTGATACTTCTGCATTAAAAACCTCTTTCAGTTAAAGAAGGATTTTCAGATTTTGGAATGTACATAACAACTCTCTATCTTCTATATCTATGTATATCATGAATATCTATATATCTATAGATCTATATGTATTTATATCTGTGTATATCTGTGTATCTTCTGTCTTCTATATATCTATAAGTCTCTGTTCCTTCATTGCACTCTGAACCTTATTGTGATGCTTTTTCTTTATTTTTCCAAGAAAATCCAAGCTGTGATCACAGTGCTGGATTATGACAAGATCGGCAAGAACGACGCCATCGGGAAGATCTTGGTGGGAAGCAAGTCCACAGGGGCCGGGCTCAAGCACTGGTCCGACATGCTGGCCAACCCCCGTCGCCCCATCGCCCAGTGGCATCCACTGCAGCCAGAGGAGGAAGTGGATGCCGCCGTCGCAGCCCTAAATGCCAAGAAGTAAATTCCCACCAGAACACAGCGTCCCCCCCTCCACCTGCCTACCCACCCATGCATTTCCAATCATTTCCCCAGGTCCCACATATCAGTGTATATTCCAAAAAAAAAAAACCACCCCGACTGTACATCCACTCCCTCCACCACCCACCTTCCTCTCCCACCTCCGCCACCTTTTAAAAGATCCATAAATATCATTCAACATGATGGGAGATATATAGTTTAAAAAAAAAAGCATCATGTTCTATGAATTCATGTCATGAAAAAAGAAGACGAGTTACAGGATGGACAGATACTCCGTTGATTTTTCTTTAGATCTATTTTTGTATTGGGGTTGTGGTTCCATTAAATAAGAATACAGAGTGAAGAACAGTGAGAGTGCTATATGGGAATCTGGTGATAGAGGGGATAAAACATACATTCACTCATACTGTACTTCTCACCCTTTCCCTTTAGTGACACGGTTTGCTTAGAATAGTGCTTAATAATAAAATGCTTTATACTGCCATATAATAGAGAAATAACACAAGCAGGTCCATTCCTTAGGTGTATTGTGCACCATTTTCCACACCTGCCAGTTATCATAGGTGATTCTGTTAGTTTGACGTTACATTCCTAGAGTTGGGTAGCGAGTAGGGATAGGCACATATCCAGTTGCCCACAAACACACTGCCTTTTTTGATTAGTTGACTTTCCGCCCATCGTCTCAGGAAAACTGAGGTGAAACTGAAACTCCATGCCTTTTTTTCTAAACGGGTTGTTATTATTCAAAAAAAATTCCACTTGATGAGGGATGAAAGTTTGGATTGAAAGGCTTGTTTTTTTTTGTCCAAGACGTAAGGCTCACGACTATTGTTAGTTTATTCATGAAATTGGTACATCAGGGAACTGGGAGTAATGGGTTTTTCAGTAAGAAAAACTAAAAATAAAAGGGGTATTTGTGTATTTCTTGACTGTGCAAAGAGGCTGTGTCTCTCATCTGAGCAGCAAAAAGTGAGGATATATCAGAGCAGGTACAACAGAGACCGATTCCAACCTCCAATGGCATGATATTTACAAGGTGTCGATTACTGCCTGCAGTCTACCACCCCCCCTCCCAACGCCTCTGATTCTGTATCTCACTTGTTCAGTGCTACTGCCATTCGTCATGGACTTGACACAAGGGTTTTACTTCAAAGGAATCCCTATAACCGTCTTACAGTCATAAAGGAGACAAGCCTTCAAAGTAACAAAATAAGCAATTTTCAACTTACCAGGGACGCCTTCCAGTTCACGGTGTTGTTCTCTTCATTTTTTCCTTTCTGTTTTTTCTATCCTTTTTTTAAATTTTATTTCGCCAGTTGCGTTTTGTTTCACTTCAAACGCTTTTAATCCTCAAGCACTTTATATGTTACGTTCAAGTCCACTCAGAAACCAGAGCTTTAATTATTTATGTTAGGAATAACTGCTGATTTTAAATAATAAGGGCGAGGGAGTGCATTATGTTAGCAGTTATTTTGTTGTTGCTTTATTTCAGCTCATTGTTTTGTTTACGTAGTTTTTGATTGTTTGAATAATATAACGTTACTCACTCGATTACAAGGATATGATCTGGTAGAAGGCACTGATCCACGTGTATTTTATACACAGCTTACCAAACTGTTAAATTTAATTGCACTACTGGGTATTATTCTGTGCTGTGGTAATTTGACGCTGTTCTTTAATCTATGTTTTTCTTTTTTTTCTCTTTTTTTTTATTAAAAAAAATGTTGTGAGATTGAATTTTTCTGTGGCACACATGACATGCCAGACAGGTCCTGTCTCCTCATATAAATGGACTCCTCTGATAAGAAAAGAGACGTGTCAATCTAATGCTGCTCCCTGGCTCCTTCACAGAATGACATTGGTTCACTGTTTGTAAATTAAATATTATATAGAGGAGTAAGTTTTAAGGGACAAACTTTTTTGACATTAAAAAAAAATAATAAATCACCAGCTCTGAATAAATTGGTAAAAGCTAAATTGTTGATTAAAATCCGGATATTCGTGATGTGCTTTGGCCCCAGTGTTTTTTACCTGTTCGCAGGTCTAGTTATGAGTCAAAGTCAGAGCTGTCTGTGAGCACCAACAGCAAAAACTACCCGTTGACTGTGTGCAATGAAATGCAAAGTCAGTGTAAATCAAATGTAGACAGAACTGCTACTTTGTTTTAAGTTTAATGAATGTTGGCTCTTGTATCTTGTATCCTAGTTTTTTTTGTTGTTTTTTTTTTTTAAATAACCATAATGGACCATGTTTGGATTTCTGTTTCTCATCCCATATAATATTTTTCCTCTGTTAATGAAGCAGCACTAAAGAAAAGGCAACATGGAAGCAATCAAGCAACCCATCGGTGTGTAGTTTTGCCTATATACATAGTTCATACACGTTGATACTGCATGTTTATACAAAAATACTGTACATAAGAGCATGTTTTAGAGACGAAGCAAAAATATCTCGTGTACGTAAATGGGTGTCATTTGTCATTTTAATAACACGACGAAGGGAAAAAAAAGATGCACTGTATATTTTCTAAATGAAACAAATGTGTATTTATTTTCCATGAGGGTCATTGGAGAGAATGTCATACAAATATTAGAGTACTATTACTAATAAGAACCTTTCCACGCCTGAACTTCTTAAGCAAGTGTGTCGTCCAGTACCGTGTGTGAGTTCATGTAGGATGAAAATGTAGCCGCATGCTTGCTATCTAAATCCTTGTGATCTGGATTTTTTCTTTCATTTGATACCATTTTATCTGCCATACGTATAGTTTCAGCACTTATCTGAAGGCCAATGTTTGACTTGTTTGTGAATTTTAATGCTGTTGCTTTTTTATTAATTTTTTTTTTTTTTAAAAGATGTGTTTTCAGTTTTTTTTTAATGTTTGGGATGGGAGGGGAGGGTCTCCAAGTCTATAAGCTGACTTTTTTCTAATAACAGATTTGGCACATTATTATTCTGGAACAACTCATTAGAGGAAGATCGAATTATTCTGTGATCTGTAGGTGGATTGTAGGAGTCATTATTTGTGCCAGCGCTGACCCAGAACGAATTCAGTTGGATGATTATATTTGTATAAAATGCATTTCCAGGGGCCAAAAGATGAAAAATCCCATTCCACTGAACACAAATGACTTGGAATCCCTTCTTCTTCTTTTTCTTCTTCTTCTTCTTCTTCTTCTTCTTCTTCTTCTTCTCTCTTTCTTTACCTTGGAGGATTTTTTTTAAATTTTTTATTTTTCACTTCTATTTAAATGAC
>JAPZDV010000002.1:20552350-20565487 GCA_029814665.1 Acanthurus lineatus | reverse complement strand
TTCTATTTCTTCTTCTTCTTCTTCTTCTCTCTTTCTTTACCTTGGAGGATTTTTTTAAATTTTTTTATTTTTCACTTCTATTTAAATGACCTGAAACCCTTCACGGCTTTGTCTCTTTTACTGTGTTTATTATACAATATGTGTACGTGTATACAAGATAAATGAATATGATAAAACTAAAGCCATAAAACTCAAGCACTAACTCTTTAGAGCTCAGCTGAGTAGCTAGAGTTTATTTATGAAGATTAAAAAAAAAAAAAAAATTCTGACATGTCTTCATTTTCCTCGGCCAGTGTTTCTCTTTTACATTCCGTCCAGAGGTCTTTGTTCATCAAGAGGGCAAAATCCATTTTACTGTATATGTGAGCATTGAGAACAGTTGTGAGTTTAGTAGAGTGAGTGTGTCTTTTTCTACTTTCAGAGCTGTTGATGTCCTTGTTTCATAGAGGTAGCTGATTTTACAGTATCGTGATTAGTAATGTATATTCCTTGTTTTGGTAGTATGAATAAATAATATATAATACCACAATAGGTTCTCAATAATACTGCTTAAATTATATAAATATATATATATGAGAGTGTGTTCTATTCTTGGGCTGAGTGCAATTTATGAACCAAACTGGATCACTCGTCAAGATTCTCCTCTTCCGGTTTAGCAGCAGAATGTATAGTGACTTCATGTACAATCAGTAACACACTGCTGGTGATCTTAGGCTCCTACTGATGATTTTCATTGGTTCCTTTATTATAAAGTCCACTCCACAAAATTAAATATTGAGAGATCCAACAACATTAAAGCAAAACAGGAAAACAGGGGAAACATAATACAGTGGTACCCAAGATTTAGACCTGAATCCCTCTGATAGAACTATGCATAAAGTTATGGTTTTCACAAAAAAACATGGCAAAAAGTCTATGAAAACAAAGGAATATGTATTATTTTATTTTCATAGTATGAAATTAAAGAAAGGTTCAGGATTTTGGGAAATAAACTTACTGGCTTCTTGCTTAGAAATGAGAAGATTGATGCTGCTGCTAATAATCTGTGAATTAAGTATGAAGCTGGAGCAAAGGGACAGTTAGCTTAGCTTAGCATACAGACAGGAAGTAGGTTAATTGTTCAGGTATAAAGTTGATTTTCTTGTCATCGTTCAACAGTAAATGTTAGTTGTAGTCCCTTAATGCTGCTCACAAAGCAAAAATATGAATTGATTGAATAAATAATAGTATAGAAATTAAATAATACTAAATAATAAGTCATAATAGCGATAAGTAATAATAAGTGCAGAGGATTAATCAAGAATTCTGACAGGAAAAGAAGCTGCTTTCTGGTTTGGCAGATACTTCTTGTTTGCCAGATATATAGAAGATATAGAAGTAAACTTTAACCTTAAAGTTGAAAAATAAAAATTTCCAGCACCTCTTAAGTTCTAAATTGGGTTAAGAAAAAGATTCCAGGAAGTCACAGGAAGTCAAGAGCTCAGCTAGCTCTTTCCCCCTGTTTCTAGTCTTTGTGCTAAGCTACGCTAACCTTACGCCAGCTTCATACCTAAAGGACAGTCAAGAAAGGTATTGATCTTCTCAACTAAATCTTATTAAGAGGGTGAAAATGCCTATTTCACAAAATGTTGAACTATCCCTTTAAGTTTACCTCAGTTGCTGAACTTTCTCTTAAACAAACCTTAAACTGCCATGTATCTATCCTGACAACAGTGTGCTGTGCGACGCCGCACATTGACTAATGCAATATTATATTTATTCACTGTCCCATTAATGCTACTGACTGTGACCAAATAATGCACTGAGAATATTTCCAACACAAGATTTCAGTGCGTCTCAGAAATACTGCCAGTACCTGATCACAGTTGCCTGCACTCGTCAATACTGTTTGAATCTACAAGGCCAAACTGACAATTCACGCAGACGCAAACAGAACACATCAGACAGTCAGGGCAAATGTGATCCCAGGTAAATTTAAAGCACATTTAAGAGATTTATTTATGAATTTTCTTTTGCTGCTCGGGTCACCACAGTCACATGACTGCCTAAGTTCTATGGGGGACAGAGACTGGGAGCTGTGTGTGCTTGTGTATGTGCGATATATAGATAAAGTGTAGGTCTTTTTAGCAGAAATGGTGCAAAAACTCAGCACTAGAATATATAAATACAATATACAGTACAGGTCTGCATGCATGGGACACATTACTCATTCTTAAGTGTACATCTTTGTGTGTATGACCGTAATACTCAAACAATCTTAGTTGTATTTTAACTATGGGGGTTAGTCTGTTCTGTTGATTGCTGTGTAGATGTACAATACTTTTATGCACAACTGCATCTGAAACAATGTGCTGTTTCAGCTGTGCAGGGACAGTTTTAGAGCACAACACACACAACTTTCCCTTTCTTTTTTTTTGTTTTGTTTTTTTGTCTTCGACCAACGCTGGGATTTAAAAAGGGAAACCATCCAAAGTTCAATAAATCATTCGTCACCTTGTCAAAATGTATCAATAAGCCTCTCAGCGGGTAAAGAAACCACCTTGAAACATGTTGTCTTGTCTCCTCTATTACTCGCTGTATTTCTTCTTTGTATTCTTGTGCATATGTGTAATCACTCCTGTTGTTCTTTTGCTTTTGTGAGGTGTTCTCCTAATGTAGAATGTAGGACTGTATTTAAACCAATGCCAGAGTCACATTTGCTTTTTTTGTTCGTGTCTTTGTCCTGTTTATACGTGTAACCAGCTATGTACCATCAGTATCACTGAGCTGAATAGGAAGCAGGCTCGTCGATTCTCTCCTCTGAATCTGCTTTTGAGCGTGAAGAATGCCGGCCTTCATGTTTACAACATGGACATACTGTATACTGCCAAACATGCAGGACCGCACCAAACTCCCCTCTTGACGCCTAGTCCTCCACCGACCATCCCTGATGCAACTGTACTCTCAAGACTCTTTCCTTTTTCTTTTTTTTTGTTCACCTCTTTCTCTTCTTCATCATCTTTTAAAGCATCAGAGGACAGTCAGGTTGTGTCCTCTAGCTGTGTTTCTTCGTGTCTAGTGTCGTGGTGCGCGTGTTCATGTCAGTACTTGTGCCTACTGTGGATCGCATGCTTTAGCCCTTGACTGGACACAAACGTTGCTCACAAACTCCTCTTGACCCTTATGTGGACAAACGTTGGGGATCCTTATAAAGTTATCAAGGGAACCAAATAACTTATTACAAAATTTATCATATGTGTTACCAGTTCTGTAAAAAAACAAATAGGAAATAAAGGCCTTTTAATTACCATGACTTGTTTGTGTTTAATATTTGCTGTGTTCAGCTCGGCTGGCTGCGAGTAATCTCATTGCCACTGATGCATAATTTATTAATGTCACACAGAGAAAAGCATCGTTTTTTATTTCCTTTACAGTTTATTAAGCAAAGTGAGTAAAACGATGTGTGCATATTCTTGAATAACTGAACAACACATTTCAAACGTTTCAATACAAGACAATGCGTAGTTCAATACATCTACAGCATGTTTAGAAATAGCTGCTGACATATAATGTGTCTTATCTGTAGCTTTAAATAAATCCGTTTACCGTACGTGACCAAAGAAACACTTGTGTTACAGCATGCCGCCCTGGTTTGACTCTAAAACCATCACATTGTTTCAGAAGACGTCAAACGCTTGGGGCTCCAGCCAACTCGCCCATTAAGTGAAGAGAAGACAGATAGCAAAATCACTCATGTCTGTGGCCAACATTCATCACTTGGAGCATCTCTGCAGCTGAAGGAATTTTAATGCAAATGTGAGGCTGAATCTGGCAGTTTTCATAGATTAAATATGATCAGATACATAAATAACACACGGGTTCGGACAAAGGATGACTTTATCTGTCTTCTTTCTGATGGAATAAAGGAAAGTTTATGACTCTCCATGAGCTTTATTTTTTTTTTCAACCTTTATTTCATAAGGAAGAACCACTGAGAGCAAAAATCTATTTGACAAGAGAGACCCATTTGGTTTCTACAAAACAACAGCCTCTTTCATTGTTTGATGATAATTAAACTAACTTAACTTAATAATTTTCAAACACCGTGTGGACCCCAAACATTTTTAATATCATGTAACATGATGCAGCAGCACCAGGCCTCTAAAGTGAGCAGAGCAGAAGGGCTGCAGAGCTGCAGTACTGGATTGAATTAGATGTGTACCTAATAAACTGGAAACACATGATAATCTTCCTTTAATATTTATAATATGATTTATCCAATAATATTAAATGCATAACAAGGTTAAGTTAAAATGTTTGTCAAAAGGTGTTACTGAAAGGTGTTAACAACAGTTTTAAAACCCTAAAAACTTTGGGTTGTGCTTAATGTTTAAAATCACGTTATACTGTGGAGATTAAAATGTCAGCAGGGATTTTACAGCACGTCAACCAGCAGATGATTTTGACATTTGTGTTTTCATCACTTAACAGAAAAATGGCTGAGACATCAACCAAAAAAATGATAAATTCCTCTGCAAGAAAAAACAAGAGTAAACAAAGTATAAAGATTAAATCTAAGAAATGCATAAATAAATAAATATATCTCTATTTTTTTAAAAAAACGTAACATAGCAAACTTTCTTTCACACACTCAGACTTTCTTCTCTAGCCAGTTACCACTGTTGCTTTGAAACTTAGCCATTGAATTTAAAAAAAAAATCTACTATGAAGGACAAGCAAAATAAAATATGATGACTTGAAACATATAAGGAACCACTGAACAGAATCTTGCAAACACTAAATGACACTACATGCTGCTATTGATGCCCAGATCATCAGAGATCCACACTTTCCAATCCGTACAAAGTGCACTCACACAGTACTGTGCCTCTGAGGGCCGACATACAGTCATTTTCAAATACAAAAATGCAAATAATAGCTTTGACTGAATTGTCACAAAAATTAATCTGACCAGTTGGAAATTGTTTGCAACAATGTTGTTTCTATAATCTCACCAAGGAGTTGATAAAAGGAAGTTTTAATTATGAATTTTATGGCTCTTATGTTCCATAAAGACTTGACTTAAGCGTTTCTGGGGCCGTTAGCAGGCATAGCTGAGAGACAAACCTGAGGATGATGACAAGGCAAACAAGATGTAAGCCTTAACATCGTTATCAGGAAGAACAAATTTTAAAATAACTTGTCATTACCTAAAAAAATTATGACAGAAGCTGGAGATTTCCTCCTGCATTCAAACACATTCCTTGTTTGGAGCAAACCCCTAGTGGTCATTAGAGGAACTGCATCTTACAGATGCACTCGCTTAAATGTTTGTTGCTACTCAGATGCTGTGGTTGGCTGCAGGGGTCTCAGCAGCAGTAAAGCTTTGCTGGATTGATTATTGTTCCTATTTCCTCTAATTTTTTTTATGTTTTCATTTTAATCTCTCAAATAACCTTCATCTGATTAAAAAAGATTATATTTTTGAGAATTTTTTTTCTGAGTTGTCTCATAATCCTTCTGTCAACATTTCATCAGAAACCACTGGGTCATTTGTCCGAAAACTTAGTCAGGATCATCCACAGACTTCAGTGATCCAGAGTCATGAGAGAAATTTTGATACATATATCCGTTTAATCAGTTTTTATCAAAAGAGCCACAAACAAAGTCATGAGAGGCAAGACTTCGCTGCAGTACATAAGCTACATCAAATGCTTTTAAAAGTATGCTTGTATTCCTTAATAGAGTATCAGTATAAATTCATGAAATATTTTTTACAAAATCAACAATTTTGCTTCTTTTCAATAAATAAGAAAGAAGAGGCATCCAAACATTTGCAATCAGCTTTGACCCTGAATATTGTCAAATGCTGCAGTATTAGAATCTGGATCCTTGGCTGGGTCCCATTTAACTTGCCTATTTAGAAATATTGATTTGATTTATAAATATTAGTCAAATATATCTGCCAATTTGGCCCGTGAAAATATGACAAAATTCAATGACAATGGCTTCTATTTTCTTTCATAATCAAGAAACAACATTAAAATACTTTTCTGCAGTGCACAATGTAGCAACAAACGTGATATCTCAAAGTGACGTGTGGCTATAATATTAGAAAGGATGCCCTCATGCAAACCCCTGGATATGTTTGAACAGGGCCTTTAAAGGATATTCAAACACTGCAAAACTGGTCCCTATTAGGTTAATGTGAAATACGGTATTTTACAAAATAGCTGTAACTAATCAAGTAGAAACAATAGCTTCAACTTCATCATCACACACAGTGAAATATGACTTCTCTAAAAACTCATCTTTGGATCTTCACAAGTCCCAACAGGAATTCTTTTTTTTTTGCAAAACAGCTCATCAACCTAACTCGGAGAGAGAAGCCACAACTCGGGACATCAGGGGTAATTAATCTGCCATATCGGGGGTTGGAGCGTCCACAGACACAGAACAGGAGCTTCAGACATCTTTCATTTGGACAGTTTGCTGATGACTCGGATGAGAGCCCCATTTTCATCCTTTAGCCTCTGGTTGTCTGACTTGAGCTCTGCTAAAATCTGGGACAGCAGGAGGAAAGAAGTCATATTAGAGAATTATATCATCATCACAGTTATACACTCAGTCTGTTAAATAGTTTGAGGGTAAATGTGAAGCTTTGGGTGGTACAGTGACACAATTCATCAGAACTGTCTACTGTAATGATAAAACAGCATCAGTCATCACCAACGACAAGTGGACTAAAAGTTATCTTTCAGCAAAGTTTGAGGCAAAGTCATGAGGACATGCTTTGTGGTACTTGATCATGCAAGTGAGGAGTGACTTTACAATTTGTTCTGCATATGAAAAGTGAAAGAGAATGTAATGAAAGTTAAAGAGAGAGAGAGAGAGAGAAACTGAGAGAGGGTCAATTTCACAAATCTAGGTCACGTCTCTCATGAGGCGCAGTGGCTAAAAATAACCGCCGTCGTTGCCAAAGTATTTTCCGACAAACAATAACCCTCTGCTGCTCCGGCTGTGGCACATTACAAAAGACTGGTGAAAGAGCAAAGACACTTGGCATCAGTGTGTTCTGTGGCAATTCACCTGTTTGAAGACTCTTTTCTATTCTGTCGTCTCTGCTTTCTACCACAGAACACTGAATGATAAATTCCTGTCTATAAATCCCTTTGACATGGTAATGCCCTGCTCTATGTGCAATTTTGAAAAAGTAGTTCAACAGTTATAAGGAAATATACCTCTTTGCTTTTTTGCAGAGAGTAAGACAAGAAGATTCATACCACTCTTGAAACACTATGCTAATCAGATGCAGCAAGCAGCAAGTTAGCTTAGCTTAGCTCAAAGATTGGAAACTGGGGAAGATAGCCAGCCTCGCTCTGCACTAAGGTGACAAAGAAAAAATCACAAAAACTATAATTTGACTGTTTTCGAGTGTAGAAAAACCTATTAATTAGTAAACTTTAAAGTGCTGGTAGGCTGTTTTTTTACCTTTGGACAGAGTCAGGCTGTCTTTTTCCATTCCCCCCTATGCTAATCTATGCTAACTATTTGCACCCTACAGTGTCATGTTTAGTGTATAGACACGAGGGTGGTATCTAATTCTGGGCAAAGAGGAAAATTAGCTCTACATATATCCTGAATATAATGGATACAGAGTGAAGTAACATATTCAAGTAACATATATCAAGTAGGATATTCATCTGACCGAGTTCACGAACTGAAACACGCACAAAAACGAAATCCGTCACATATCTACTTGTGTCTCATCAAGTGGCACTAGACTCATTTTGAAGGCTTATTATCTCAAACATTCAATTTCCTTTGGAAGATTGATTCCTTGGCAAAGAAAATTTGCATTAATTACACAGCACATTACACAGACCCACATATATTTGACTGTTGCAAAATGGATACAAACATGTTATTCTTTATGGTGCAGACTGCTGCTTCAGATAGATATTTTTAAATGATAACCAAAGGAAAAAAAACTCCTCATTGCACCGTTTCTGTCATGTGAAGCCCCATGCAACATGACTGCAGCTAAATATACACTTCAAAGAAGGATTAAAAGAATTTTTTTTGGGGGGGGGAGGGTTAGCAGAGTTGCCCTCTGATGGTCATAAAGGAGACTAGGTTAAAGGAGTGCAGAGGGGGATGCATTGCAGTGTAGGGGGGGAGTGAGCATTGGGATGATGCAGGACCTGCCTGAGAGGGACACAGCAGAGGACGAAGGAGCTGTAGAGGCACCACAAGGAGAGAGGAGCGTAGAAGTAATGTGGCTGAGAGGGGAAGAGGAGGGGGGGAGAAAAGAGGACAGATGATGTCAGAGGATCAGAGGTCCTCTGTCTCCGGCATGGAGGCCGTCTCAGAGAGGCGGGCGAGGACACGCAGCATGGCTCTATTCTCAGCCAGGAGACACTCGTTCACCCTCCGCAAGCTCTGGACCTGAGCCAGGGCAGGGAAAGCCTGCACAGAGGAGCAGAGAGATACAGAGAGGGGCAGACAGAGAAAGCATGCAGGGAGGCAGGCTGTGTGCAAAGAGAAAGACTCATATGACTCTATACATATCCACTCATACAGGCATGCACCTTCACACCTACTCAGACAGGGGTAAACAACAGCAGATCTGAGAGATTTATAAGCAAAATTTGTATATAAATAGATATTTATACAACAGGGAGATTTTAAGAAGAAATAGCAAAAGTTGCAGCAAGCAAAGGAAATACTGAAGCCCGTTCTGCTTAAGTATGTGCTCAGCCATCTGTACGGGCTGCATGTGGGGATTGGTGAGGTGCTGAAGTGTTATTATATGCATAGCTTTGCAAAGGAGAGGACATAAAAATTCATGGAAATTCACACAACCTAAAACTCTAGTATTCACACTCTGCACAAGAACCCAGTCTGTTTTAAGTCACAGGACAAGAAATGATTCATTTCCCCTTCTTCTTGGCCTGCCCTTTGAGGTAAACCTCAATGTGGTTCGACAGCAGCGTCTGTGGTTTGACGCAATTCCTGAGGGTAAGCCACAGAACACACACACTCACTCAAACACAAATGCACACACACACAAAAACAGGGAACTTCTGGTGTTTTTTTTCAATAGTTTTAAGATGTGAATATGACCAAGGATGAGGTTAAAAGAGGGAATCCAGCTGCGTCTTACAACACCACATCACACATATATCAAAGCAATTTAGGCTAGCTCGTGTTTGGGACTGAACAGTTCGTGCATATAATGTCCTTTTAGTGTTAGAATGGAGCAGTTTAGTTTCTGGAAAAGTGCCCTTGACAAGAGGGAAAAGAAGGACAGAGAAAGGCGAGAGCGCATAATAACTGGTACCCTTTATTACATTCTCTTAATTTTGAGTCCTTTGATATTAAATTAGATCTGACAACACTCCCGAGTTCTGCAGATTATTTTACATGGTTGCTATTAATTAAGTTTCAGTAGCTGTTGAAAATAGCTCAGCTTTTTTGTAAGAAATTTAAGACCCTACAGGGTAATCTGACACCAAGACATCGATAGTATTTCAGAAGGGAAAATAAGGACACACTGTTTTTGATGTGAAAAACCTGAAACCAGAACCAGTCAACGACTGAGCTGAAGTGCCAGCGGGTTCAGATCTGAAGAGGCAGTCCCTGTTCAACTTGTGCCTCCTGACTGGAGCTGAAGTTGTGTCTGTGTGCACCATCTTTAGGCAATAAGTTCAAAAAGCTTTTGCATTTTTGACACTTCTGTCATATGCAAAGAGTCACGCCTTCAGTTTTTATAATAGCTAAATTTATAAAACAACAGCAGCAGTTGAAACACAAACAGTGGTGTAAGTGTTAAAATTACAGCAGCTGTTATTTTGTTTGCCTGTGAGAGACAACACTGACATTTCTGCATCTGGAGATCTTAAAGGTGGAGTGACCAGATGTGGGAGAAAGATACAAAAAGATTTAATAGGTCATTTGGATTTGATGACATGTGAGACGGCAATCAATCATCTTCCTCCGGAATCGCTTACTCCACCCTTAAGTGATGCAGCTATCTTTTATTGTCCAGTAGGCGGTTAAAGTTGGCACTAATCTGACATTGACTGACACAGCTCCCCCTTGTGGAGAATCTGCACTTTAAGAAAGTAAATAAGTGGCTGTGAGTGAGTGACAAGCCAGCTCTCTGGCGTGATTTGGATCTACAGAAAACAAAACAGATCGTGCATCTGTGCCTCTGCAGCATTTACAGTCTGAAGTACTCATCATTTTTTAATGTGACGTACATACATGTGTGACCACACGTGTAAACATGCCCGAGTATCTGACAGAATGGACTCATGTGAGGTGACAGGCAGGTGTCAATCACTCCTCTGCGTCATAGCGACCACTCACCATCCCCCCTCCCCTGAGACAGCCCGCTCTCAGGGCTGGTACCCACAGCGGAACCGCATTGGGGGGTCCTGCCGAGGGAACCACGACAACACGGGGGTCAAACATCTGCTGCTGACATGTATCTTGTTTAACACGTCCTCATCACTGTCTGAATAATATGTTTTCTTGAATTAGAATAACTTTGTCTTGCAGGATGTAACTCTAGCTAAGTCCACATCAAATCGCAGTGCAAACTTTAACCAAATCCTGAAAAAATCAGCAGAAAAATAACGTGTGCTTTCATCCACCACCATTATTCAATTATTAGGAGTCGGGTTTTTGAGAGAGACAACACAGATGCTAATTTTCCAGGATGGGTGCAATAAAAAATGCAAAAGAAGAGGGCGCAAGGAGATGATGTAAATAAATAAGCCCCTCACAATGCAGAACTGTGAATAAAAAATGTAGAAAACATGATGTAAATAAAGTTTTAACAGTATTCTGCACAGTATTTATGACCACAGTCTCAACACTGATTCACACAAATCTGGCATTTATTTCTGCCAGTATTTATTGTTACTTTATTTGAGTGATTTTCAGTCAAATGCCTCTTGATTTAATCTTTTAGTCTGTTTCTACTGCACTTTCCTGCGATTTGCTTTTTTGGATAAACTACCCTTTCTACCTCAGCCAAGCGTTAAAACTCTTTTTAACTTTTCAGCATTTGCACTCATGTTTTTCTATAATTAAATTGGAAATGCTTATAACAGGTGGACTGACACCAAGCGAATGTCGCTGCGGCATAGCAATCGCATAGCAATCAAAGTATAATCTCATTATGTAATTTTTCATGATTGTTTGCACAAACTGCACACTTACATTGCAGACAGCATCTACTCAGGCCTTAAATCTCCTCTGCAGCTCTGGCTTGTGTTTCTTTGTGAGGCAGAATACACAGAGTGCAGTGCAGGAATGTCTCACAAAAGCAGGTCTTTTGCTCTTGGACGGGGTTTGGTATTCAGCTGGAACTAGGTCACAATGTTCACCCCAACAGTGGGATAAGTGGAGCAGGAGAGCAGCAGCACAGGCTCCTCCTCAGCCTGGCAGGAAGTGGCCCCGCAGAACACTGTGGGTAATGAGCCTGAAGCATTAACCTTCCCTCTCCTTGACTCCAAACCCACCTGTCTAACCGCAACCCTGTAGGGTGCTATGTGTGTGTGTGTGTGTTTTGCTCTGTTAAAACACTTTAGGCATGCTTGATTTAGCATGGGTGAGAGAGGCTTGGCTGGAGGTGTGTTCATTCAAGTACCGTTAGTGTTATTATTGCATCGGGAGGAAAAAAACACTTAGATAAATGATGCACAACTTGTATCGAATACAAAATATGCCATTTAAACACAGGATGAGACTGCACAGTTTTTGCATGCACTGACCTTTAACTCCTCCTCCATGTTTGACACCCTTTTCTCAAGAGCTTGTTTTTCCTGTGAATAAAGAAGAACAAACCAAGGAAATACTCTTATCGTCTGTTGAAAAGTCAAAAAGTCAGCCAGTAGACTACAATTTGCAGCAGACAGGATAATTATAGAGGAAAAGACCAAGAAAAGATATGGATGTTTGTCCATCTTGATAATACACAACATCAAATAAAATTCCCAAATGCCAAAACGCTCTCAAGACACTTACCCTTTTCTCCGAATCAAGCGCTGTAGATCTCTCTGATATTCTCTCGTGCCTCTAAAAGTTAGAATGGTACTGTTATGGTGAACACTGGGAAAAATAACTAAAGAGTTATATATATATTTTGAGCATGATTCAGTTCTTTGTAATAAGACAAAACCTTCCTTCAGCACACCCATGAAAAAAGGGACGATGGTGAAAGTTTCTTAAGTTTTTATTCTCTTGTTTTCTTTACCTGAGTTACTTTCTCCAGCTGAGATCGTATCTTCACCAGTTCTTGTTTGCTGTCGTGCAACCTGGATTTGAGTCTCTCATTCTCGTGCAAAGCTTCAGCATACATCTAAAAAAATAAACAGAATGAAGATGAAGGAAAAGCTTTATTCCAGAGATTCTTTTAATGTCTAGTTTTCTTTTTTCCTATTTTTGATAGTCAAAATTTCATTTATTAAGTTGAAAACATTTTTTTAATTTAGAAAATAATTAAAACCAAAGTCCATTCTTAAACACCAGCATTTTTTCTCCACAAACAAGCTCAACAAATGCTTTTTAATTTGCATACTAACTGCTGCTTGCTAGCATAGAACAATAGCTAAGCAAATTTTTGTTAGCTAGCTTATGTTGACAACTTTGTACAGAAAAGACATGGACTGCCTTTAGGTTTTTCACAGAGATTTGTGTTTTCCTCTGAGGAAATTTCTTGAAATCAGAATAAAGGTAACATTAATATATTTTAACCAGCTATTCTTTAATAAACATAATCTCTGAAGCTCACAGCAGGTTTAGCTAGTTAGCCAGCTACATAGCATAGCAGCCCTGTTTGGCTAAACAGAATTTTGTTTCATTTATTCATTGTGTTAATATTTTACACAATTTGTATTGAAATTATACTTACATTGCCATTTATTTGTTTAATACTCAACAATTTTGGTGATGAATATATTGTATACAGTAAAGAAATCAAAGCAAATACAAAATTTGAATATCATTCGAAACCTGCTGATATTCTCCCTTACAGTAACTGTTTGTTTGACCATCCATTTATATTCACAACAAACCAATTTTTAATATTATGTACAATTATATAAAAATTACATAAAAACAACACTTAGTATGTTAAAAATGCAC
>JAPZDV010000002.1:20502537-20536728 GCA_029814665.1 Acanthurus lineatus | reverse complement strand
CTTGTTAAGGCTCATTAGTAGTAGTATCATGTAGTAATTATGAAGAAATAACTGCCTATAAGATGGTTCTGTTTAAAAATCCAGGTATATTGTGCTCATATTTTAAATCAAGCAAACTGCTTTTTACACTCTAAATTTAAATCCTCTCCTTTAAAAAAAGTGCAGTATACTTTATTTCTAATCTTATCATCCTTTACATCAACCTTGTGCAAAAGTAATTTTTTTTCTATTGATTAGTTGAGCAACAAAGACAAAAATCATCAATATTTTTATATCTCTCACTATTAAGAAAGTTAAAAAATATAGTATTTTCTTTAAGAAAAAATACGACATATTCATGAATTTGTGATACAAGGTGCACAAAGGAGAAGAAAGTGTATATCAGTCCTAACCTGGGTAGTGTAATAGATAATAGCGAACAGCAGGTGGCAGTAATGAATTAGCAAATAATAAAAGAGTTACACACATTTTGACATGACAGAGCATGGGGAGGACACATAACGTTACTTTTACTATTATGTTTTTTTCATTTGTAGTCAGACCATGTGAAAGATGGTCTGAAAGAAGCTTGACATTACTTATATCTTCTGATATTTGTTTTTATGTGCTTTAGTTGCTGCACGGTTCTTCAGAGAAAAGACACACCTGCATTCAGTGCTAATTAGTCCAATCTGGTACAAGCATCAGTGCTGGGGGGTCTATGGGCCACCCAGGGGCACGACTTATCAAATAAGTTAAAAACTGACTGTTTCTAATCAGCAGGTCGATGAGTTTTTTTTTCAAAAGTTATCAAAAATACATTTAGAAATAAGGAAACGTGTCTAAAGCTGCGGTAAGTCCTGACAAACAATCCCTGTATTGTTTTTTGCTTTGTAATTAACGTTAACGGTTAGATGATGCTAGCTTCTCTATGCTAGCTAAAACACCAGTGGTTGTTAATGCTAAACTTTTAAATATTAAACGGGTTTAACATAAAAGTTCTAGTTTTGGTTGTCTAGCGATAAATACAAAACAAAAATTGTTTATGTGTATATATGTGTGTATTATGTGTATTAGCTAGCTTAAATTCTAGATATCAGACCATTTGTAATTGGTAGTAAATGCAATTAACATGAAGTACACCTGTTAATAAACACTGGGTCGTCAAGTAGACTCAGAATTAACTTTTTATAATTTGCAGTTATTCTGGCATTGTTATATTAATTAGTTGAGTTACCACGTAAGTTTGACTACTAAATGGTGTAAGTTCAGTAATCTTAATTAGTAATATGGTTCACAGAAAGCTCGCTGTTTAATCCGATAGTTTAATTTAATGAAAAAACAAAACAAAACAAAAACTCCCGATTAAGTTCTCAGTAACAGATTTGATAGGCATAAAATATAATTGAGAAGGGGTAACCCAAACTCCTGTTACTGATCTAAATAAACTGATTAAAAACTGGTTGTAATACTATGGAGCACAAATAGCTTTTTTTCTGCTATTTTAACTCTATATTACTGTTTTTAACAGCAGTGGCTTGTGGAGAAAAACTGAATCGTGGCTTGTCAAGGACCACTTTCAACTCCAGCCAATGTTTCTATGAAGGTCAAATTGCCTGATGAGACCAGTGACCTAAGTGGAGAACTTATTCAGCACACTGAGTCCATCAATGAAGACTAAAGATTGTTTCCAAGCAGACCTCAGTAAGTGAGTGTCATTATTTATTGCATTATGGTTGCTTTGTGTTGTTTGTGTTTCTGCTACTGCATCATATATGGTCCGAGCTTGTTGTGTTTTTGGCCTTGTGCTTTTTCCTTCTGGCCTTTTATTAGTTGGCTGCTGTGCCATTGTGAGGCTTAATATGAGACTTTGTGGCTGACAGTTTCATTGACCTGAAACATGTGGACCTTGACATTAATGAACCTTTTCTGAGATCTTGAAGGGAAAATATGCCAGTTTTAAAGTGTAATTTTATGTCTAATGGCTAAAGTTTTGATTGGCAAGGTTTTCATACTATTGTCATTGTGTTGATTTATTTAGCCAAGAGGTTGCAGTTTTTTTCAACACTTTGGGACAAAGAAAGTTACTATAGTGAACCTGTTTCATTGTCATCGGTTTGGTATTGTGGTTGGGTTAAGTAACTATTTACAGTGCTTTCTTTTGTATCATGTTGTGTTATGAGAAATGTTTAAATTGCATTTGATGCCTGAGTGGTTAGCGCTGTTCCCTCAAATATAGATTGTCCCATTTTTGTGACCAGCTAGCTGGACTTCGTGTGTGGAGTTACAAGTTCTTCTTGTTTGGATGGCTGGTTTCCAAAGCCAAACACTTGAATTTTGTACAAACCATGGTTGTCACGTAAATGCATTTGCCTGTGAGTCTTAGGCCTGGGTTTGACTCATGACCTGTAGAGTTTCTCATAAAGAAACCCTTGTTTTCATTATTTGTTTGGTGTGGATAGGTAATGGTGGGATAGCATGCAAGAAGAATGCACTACAATTAGGTTTAAGAGGACTGAAGTGTTCAGTTGTTTTAAGTCAGATAGTGTAAGCTCAATAGCTGCAGTTTTGCCTCTATTATGTCCATGTCTTTGGAACATAATAGAGCCTTTGGGGCAAAATTTGACAGATTTCACACAAGCTCCAGTTTGTCTCACCTAGTGTGCCGGCTTGCATTTTATCAGTCTCCATCACTTCACTCGTGCCCTCAGCAGTCACTGCCCGGATACGGTAACAATATTTTCGGCCATGGTCCACATCTGTATCGCGGTAGCTTGGCACACCTGGAATTTCTCCTAATTTTTTCCAGGTGTTTCGTCCCACTTGCTGTCTCTCAATTACATAGTTAATAACTGGTGAGCCACCATCATCCTTTGGAGGCCTCCACCTAAATTCAATGCATGTAGCTGAGCTTTCAGTTACCTCTGCAGGACCCAGGGGGGACGTGGGTTTGTCTGAAACATCAAAAACTGTTATCAAATGTCTGAAAACCTTCTTTAACTTCTTATATGTAAGAGGCTGAAAAAAATGTATTTGCTTTCAGTTCAGGGATAATCACAGTAAATATCTGATGTCTGTGGTGCTAAAATTAGTTGCAGATATAGCAGAGATTTGGGCTTAACTTTTGTCAAGCTGTAAAATGTATTTCCAATCACATCTCTAATGTGTCTAGTTACCAAAAACTGGGATTCTGCTTCAAGTACAAAGAAAAATCCTTTTTACTTTTTACTTCTTCAGTCAGTATGGTAGTTTGAGAGCTTCACTTGGAAAGTAAGTATCTAAATCTGTCCAGGCACAGATGGGCTCAGTGAAATGTGGCACCCTTTTTACCTGATAGAGAGAAGACTGCCCTCATTTTTCCATTATGTGCATGAAGTATGAAGCATGTAGGGACACTGCAGTTTGCTGTTCTTTGCTGTTTTTCACAGAGTAAATTACTTTTACTGCTCAGCCTGCTGAACAAATCACAGCCTTTTGCATCTAAAAAATTTGAATCCTCTTGAAGAAGTTGGATGTTTTCTTTGAATCGATCTAACATTTTTGTTGTGTTATATGTAAAGCACAAGAGAAAAAAAAACATTTTTCTTGTGTTAACTCTCTGCATTATTCATCACCAACTCACCAAGCACAATTAGCTGTGAAATTGCCTCAGTGAAGCCGTGTTCGTTCTTGATCTTGATCTTGATCTCTCCAGTGTTCTTCCTCTGGCACCTGCTCAGGAGCAAGCGGCTGTGATTCCCAGATTTCTCTATCTTTGTATTGTTGTCATCTTGCAGCTCTTCTCCCTCCTTGTACCACTGAATCTTTATTGGTTCATGGCCAACAAAATGCAGCCTGAAGATGGTGTTGTGCCCCACTTTAATTGTCCTGGGCTCAATGAAAGCACTGAGATCTTCAGGGTCAAACCTTGGGGGGTCTAAAAAATGAGACTACTAGCTGTTATCTGACTCTGATCTGTGGCTGTTAATATATTTTCTTTTCTTGTCCACTTAGACTGTAAAATCAAAAATAATTATGGTTATTATGACTAATTCTCAAACCTTTAATGTTGATCATTGCCTCTGTTTTCCGACCGTCTGCCTCAAAACGGTATTTTCCAGAGTGCTCTTCCTTGCACCTGATTATGTGTAATTTATGGATTGGCCCATCTTTAGTTATAGTGAAATTATCATCTGGAGATATCTAATGGGAAAAGGCAAAGACCAATAAAAATTAACAAATTAAGCTAAGCAATTGTGAGTTTATTAAAAATGAAAAAAAGCAACTCTACGGGCCCAAAAGGTTTTGTATTTATCTGTGATGTGTCTCTAATTTGCCCAAAGCATCTAAAAATAGCACAGATGGACCAACGACCAATAAAATCTGTGGGTATTTCTTGTCTTCATTAGTGGATAAAATATTCCCAAATATAAAAGTGATAGTTTACTTTCCTAGATTAGTTAGATTACTTTTTTTAGGGCGTTGCCCCTATTCAAAAAGTACTGAGGTTCATTTTCCCAATGAGAACCCACTAATTATGATTCAAGGCAAAATTATGTCAGCAAAACATCCTCATAAATTAGTCATCTGTCAATTTTTTATGATTTAATACTGAAAAGTCTTGGTTTGTTTGCAAAAAGCTGGTGAGAGCATAAATTACACCAATAATAACCAGCAACGTGTCATATTTTTCTTTGAATCAAATCAAACAAACTGCAGGAGCAAAAGCAACCTCAGATCCCTAAACTGCCATAATGTGCTTAAACATTGACACATGAAAATGATGAGTTTGACCTTGAGGACGTACCTTTTTGCCGTCTCTGAACCAGGCTCCCTCACAGTCTTCACTGCTGAGCTTACATGTTAATTCAGCGGTCTCGTTTATGATAGCATTGACATCAGACAAACCACAGATAAACTGAACCCCTGGATCTTACATAACACAACAGAGAACATGTGGACACGAAGATTATTTGGACTTGCATCCAAAAACAAACCTGTTTAACAATGATAAGGGAGAAAGCTAACATTCAAAGATATTTAAAACAAAGTCTGCTGCAGTGCTTCCTCTAAATAAAATGCACCTAGACCACAATACTTTATCACCTCCAGCAAACTTAACAGTACACATTGAGAGAAAACACCACCAGTGATCTGTTTAGCTGAATGTTCTCTTATTAGGTTGGTAAAAACACAACTAAGTTCACTATCAACTTAACGAATTTGCAACATTGTTAAGTAGTTTTGTTTAAAACTATAATTAAAATTATAAACTCGTTGATTATTGATTACTGGATGCATCCAACTGAAGCTCTTTCAATGATTAAGACAATGATTTAGGTTACTTACCAATCACTATATCTTCTATCAGTGGGCAGTGTCTTTTTCGTTGTGAACGTGTGGTAAACCCCTCTGCATTTTCAGTCTCGTCACACTCCTTGTCATCCTTAGGTCCTGCACCTTTACCTTTTTTAAATATCAAAATATTCAACTGTGAACTTTACACACAGTAATATGAAATTTGTTTCAAATTTAAACCATTATAACTGTCTAAGAATATGCACAAATGATACATGCAAAAAAAAGTCACACAGTTTGGGAGACAATTAAACTGAAATTGAGTCCCTTAGCAAACACATTACATTTGCATATTTAAAATCTAACAGAACATTGTGCAGATAAAGACAGAACAACTGTTTCTGCTTATGCACAACAAGAATATGCAGGCTTGTAAGTGATTACTTTGCCTCCCACTCATTAAAACACAAGCTGTGTAACAATATTTGTTTCTGAGAGGAAAACATCCAACATATTTTTCTCTGTCCATTAACACTTACTGCACTTATGATCTCTTACCATAGAGTGCTTTCTGTGCCTCTTGGTTTTGCTTTGTACAACTAGCATGCTTTATCTGGTCGGTAGAGTCCTCGTTCTCATCAGTGTCACTTGCTTCATTGTCACTTGCTTGTTCATTTGGATCTGTATCAGAGCCACAAACTCAGGTAGTGTGCACTTAGATTTAAGCAGTGGTTTTAAAGCGACATTGTATTGCAGTTTCATTTGAAAAAGTAACTCTATTATGCAAAATGAATTTAATATCAAGGATTAGAGACATCTCACCAGTTTGAATAAAAGAACTACAGCATCATGTAAGCTACTTTTTTGGCAGCTGGTGTCATATGATCATGCTATTTTATAGTTTATTATTAAGACAAAGCTCCATTTCTCCACCAGTGGGGTGAATTTTTTAAACTACAATACACTTATCAAAGAATATGTGGCACTGTTAGCATTGTTTCAGATGATTATCCAGCTTCTTCTTTTGGTCCTTTGCCAAACAAAAATCTGAAAGAGGTCTCTTACCTGATGTAAGTTGTTTCCAGTGGACCTTTTTTTTGTGCTTTGGGCGTTTGACTGACCCAGTGGAGCTCATATTTCCATCAGCATCAGTCACTTCATTTTGACTTGGTTCAAGTGTTTGAATCTGGTTTAACTCATTGTCATCCCTTTTGCAGATTGAATCTTAACAAAACACAAATGCAAAGGACAATAAATGCCTCTTAGAAAATAAAAATGGATCTAACTGGACAGAAACATGGATGAAAAATATTGTCATTCATTAATAAATTGGTCATCTATATAAAAATGGATAGTTAGAGTAGTGCCTTTTTACACATTGTCCTACCATTTTCTCCATGTTCTGTCTCTGGACCATTTTTGATGTATCTTGAACTTTTGACAGATCCAAAGTATTCTTCTCCATTTGTATCTGTGGTATGTCAATGATAGTTGAGAAAAAATTCAATTGCATTTTTTTGCTTTTGAAGTAATAAAATGTAAAAACAGGCCAGAAACATAAATTTTAACCACAACTGACTACTTACTGCAATGCTAACAATGTCTTTACCTGTTACCTTGTCAGAATCTGCTTCACCACCACATCTGGTGTGTATCTTGTTATTGGACTCATCTATTATCCACTGCACTTCTGCATTTGTTGCACACCCTGAAACATCTAATGTTGTTACTGTCCCATCTCCTTCTGAGTTTTTGGTCGTTACTTTTCCATTGTTCCCTGTGAACTCAGATGGGACATTGAATTTTGTAGTATTTGGTATGTCCTTTGCTGCTCTGCTGCTTTTACATGGTCCAGTAATCGCACTTATTTCACCATCTCTACAATTCATGATTAATGTATTTTCATCTTTCAGTTGTCCCTCTTTGTGTTTTACTTTAACAGAAGCTAAGATCTTCTCCATCTCTTCTCGATTTTTTATTTGTTGCTCTCTAACCACTTTCTCAAGGTCGATCCGTGCTCCTCCAGCCAAGGTAGATTTACGAGCTGCCCTCTTTCCGTCAGATGCAGGGTCACTCTCAGCTTAGAAAATATGAAATGCAACATACGTGACGTATAACTCACATTGATTTGTGAAAATCATTACTCAAGCAGCACAGATGGACCAATTATTGGTGCGTAAAACTCTAAGGTTTTACCTTCCACGACCAGCCAGGCACTGCAGGATATTATTCCGGCCACAGCTGAATAGATGCCTTTGTCCATCTGTTTGCAGTCCTTGATCAGCAACCTGTGAATCATTTTGTGGTCTGATACGTTTATGCTGTATTTCTCTCCATCCTCCAGGACATTGCCCTTGCACATCCATGAGATCCTGGGTAGCGGGTGTGTCAGGACGCACTCAAAGAGGGCATCCTCTCTTTCTTGAGCTTTGACCTCTTGAATCTTGATGACAAAGTCCATACTAGAAACTGAAAAAGCAGTTCAGTGAAATCAATGAACTTAGCCATCTATACAGTTTGCAATGCAAAGCTACTACAGATAAAGAGCATAATTTAACACAAAACTCTGTTAGATCCCTTCCTCAATGCAGCAAAGGACTGCACAAAAAACAACTGTTAGTTGGCTTGCCTCACTCACTAGCAGGAATAAACATACTGTAAAGAGCTGGTAGTAAAAAGCTAACCTGCTGTGAAAATCTTTTCTGACAACAGTCTCAAGTCTAACTTAAATTAAAACCCTAAAACGCAGAATCTGTCAGCACTGTGGCTCACCATTTACTACTAAGCCTGTTTGTCACCACACCAACTTTAGGATAGTTCATTGTTGGTGTGGGACAGAGGAAAGCCAGTACTTCACCTATTGTTCCTCTGTTTTGCTATGTGTGTCTAAGGGGAAAGCCCTTAGTAAAATATGAATAATATTAATGAATAGTTTTAATGATTGTGTCAAATTTTAGCAATGGTGCTTGTGATTTTGCAGCGGGGAAAGACTGGTATGTGTTTAACAATACCAGTCTTTCTCTAGAACCTACGCTTAAACTCTGTATAGAGGGAGTTGACCTCTTCATCCAAGTGATTTAGTCCTGAGTTGATTAGGTTGACATCTTCAAAATCCAGCTGATTGAGCTCTGAGTCCTTTTGCATTGAGCCCTTGTTACCAAATTCCTTTGTCCTTCGAACACTCCTCAGGCTGTGTTTCTCTGTAACGTCTTCATCATTGGAAGTAACCAAATCCTATTAAATACACAGTTGAGGTACAGACAAAATAAATATTTTATACTCTGACAATGTAAAAGATATCTTTAATATACTGTATATTGTGCATGTTTTTATAACGTTGTTAAAGATGGAATAGTTCAAATTAAAAAACAAAGGTTAATGTTTGTTTCAATTAATAATTGGTGAAAATGAACATTTTCAAACGTTTTTAAGATCAGAATTTCATATCTGTATGTAAATTACCTCACTGTCCACTAACTCCATTGTGCCTTAATTAATAGATATTTAATAATTGACCTTAAGTTTAGTAACCAGTGAACTAAGATTTCTAACACTTACTATTAGTATTAGTGTAATTACTGCCAGGTCAAGTTAGGATTAAGTGTGCACTTGCTATAAGATGCAGATCCTGTGCTTGAACCAGTTTGAATCACTATGTCTAAGCAACATACAGTTATGTGCTAAGTTGGATAAATATACATAATTATGTCCTGCTGTGAAATAAAATGAAATGACTTTCATAACTGCCAGATCTCTTAAGTGTAATGACAGATCCTTCATCTCTTCTGGACTGTATACTTTGATTTTGAAGTAGATGTAATATCTGCAGATAAATCTTGACAATTTTCATACCTTACACTTATTTTGCATTCTCTCCCTCTTCTTCTCTTCCAGTTTCTTAAGAATCAAATCTAAGTCCACAACACCAAACTCAGAACAGATGCGCTCGTAGTCTTTTCTGTCAGCGTTCAGCATCATATCCCAGAATCTTTTGTCAGTTTCCCCATCTGCAGGTACTCTCTGGTTTTCCTCCATTTTACTAAAAAGTATCAGCCAGATATTAAGAAAATGTTTATGGCTGGACAAACTCAAAGATATAATCCACACATGTGCATAAATATCTGCTTTTTTCATATCAAAATATCATAACCATGTTATCATCTTTTATCTCAATAGAGTCAATAGAGTCTCTCTTAACGTTATCTTTTTCTTACCTTTTCCTCAGCAGTTTTCTGAAATCTGCTGGATTTGTTGAAACTGAAAGAAGCATATTTAATTAAGGTTTATTAGTACATTTACAGCCAGTACAGATACAAGCTACAGATAAAGCTTTGAGGGACGTGCACATTTGTAAGACTTGCTGACAATAACATTTTCTTCAATAATTTAGAAACATACAAACAACTTGCAGTAAATTGAGAAGGAAACTGCATTGCCACTTAGAGACTTACCAGCTTCCTGACTTACACATTTCACAAGTTTTCACATTCATGTTTAAAAATGTGTTACATGAACAACTCTTACCATCAGTCACAGTTAATGTTGCTGTGGAGACAGCTTTGCCAAATTCATTCACAGCATAGCATTTGTATGTGTCCCCGTCAACTGCTGATACTTTGTGAATCTGGGAATATAAATAATGTGACATGGAAAGCTATCACATGGACTGACTGTATTCACACAACAAAAAGGGCTTTTAAATGGTGCAGTCGCTCACCTCTAGTATATACTCTTTTGTTGATTCATCATATTTAGTTTTAAACTTGTCCTTGTCTGAAATTGTCCCTTTAGCTCTTCTCCATGACACATCTGGCTTTGGATCTCCTTTTGCTATGGCCTTGAAAACAGCTGTTTTTCCTAAAGGGATGAACATTTTCAAGTATTGCATGTCTATCAGATGAAGTTTCCCTTGTTTGTTTGATCCATTCCAGTCATTTGTTTTCATGCATCTCTTTTAGGTGTCATACAACAGAGTAAATAGGTCAGCTTTAGTGCTCTGTTATTACAAAACCCACCTTCCTTAACTGATACTGGGACAGGTTTACACTGAAAGTCTGGGGGGCTTTTCCCCTCTGGCACGTTGGCTACATACTGTGTGATGATTACTCCAGGAATCTTAGATCTTCTCCTGATGACAGCTGAGAGTAAGCAGAGAAATTTATAGAAAAAGAAATGTATCACTTAATTATAAGCATACATACAGTCATTCTTCAAAGTAGTATACAACCCTAAGGTTAAAAACAAACCAAAACAACACAAAAATCAATTCAAGACAGTATAGTTTGAAATTAGTATTTAGTCTAAGTAGGTCGTGCAGCTTCTGGTTGAACTGAACTAATTTAAAAATTTTTTTTGGCTACCAGCAGATGTCAGGAATGTCAAAAGTATTCCCAGTGATGCTCCTTGCATGCTGATAGAAACATTAGTTTCTGATAACTAAACAAAGGGGAACCGAGGCACAAAAATTCAATTACACTGAAAAAAAAGATGAACAAGTATGTACATACAATCCCAATATATTATCGTTTAATTTATTTGCTTAGGTATGTGCTATTGTTTCTAAGTAATACTAGTTGTGTAGGTCAGTGCTCATTCACATCAGTCAAGATAACCATGTTACAGGCTTAGATGTTGTAGATCTGCAAGATAAAAACATCAGCACCTTTTCCCCCAAAGCGATGGTTTTATGCCAATGCTTGTAAAAGAGACTTTATTCTGCACTCTTAAACTTTAAAGGTATATGTTGTTTTACATATTCCATACATTCCCCGCAAATACATACCAGGCATGAATTCACGCAAGCATTCCCAACAGCAATGTGTGATATCCACATTGTGATCCTCAGCTTACCTATGTAGTTATTGGTTATCAGGGTTTGGTTGTGCAGAGATAGAGGATCACAGAGGTGTTGATGATAAAGAACAACATTAATCCAAGGATTAATAACTATTGTGACAAAGACTGATATAGGAAAACCACTGAGTGATTTGACAAGGTAGTAAATATATTTTTGGGGTTATCAGCACAAATAAAGAGCATGTCACAAGCAGGTCACAAGCAGACACATTATTTAATAATACCTAATGTATTATTCAATATTTATTCCATTATTCATAATAATGGATGCAGATCAGCATTGTATTCAAAGTTCATGGAGACCTCGCTCAACGATCTGTTTGTCTAGAAAAAAAACAAACAGCTTTTTCATTTCACCTGACTTGTTGCCAGACACCTCATTAAAATGTTGAATGTACTGGTGAACGATGGAGAAACCTGGATGAAAAGAAATTACATCAGTTCAGTTAAAAGTACATGAGCCTGTTTATGATGTGGATATAGGACATAATGTGGTATATATTCTTGAGGTTATTCAAGACATATCCAGTCCTCTGTAAAACTGCAAATTATGTGCTGCTGCATCTCCTTATATTTGCAGAAATTTTAAAATTATGTAAGGATGGTGAAGCATTTGTTAGCCTTGACTTTGTGTGTGATAGATGGAAAAGAAACAAAGGACAGAAAGAAAGAGAGAGGAGTAATGGAGTGAGAGACCAAAATAAACAGTGGGCGGAGAGGCTGGAAGTGAAGACCCAGTCAGGCATAATGTGGAAAAGGAAAGCTCATAGAGGCCTGAATAAACTAAAGCACTGAGAGGGTCACAGTAAAGGGCAGCAGGCAGGCAACCTTAATCCATGGATGTTTTTTTCTCATCCGCAGTTTATCACTGAAGCCTGAGAAGGAAGACCTTTAGTCAACAAACTGCTGAAGTGTCTGTCAGTGGGGCAAACTTTGCTCGTATAGATAAGTAAATGGAGATACTTTACTTCATGTGGTTAAAGTAAATGTTTTTGCTTTTAATAATCTCCAGAAGATGTTATGTGATGCAATAACAGATTCTTGCAAAACTTGCAAAAACTAGGGCTGTGAAAAAAATTTTTTTTATCACAACACTGAAATATCACCACCTATTAAGTTGTCTTATTTACTCATCCAGTATCCTTTTGATTCTGTTTTTGGTTACCGTCAACCCCTCTTAAGCGTAATATCTGACTCTTATTCTGCAATATTGTGTTTTTACTGTCTAGCTACTAAATTTATCCCTTTGCCATTTGTTAGAAAAGTATGACAGCAGTAAGCGTGAACCCACATAGTAACTATGAGAGCCGCACATCTAAACAATGTGCTAAAAGTCACTGTAAAGCTCTATAAAATGTAGGAGAGATGCAGTTTCATAATATTCTGTTTTTAAAAGCGGAGCTTGGTGAAATGGATGGGTAGTCATATCCAAGTATCATCATTTTACATAGATTTTTCATGGTAAAATTAAAAAATATGTAGGTAGTAGCCAGGAATTTATTAGGTAATTAAAATAAATGTAAAAAGACCAGGATCTCATTTTGTTTTAAAGAAGGAAATATTCCTTCAGTTCTTCCAAAAGGTTTGGTAGTAACCAGAGCATTACTCTTTTTTCTGATACAAAAAAACATTTTTGAAAATGTTTTCATACCACTGTCTTGATGTATCAGTCTGTTAGATATACAACGTGGAGTTTTTTTCTACAGTCAAATTGTCAGTTAACTCTAGCAAAATGTTATGTGTTTGCAGAATAAGTGGGTGGGGGTCAAAGCTATTCACTTGTGAAATTATTTTCTTGTGTGTAATGCAGGAATTTTTTTCTTTACAACATTACAGCAGAAATGTTGTTATAATGTTCACATTAAGTCCCATCTGAAATAATAAAGACGTAATCTTGATAAAATATGACCTTTAGGTTTGCAGCAAATATTTCTGGTTTCAGAAGTTTGTATAATCCTTTCACATTATTAATACATTCATACCTATTGGAAGTGTTGGAAGAAATTACGCAGTTTAAAATAGATGAAAGAAAAAGAAAAAAAGCTGTTTTAGTCACATTTCTTCAATAAGATTGTGGTCCAAGAGAGATATTGTTATCAAAATAATTTGATGGTGCACCTTATAACAGACTGTCAAAATATCTTCATCTTTGGAAAACTGTAATGGGTTGGACAAAACTTTGTCTGGCACTATTTGCTTCAGCATGCTGTGGCACCATTCTGTGTTTGTAATAGATGGACAGCAGGCCACTGTATTATAGCTCAAATAAGTAAAGTTAAACAGAAATGAGCAGAAAAACAGACATTTGAAAAGAATTGAGTAATTATTGTATTATACTTAGTTTGTTGGCAGTGGGTCCCGTGTTCTTCGCTCTTTTCCACATTTTGCCACTCAACTGTCAAATGATGATCTGCAAATAGAAAATTTCATAACAGTTATAGCAATAATAACACCAGAAATAAGTTTTTCTTTGCATTATAAAGGTTTATCTTTATGCATTTATGTTTCTCTTGTAATGCAGTGCTTTTGTTTAGTTCTATTTTCCAAAATAGGTTAGTATTACATCACAGTATGTTAGTACTCTACCTTCAGGCTGCTGAACCTCAGTGCAATTTTTTAGCAAGTACTGTACTGTGCCTGTTTTCAACTTACAAGTACTGTGTGCACTACAAATAGAAAGAATATTATATTAAGCAGATAAATGAGAGGCAGTCACGGACAGCACCTGTGTATCTTGAGTTTTATGTGTTGCCTTCAGGTTTTCACTGTGTGTGAAATACTGTGTAAAATACTAATAATATAATATTTATACATTTCCATCATGTTACATTACAGTCAGATCTAATGAGTGTTTCTGACATAGGTTGCATGACAGAACCACATATTTGATCCTGCACTTATAAAACTGTCAGATCGACTGTATTTAACCGTGTTGATCTCCTCATGCTCTCAGGCATTTTTGTTGAACAAGGTCAAAAGATCAACCTGTCATATTCATAATGACTTGGTGCTTTTTAGGCAGTGGGACAGGTATGTGCTCTGTGTGCTAAGTGTTGATTAAACCAGTCACTGCATTTTGAAAGCTCAAAGAAAACTTTGTTAAAATAATTGTAAATGCTCTCTGTAGTTGGTATTGATGTCTTTATTTCTTCATAAAGAGATGATAACCATTAATTGTTACCTGACACTTTATATATTAAGTAAAGATCTTTTTCTAAATAAATATTAGCCGTATTATTAGAACAGAAATTACAAAGATGAAGACTGTGGTTATGATGTGACCAATTTATTGAGTGCAGAACTAATACTGATGCAATGGTGCACAGCTCCAAAGCCAGAGTTAGCTGTGATCCTTAAAAAAACTTAATTGTTCATTGTTACAAAAACCAGACAGCAGACTATGGATGCACTGACTCAGAGCCATATTCTCACAAGTAAAATGCTCAGAATTAGATGCTCTTGATAGATTGATGTATTTAAAGTACGCCAATTATAAATACAATAATCTGACAAATAAAGAGAGTGGAGCAGTGCGACACAGAGTAATCTTGTCTTCATTACAGCTCAATAGTTAATTTATCTACTCATACTCAAAGTAACAACGTTAATTGAATCCAGCGTCAACACAGCTTGTATTTCATCTTGGATTGAACACAGAAGGTTATTAAAGGATAGGAGACAGAAAGACAGAATCAGTCTGTCGCAGCTGTACCCACAGTACAGAACAAACAATGAGTGAAGATTAACTCTTTGATCTGCTCTTCCTTTCAAGTAGTAATGCTTGATTCCTCTCAAGAGCATCCTATAAACCTCCCACTTTCTTTGCGTCTAACATTTCATAAACTGTAATCCACCTGGATATCATAAAGAAATAAGTGCTGACCTGTGGTCAGGATGTACCCTTGGTCACACACAGGCAAAAACAAACAATTAGGAAGAGTGGTTTACCTGTCTACAGCTCTCTCCTCACTCCCACTGGGACTCTGAGACTGGTTTATAGATGTGGTATAAACTTGCTGCCTCCTGAGTTTCACCAGATATTAAGTCCTTTGGGAAAACATGTTTGATTTTGCAGCCTTCAAGCTTGTGCCTAGACAGTGGCTGTCAAGGAGAGGCTTCTTCTGTTTCGGCAGACGGATGCTCAGAGCGGGTGGGTTATTATTAGGGGGAGTGGGTGGGTGGCGGTGGTGGGGGCAAAGGATGAGGTAAAGAGGGATGAATAGCCTGAGGGAGAGGGAAGGGCTACCAATGACAAGTTAGTGGTGAAGTTTATCTTTCACTGCGGTAATTACTGCTGACAGCATACTCATCTTTCACAGAACAGTTGCTGACAAGAAAATGATTGGTGAGTTCATTTTGTTTTGTGTGGTATTTGATTCCCACAGATACCACTTTACCATAGACATAAAAAAAACTTTTTTGGAGGGAAAGTAGCAGAGAGCAGTTTGTATAGTATCAGTCCCTGATTTGTAGATGCTTAATTGCTGAAAATACATGCTTGGTGTAGAATGTTAGCTGTCACTCCAGGCTGTTTTAAAAACATGCAACAGTAAGAACTGCTTCAACTATGGGAAATGAATAGTAACCTTGGGAGGTGGCTATCAGGTAGCTTGGCACAATGTGGCATCGCTATTAATTTGGACAATGAGGCTAAATGTGTAAATGAAGATAAAAGAATATGACTCGAAGTTCCTCTCATCACTGAACTTGAGGATGCTTGATGAATTGGACCACACCCTTGTTATTGAAGATCACATGTTGTGAACAAAATTCTGATCCCCTTGTCTGCTGTGTTCTTCTTAAGTTACAATATATTACATAATCAAGGTTATGACATTTACTAGGTATAAGCACTTCTTGTTATGGATTTGAGGCAGTTGTGACCTTGGAAAGGGAAGATCAAATGAAGAACAAAGTCTTATGGTCTCAAGGTCATGTACCAGAACATCCATTATAATCATCAGATAATAGTTCAAATTTCATGTATGTTCTGTTTTTAAAAGGACAAGTGTGCACCAGTTACATAAGAAAACATTTACATAAAAACAGATGTCAGTACAGCAGGTGATAAACATCAATGGCTGACTTTACCATACTTTGTTTTTGCAGTTGTTGATCTAATATCCTTATGGAAGGTGACTTTATTTAATTCCTGTTATGTTCTCTCCATGGAAACCTCTTTGTTTATTTCCACATTAGCAGCATGACTCTTAAAATGGCAATACTGTTGTTTGTCATTCTGTTATTCTGTCAGTCTGTTGGTCCACCACTTTGGTCCAGAGGAACAACTACTAAATTGATAGCCATTAAGTATTAATTTGCACATTCATGGTCTCTGAAATCATGTCACCATGTTCACATGATACCTAGTATAAGCATGTTAGCATGCCAATATTAGCATTCAGCTCAAAGCACAGCTGAAACTGATGAGTAAATGGCTAACAATGCAGAGCTGAAGATGACAAATTGAGTCTGATATTTCCCGGATGGCTGTTGTTCAAATGATAAAACCTTTACTTTTACTGACAATTCAGGCTAATATCTGGTGCCATCCATCCAACATTGTGGGATTCTTGTGATTAATTTGGGTTTGAGATAAACATGTCTGCATGTCTGTAAATGTCCTTCAGTATCAAAAATCCCAGTTTCCACGGCTCAGTATGATTTAAGCACCATATAAACATTTCACCACTGACAAACAACAACCTGTATCCTAACAAAATTTTGATTTTGTGCAAAGCCTATGTTACAGTTACACCAAATCTCCCTCAGTGAAATGGAACACCATGGAAACTGCCTGTAGATTAAATAATAAATGGAAATACTGGCTTCTGACACGTTCGCCGTGTCTAGCTCAGCAGGATGTTCATAGAATCTACTAGCAAAAGGTCCAAATGGTGCCAGTGTCCTGTCATGCTTGTCCTTCCACGTGCAGTACCTCTAATGCATCTGAATAGACTCTTGAGTAGGCCTGAGCCCACATAAACCACCAGGATTAGGTATTAAACCCCCTCAGCCTACCCTCCTTATATTGATGAAATGTCATGCTGCATAGCTTTCATTCCAGTCATTGGGAACCACAGAGAACTGCCGCCAAGGTGCTAACTAGACAGCTTGGCCTGCCTCTCTGTAGTGTAGATCACTCTTCTGAGGGAAACCTCAACAGTACATCAGATGAAGCCTTGTCACTCACTCCTCAACAAGGAGTGAAGATATTCTTAATTGAGCTTCAGTAAGTACAACTAAAGTAAATCCTGGCATCTGAATAATCAGGGACAACTTATCCCAACAAGCTATCAGGGCTTTTGAGTACTGGTACTGGTGTTTATTGGAAGAATTTCTGCTGTTTGACTAATTAAAAGGAATATAGAACTACCAATGTGTAACTTTGTCCATGATTATTTTTTGTTTTGATTATTTAGCTCTTAGATAGCTGTTGGTATTCAAATGCACTTAACTATTATAAAAAATTCCTTTCTTTTTTCCCATGCCACACACACTCATACACAAAAATAAATATACTATTAAAGACCCCCCCAAAACACCAACCTTATTTGCAGTAACCGCATGTTGTCACTGTCAGTATTATAATTATTTTGACTATTTCAGGGACACCAAACCCCATCCTGACCTGCAGGATATGAGACTGATGGAGGCCAGTTTGACGACAGGGATTATAGTACTTAACTCACTTATAGTGGCCCCTACCAGGAGTTGAGGGACTATAAAGACATAGAAGACAGAGATAGGGGGAGGCATAATGTGCAGTGAGAGGAAGGTCACGCACTGGTGCTATTTTTACACGTAACTCTGTGCATAAGGGTGTATTGACCAATTCAGGGTAGGTGATTGTTGGACGAGTAAAACCAAAAGGGTTTTAGTAAGTTTTTTTTCTTTTCTTCATTTATGTCGTGTTTTAATGAGCACACCAAAGCATAAGAAAAATGAGAGGTGAGCAAAGATTGTTGACTTACCCCATCTAACTGGCATTACTACTCTCAGAATTTTGTGGATTCATGCTTTTGTCCTCTGGGACTGGGTGCTTCGGTTATAAAGCAAGTGATGACTTAATAACTTGATAACAATTAAGTTATTATGTAAACAGAATCAGTGATTTTAAAAATAAAATATTTTGTTGCCCCTTTTACTAATATTTGAGATGTGTTTGTTGATGACCTAGTTTCTTCTGTGTATTCTTGAGGGTCTCACCAGTGTTTCAGTATTCAGATCCCATTAAAGCTGCCTGACACTGCATAATATGTTATACTCTATATTCTGTCATATTTTCATCATTGCTGGAGCTTGCTCCTCAAAGAGATATTATTGCTTTGAAACATCAGTTACTGCTCACATGGCCACTGCAATGCTGATAGACTAGCAATGCATATAAATCACAGTGAACCCATGGCAGAATGTGTGAAAAAAGCAATGAAGGTGCTTTTATGGTGACACACACATTTATTGTATTGCCATCTTCTCAACATACCAATCGCCTCATGAATGGTATATATTACAGTTGTAGGCTTTGCCAAGAAAGAGGGTGGATGAAATGAGTATCCTTAATTCTGGTCTTCAGACCCAAGCAGCCCAGGCATCTGATGAGGTGATCTGGTGTCTATAACAGAAAAGGCTAAACAAATACTGCTTGATTTTAGGAGCTTATGCAATTAAAAAATGGCTGCTTTGTTCATATCAGTATTGGAAATGCCTCTTATGCATCCTAAAATGCAGGACGGTGTATTTGCAAGCACACATGGTTCATTCGACAATCTAACACCTCATTATTTATTTATTAGAAATGGGATCTGACTATTTCATTTGTGTCCCTTACATCTGTATGCAACTTTCAAGATTCTTCAGCTGATGTCTATAAATAGTGAGTGACTTATGTAACGTCAAGCATACCCATAGTATTGCGTGCATATAGGCTTAGTAGTATATAACTAATAAATAAATTTTAAAAATTGTATTTTTTAACACACTTTTCTCAGAATGGTTCTTGGTCGTGGACAATACATAAAGATATGTATTGGAAAAGAATGGCATTGATACATGTTTAGAAAAACAAGACAATAATATATCTGTACGTGTGGCTTTGTAGAGACTTGTTATGAGACACAGAAATTTTAAAGTCCAAATGTGTAACATACCTCAAAAGTATTTCTTTCTAGCCTGGCTTTGTCCAGTGGTAACAAAAACCACCTACTAGTAGCTCTTAAAGTCACTGCCCCAGCTCAAGAGGTACTGGTGGATGGACTCTGTTTCTAGTTTTAAACTATGCTAAACTAAGTGGTTGTTGGCAGCAGCTTTCTATACAAAGCAGAGATGTGAAAGATCATCTTGTGTAACTCTTGGCAATTTTAGGAGCTTTTTCAGCACAACACATTTATAACACATTTATATGTCTGTAAAACAAAGGGGTTTGTCGGACTTACCTTATGAGCCTGTTCATGAGCAAAACTGAATTTTTGCATAACACTCAGTCTTAAACACATTAACAAAAACACACAGTGTTGGTTAAAGTTGTAAAGATCAAAAAATGCTTGTTTTTTTCCAGAACATCAATATTTTTGTTTGATTTGTTCTCCTCTTAAAATACCATTTCCAAAGCTTTTTTGCAAAATATAGTGCTGTATGATTTCATAACACTAATTCAGCCAGAGTTCCTCTGATGTAAGTCTGCAGCATCGTTGACTCTGCAATTTGCTTTTGCTTCATGTTAATGAAATCGTTAACAGCACATCAGTCAGCCCTGTGCAGTCAGTAACTGAGCCTCTATGATGCTACTGTAAAATGGCCACTCTGCATCCTGGTAATAACCATTAAATCGTATGCATTTGCTTTTATATAAGCTTATACACAATTGTAGATAAATGGCAAAAAGCTGAATGTAAAACACAAAACATTAAACAAATTCAGTTAGTAAGGATTGTGTCTTCTCTCCTGAATTTAGCCCTGTCTTGTACCGTATTTAACACATTCAAAGTGATGGTAAGAGAGCTCATTTAACTTCCTCGATCAGATAAATCAGACAGGAAAGGGATATGACTTAAAAGTCCCCGTCAACAGGCAAAAAAGAGGAGGAAGAAAAAAGGCCTCTATCTCTTTGAGATAGGGTTTCTCCCTGCTGTGTATTGCATTCTAAATCCTCATCACATCATCCTGGTGGCCCATCTCCATCCTCATTACTCACAGCTCCAAAGGCTCCGAGCTTGATTATTTCTAAATAATCTATCCACTTTAAACACTCAGACTCTAACTGTAGCCTGTACGCTTCTTCACTAAATCAACATTTGATTGATGTACTTAAGAGCTGACCAGTCCCAATAATGCTCTACATACCTGAGAGTTTGTTCTCATTAGCTTTAAATGCAGTTTCCCCCTTTAAAAAAAATACTGACATTTGTAAGGGTGCGGCTGAGAGGTGGCATTATGCTTCATTCAGCAAGGATCAACACCATGCCACAATGATATCAAAGAGCCTGGGACTGACATGGACAGGACACAGTCTTCAGTACACAGATACAATATTAAGCCTGTAGTGTCATCACACAGTTCAGTCTGGATATTCAGAATATTTTATTAGTGTCTGCAGCTGCCTATGAACAAATTACATTCTACAAGTGTAACATGCAGCAAAAATAACTTGATAAATGTTGCTTTTGTGCACAGTGTGTGTTATGAAACCTGAAATAAGACATGCCTATAATCTAACCCTATAGCAAATGCTTTTGAGGCAGAACAAAACCATCAGGGCTCCTATAGTATTAAAATTAGAGGTAATCACTCAGAATATTTAAAGTAAGTTTTGCCTCTTTACCAAACAAAGTAAAATGCTCTGTTTATGTTTCATTCTTCAACTAATTTGGTTGACTCGGACATGACACTTATCATTAAAAAGCAGGCTCTCAGGTTCCATCAGGATGGATTGGCCTCAAAGGTGTTAATCATCAGATTTTTTTTTTAAATTTCTTAAAAAAAAAACCCACCACCAACAAAAAAAAACTGGTTGGCCTCTATTTTCAGTTCCACAAGATGGCAGTAGATTTCCTTCAATTGCAGTAATGGTGAAAGTCAAACCTGTAAAAAAGGCAACATGTAGTCTACATGAACCCTTTGCCCCTTTTTGCAGCATTATTATGCAATACAACAAAAAATCCTGAGAACCCTCTCTTTCTTGGATGTTTTATTGTGTTATAATAAATGTAGACAGCAAGACAGTTTCATATCTCTTTGACATGAGGCTTTTTAAAAAATGTGCCCTGGTAAATTCTATTTTCTTTCTGTAGTGAATGTAATGAAATGAATTTATAATTAAATGAATAAAAAAGAAAAAAGAAAATGGGAAAAAAAAGAAAAGTCAGTTGTATAACAGAAAAAGATTCAAAATTAAATTCTTTTCAATCTTGATGTAATTCAGAAATTTTCTTCATTGAATTTCAGACTATTGTCTTATCTATTTAGTGGATTTTCAATTTTGCTGGATATGAGAGGCAGTATAGGATGATAAGGCAGGGCTATCTCATTGACATAAATGAAAAAAGCCTCTTGGGAAAAATTTGAGCCTGTCATTCTTTGTAACCCAACAGGACAAAGTGGGGCAAAAACCTTAAAACATTATCGCCATATGTAAGGGCTGAATTTAAGTAGCACTATCTCAGTTACAATTTAGCTGTGCTAAAATAACCAAATGATGGATGAAGGCTTGTTAAAAGCACAATTATCTGGTTTATTGGCTTGTGATTCCCCATGTAATCTGCTTTCAATTTGTGGTGTTGTCCTGAATGATTTGCACGCTTTCCTTAGATTATTGCACTTTTGCTAAACCAGTTTCAACAAATGACACCTTAAATGCAAGACTGAAACAGACTTTAACTTTAAGAGTCATTAAACCCAGCACTTAAACTAGGATGTTAACAACTAACCATTTACTTGTGAGTGTGAAAGGAATTTTAAACAGCACTGTACACCATTACTTGGTTACATCTGCAGGGGGAAAATCTTATCCAATGCCTATAAATCTCTCTCCATCAGGGAGCATTTGTCATTTGAAACGGTGTGTCTATGTCACATATTAAAGTGCAATAAGGCTCCAAAACAATCTACCAGCACAATGTCACTGTCATATTGTCAGTGTCTTTCTGGGGGAGCAGGATCAAAATGTGGCATCTAAAATCAAATCAACTTTCTCCCCTATTTGCAGCAGTCAGCAGTCGCAGCCATGGAGAGGTCCATGCCCCTTGTGTTAACTTTAAAGCTCCATCTGCCTTCTGTCCCTGGTGTTGTATGTGACATCTGCACTGCATTTATGACCACCGGCATTGACCCAGTGCGGTCAACATAATTAGCATAATGCAAATCCAAAGTGATGTTTATTTTCTTCCTTGTGTGAACAGCCTGTAAAATGAGTCCTAACAAAGAACAAGGGATATTTACCATCATTATTTCATAATAAACACCTTTAAGTTCTAATCAGATGTTAGTAAGAAACTAATACAGCAGATTCATGCTGTAAGTTAAAATGATTAAAAAGTAATTTAAAAACATGTTCACATAGTAATCCAGTTTGATTAACAGAATATCATCTGTCTACAAGAGATAAAGCAAACTTGGAAAATTTTACCATTAACAAAGTCAACCCACAACATAACATTTCATGATGTGTTCAAGTCCTTTGTTGAGTTAAAATGCCAAAAGTTCTGTTGTTATATTTTTCATATACCCATCAATGACTGTAAACTTGATAGTTTCAGATTTTTGAACTGTTGGTCAGACAAACACATTTAAAAATGTTACTTTGGATTATGTAGAAATTACAGTAGATATGCTTACTCTGTTAGATTTGAAAGACTTTACAATTAATTGACTTGCAAAACATTTTAAGTAACAGTAGCCCTGGATACGATCAATATCTCTTGGAGACTTAACATTGCACAGCTCCTATACAAATTTTGAATGCTTGTACTAAAGAACGTAATAAAGAAAGTAATAAAGAACAACTCCTTACCTTTTACATTGACTACTGCTTAAATAGCACCATGAACACAACATGAAGTCTGCATTGGAAAAAAAGGGATGCAAGAACACAGCAGGTATCTTATATCAACCAGTATGTTATCCAAAGGAGTGGTTTATTACTGATAATCCACTCAGATGAAAAGTCACAGTTATCTACAGCTTGTTGTTGAAGGGTAATCTCTATTCATGGCTTAACCACACTCTGCTCATCCCACTAGTTTCTTGTTGTTTCATCTTGAGAGGTCAAGGAGGTGAAAGTTAATTTTCGTTACTCGACAAAGATAGTAATTTTCTCTTTATAAAGTATATTGGCACAAACAACAGCAGGGGTAGATCTGTTTTTAAATGGCTGTGAGTGAAGATACATGTGGCAGCTTGACTTGTGATCAAACTGGTGAAATTGTTGCTGGTAATGTCTGCTGTCTGTGGCTCCCTATCTCTCAGCAAATCCGGGTCCATCAACCAACAGTACATGCTTGAGTGGGACCATGGTACTTAACCATCTCTTTAACAAGATGACACAGCAGCAGCTTTTTTTTTTTTTTTTTTAAAAAAAGGACTGAGAGTGCCTATCAGTTTTTGAACTACTGCTTAACTGCAGTGCAGCAGAAGATCCATTTAATACAGAAGATGGCAGATAAGCCATCTGAAATTCTGAGGCCATAAGTTAAACATCTTTCAGTCAATAGCTCTGGTATTAGAGGATCCATGATGTAGCTGCAGTTTCAGCAAAGTGTATTGCATTACTTTTTGATCAAAATCTTTCACTGGAGTGTTTTTTTTTAACTGGCCTGTCAAATTGAAACTATTAGGAATGCACAGAAAGACAAGACAAAGCTATTATAGATAAATAAATACAAAATCGCCAATTGTCCAGATCTCTCTTTTGAATCATTGTTGAGTTATTGCTTTGCATGTTTGCTTATTGATTCTAATGAAAAGAAAACTGAAGCTGAATGAAATCAAACTGCACTGCCATATCCTTCCCGATTGCATTTAGGGACTACATTTGAAATGTTCAAGTAAAGGTCATAATATTGTAATGAAGGGGATTGAGAATTGATTTTTTTTTTCAGATCAATTTCTTTACCTATCACCCAAGAGAGCCACAGTCACCCTCTTGTTGTATTCTGCTGTCTTCTCTTTCATCTTCCAATTTGTTTTTCATCACAGAATCATTAAAGTTGACAATGAATTCAGAGGTATGACACTAAATTCAGTGCCTTTCTTGATGTCAGACATAGCAAATGCAGGTTAGATTTAAAAAAAAGAAGCTGACACAGGCACACCTGGAGACAACCTGACACCCTTATCCTCCTCAGTCATTGTCTTTTCCTATCGTTTTCACGTCTGCCTAAACCCTAAACCAGAAGGCCTGTCAAAAAAACTAAAAAAAAAAAAAAACAGTTTCACCAGCACCATCTCCACCTTTCTCTGCTCATCTGTTCCTGTCGCAGGTCACAAGGACTAAACCGATCCAACACTTTCTAATCAAGCGGTCACCCTTTATCATCTCCAACTGACAGCTTTAAGTAGCCATAAATAAGCGTGGGCCAAGCTCCTCATTTGTCATGTGAGGCCCTGCTTGCTGTATATCTCCCCCTTTAGAGACCATAGCTCTTCCTTTACAGCTCCTGCCTTAAGTAGGCAATCCTGGGGAATGATGGCAACAAATAATCCTGTGATAATAATGGGCCTTTGCTCCTCAATAATGATGAAAGAAATCTCCTCGTAAAATACCTTTTTAAGCTTTCATTTTATTAAACAACAGAGCCTCTATTAGCATCTCAGAATTTATTTTGTGGTTGGCTGCTGCGGGAAATTTTCTCCCTGCCAGGAAAAAAGATGTAATAACATTTAATTTGTCACCCTTTACCTTACTGGAGAAATTCATTAGGAGTACAAATTCCATTCTTGTTATTTTACTAGTATCAAGGTTTTAAATTCAGGTTAACAAAAGTTGTCTTATTATCACACAGAGCACAACTAACATCCCAGCTTCAAACATCCAGCTGCTTTCAAATAAGAATTACTTTCTACAAGAAAATTCAAATAATGTGTGACAGAATTTTCTCCACCTAACAGTAACTGAAGTAATTTAAACATTGACACAGTTCAATCAATGTGCTGTAGTTTGTTCTGTGTGTTGCATTATTTGTCCCCATCCATTCAACATATAGCTTATGCACCAGATCTTACGCATCATGAGTTTGGCAGTCTGAGATTAACAGTGCCTCCATAGTCATTCATTTTTAGAAATGTGTCATACACTGCATAGTAATACGTTTTGTGGAGCTTTGCACATTCTTGAATGTTGTGTGGCAAAATCACATGAGAGTTATTGACTATTGAGCTCCAATCTCATTCGTCATACCACAAAATATATGCAGACACTGTGCTGAATCACTGGCGTGAACTGTATGAACAGGTAATTATAAGCTTCATACTCAGTGACTGGCTGAGCTAAGGCTCTTTGGACTATTTTATGCAATGTTTCACCTCAGTAGTAAAATTCGGTGTAAATGACATCACATTGCAGTGAATGATTACATAATTCCTGAGTTTTTTTGTCTTTTAAGGGGTATTTTTTCTTGTTCAGTTTACACAAATATCTTGGTGTACTGTAGATGATTGTCTTGCAATGAAATATTGCACAATAGCTGTATCCTAATAACAAGAGTGTTATGGGCTGCATGTTTTGAATTACTTTGTGATTCCCACTCTATTAACTTGAATCTTGGTTGTTATTTAAAAGCTAAACTAAATAAAACTTGTGTAGTGGCTAGTAAAAATTAATTGTAAAAGTACAAGTACATTGAAATTGTAAAAAGTACATTTGTGACGCACTGCTGAATCAACCAGGAAAGTAAAAGAAAACTTTGAACCCTGTAGACTGACTAGTGTTCAATTGTGTACAAATAGGGACTGCTTAACAAGGTTACAGGTTTATTTATTCATCCTTGTGCAACACAAGGTTGCACAACAATACAGAGTTTAAAGTCCTTCATACATAATATGCAGTTGGACAGGATGGAAAAAAGGAACAATATATACGGATAGTCATGTACATATGCACATGTATAAGTAGATCTGTATACCCAAGAAATAATTCTGTGTATTGTTTGAATTTGTGTCTAGTGAAATGTACACGTAACGAACAAGATAGTGATAAAAATATGGTTGATATTTTCAAATTAAAAGTCTGACATATGACAAACACTGTCCATCAACTCTTTTGAACACCAAGCATCACGATGTTAGAAACTGTCTTCCCCTTTCCTGTCAGACTTGTGTGCTCTGTTGGCTTAGAGCAGAGTTCGCCTGCTGATAGAAACATTTTTTTCCAGGTTGTTGTGGTGAAGTGGGGTCTCTGTAAAGATGCAAGCGCAGCAGCCTCTGATTTTCTGCTGCTGGGCCAACAAGAGTCAGATTTCATCCAGTTGATTTTCCTACAACTCAATGTTAGCCAGTTAGTCTCAGTTAGTTCTGAGTCCAAGCTGAGCTCATTGCTGTTATCCTCTCTTTCTTCCCTCTCTTTCCAGGCCTGTCTGGCTATTCAGTGATCATTTATCAGCATGTTCTTTATTCAATCCTACACTTGTTTTTCCAGTGTGTGTTTCTGTCATACATGTTTTAGTAATAAGACTGAAAAAATAAAAGATGAAAACAGAAAAAAAATTGCAAGTTTGAAGGAGCTGTCAAATGCTGCATCTGCACACACAGTCGTTGTAGTGGTTTATATTAGGATTTCACCAGAATTTAAAAATCCCCCGATATGACTCTAACAGATAACTTTCTGTTGAGAAGCAATTTATGAAGTAGATGGGCGCCCAGAATTTTTACCCCATGAGACACTTTCTTCGATATGCACTGCTGATCATGGTTGTAAATTAAAGAAAAGTGCCCACAAGGTCATATGTTCTCTGAGTGTCCCTGAACTTTCCAAGAACACTTTGAAAGTAGTGTTTTAAACTGAATAAATATTGAAGATTCAAACATTTTATGTACTCTGATACTCAAAGAAAATTAAGATAATTTCTTCAAATTGGACCTTAATGGAAATAAAAAGTTGCCACCTGGACACAGAACATAACAGCCGATTTACAATATAGACCTTGTTATACGTACAGAACACACACAAAATTCCCTCACTGTGATTACTCCTTTCCTCTAGAGGGTTTTGCTTCTGACCCATGAAGTGTGAGACGCCTTTACTAAAGTACAGACATACAGAGGAGGATGAAAGTAAATGAGACTGGGAAAGCTGAGTGGGTTGAACTGTGATCTTCAATATCTTGACATGAGGAGAGTCTAATATAACTGCAAGTTTTTCTGGAGTCCCAAAAAATGTTCCACTTCTGATAATAAACTTATAAGACAACAAACACAAGAGACTGGAAAAAAAGTCAACTTTGAGGGCTTCATACAGAGGAACTGATTCTGTGAAAGTCTTAACTATACATATTTGGTGTAAGAGGGAACTGGGTCATTTCTTTAAACATATTGTAGACTGTTGATTCAAGAGGAACCACAGCATCATTGCTCATTTCATGAACTGTGTAAGCAAAATATCATATGCATTTGGGGAAGTTAAATAATGATAACTTAAAAGAACAAAGTCCAAGAGTGATGGTTCAAGAAAACATCTGACTTAAAACCCAAACTGTTGAATATTTTCGTGTTAAAATAGCAAAATATGAATAGAACTGTTTTACATTTATTTTGTAGAGGTGTGTACATTTTCTAGTGTATTTCCAGTGCTTATAATCTGGTTTGCATGCAGTTGGTTAACTTGCCAACCAACCCCATTCTTGTTTTAACCTTTTTTTAAACCAATAAATAGTTGGATGACGGATGCTACAATTAAATGAAAGTGTCTGCTTCTGCTTTGTACAGCAGCAGCAGAGTCGCAGCACAGATGTCAGATTTCACTTTTCATGTTTTTTTTTCTTTGCTTTTGTCACTTTTATGTGACAAGAGTATCTTCATCTAACCTCTCACTGCAGCTGCTGTTTCTTGTCCCATTCCAAAAAAACATTTGCAGCTGTCCGTGGACATGCACGGTGGGAAAGAAGTGTTCAAGCCTTTGTTCCCTGCAATATTTCAAACTGATCTTGAAAGGGTATAAAAACCCAAGACACTGCCTTGTTTGCAGATGTATTTTTGATAAATGATCACAGTAATTTCTAAATTAATTGAAACACTTTATTTTCTGTGACTGCTTCACAATAAAAGTCAAAATACGTTTTAGCAGTTAAATGCATTTAATGTAAAACTGAGGGAAACTGCACCAGCAGTACATAATACAGTGTTCAACAGGACATGGTTGGTGTAATCAGTAACTAATGTCGTTACAAGTTTATTAACTGGTAGGACAATTTCCTCACTGCACCATCTGTTCTCTGGCATTCAAATGAGACCCACCAAGCAAAAAGTTCCCTTTTAAATTATGGTCAGTGATCTAATGTTTAATTTTGCTGAAGAACAGTCATAAATTTGTGAGTGGAATGTGACAGTGTTAAATATAATAGTAATTGTGACTCAGTGATTCATAGTAAAAGTCAAAAAGTAAGCTCTCCCTGCTTTTAATGGACGGCAGGTTGAATTTTTGGAGTGGAGGTTAAATAAATTCAGATTGCACTCGACTGATTGCACTCAAACAGACAAATTCCCCCATTTGTGGGTCAGGTGAATCCATCCTTCAGAATAAATCGCTAGAAAGTGTATGCTGCTGCCTGTCACGGAGAGCTCCTAAGAAGCAGCAGGGGGCTGTGTTTGTGGCCTCCTTGTCACCAAGAGTAGGCACCTCCTCTACAGCCTCTCATCTTGGTGTGATGGCTTTAAATGCAGACCTAGTTTCCTTTTAGTTGTGTGTGTTTAAGCTTGGTGTTGATTTATATTTATGCTGTCAAACTTAATGTAGTTTATTTTACTGTTGGTATAGACAAAATGATCATGACAAATAGTCCTGTTTTGTACACATCCACACATTTTCCTTTGTGGCGACTTGGGTTATTACTATATTGGTACTAATTGTGTAAATGCTTCCAATGCTACCTTAAATGCTGCAGTTTGTGGAGTTGATATATCAAAACATCATTATATCAGAAAAATTATGGTGGTAGTGTTAAAAAAATAGTTAAATTAATAGGGCATCAGTGATTATCTTCCCAGATTCATGATTAGTAAGACAATATCTTCTGTCTCCCAATTCATTATGTTTTTACTTATTAGTGTCTGAGGGTTGGCTTTAATTTACTTTACTCACCTGATGAGCCCCCTGTGATTTCCTCAACAATTAGTGGAAACGTTTTCGCTCAATCTCCCAGTAAACTAGCACTGACAAATATTGAGTGGGAGACCAATAGAGATGATGGTTTGTGATTTTACTCAGCCTTCACTCTGTAACAGTATTTCTCTGTTTCAGCTTATACATTTGTGCTGCTAATGTGTTGCCAAGAGAACATGCAGAATAGCCTCATAACATATTGTGAAATAATTAGAAAATACATGATGTTGACATAAATTAATCGAGGGCCAGGTACTCTGTTATACTCTGTCGATGAGTAACAAATGCCAGATCTAACTGTGGTTAATTTGTTTTTCCAAGTAGCCATTAGAAAGACATCCCTGTTCTTTATCAAGCCTTCAAAGCTGATTGATTAATTGATTTTTAAACTGGGGGAAATAGGTGTCAATAAGCATAACACCAGGCCTGTGTAAATCCTTTACAACTTAGAGTTGTGAATAGTGAGTTTGATGTTTGAAACATGCAATTGGGAATGTATTGTCCTTCTTATTGTCCAAGGAAATTTCATGATAAACTGTTAAAAAAAGAACAAAAACATCAGATAAATTGCCAAACAGCTCTAAATAAAGTAATAGTGTTTATACATGGCAATGCTGTAAAAGTTAGTTGTAATGTTGCAGAATCTTAGTCTATCATGTCCGTAAAGTTTAGTTTTAGGAAATAAATGCTGAGTCACTCTTATCTAACATGCATACCCTCTGTCTATTGTTTATTAAGGAACAAGCAAACCTGCACTTCATGAGATACATTTTTATTACAAACTTGTTTTTAAATGTGATATTTCCTCTTAATTTATTTATTGAAACTGGGACCAATCACTGTATGTTTTAGAGAGTTTGCATATCTGTCCTGCAAATGCTTTCCCTGGCCTTTTACAGAATAATTTTAAACGGAGAGGTCACATCCATATTGCTAATCCTGTTGCTCCAAAATAAATTGTAGCCCTTTTGATGTTACCCAGCCTGTTTGATCCTACGCATAAACATTAGTGTTTCTGTTATATGCATTTTGCAGTGGTTGCCTTCTGCAGTTACATTGCTTTGTACATCAAAAAGCATAGAAGCTGAAAAGACAGCTTTAAGATGCGTTTAGGTGCAGGTAGTAAACTATAAAATCTCCACCTTTCATCACCTGTCTTGTCCATACTATTCTTGTAAAACAGGTACTCAAGTACCTCTGTTCAACTGTAGCATTTTTAAGATAATTAAATTACACAGTCAGACCCAATAAGTATACATTTTTTTTTCAAAAAAATCCCAGTGGAAATGCTGCATATACACAGATTTGTTTAACTCAACCAATTTTCAGCCCAAACTGTGTTTGTTGAAAGGAAACAAATCCACCCTGACATGAAATAACAAATGCACTGATGGGTAAATTCTGTTGTCAAGAGGGTTTTTTCTGATTTTCTCACATAATTATAGATGATGGGATATCATATTGATGTTTTTCAGAGGAATATCACATTAAAAGTTCAGAAAGTTTTTGAGAATATTTAAACGGTAAGATCAGATACCTCGCATATCTTGCAAAATCATAGACCAAGGACATTTTCTGTCAGCCATACGTGGAAAAAATACATTGTATAACAGAAAGAAAAGCCAATTTCTCTACCCACAATAGATTCTAATACAGACTACAATGCATCAAGACATTTCAGAGGAATGACTCATATTTGCTGGACTGGAGGCCCTTGCTCTCTTGATCTTGCTGAGAGAAGGATTTTTATTCATTTTAATTTATAAATCCATAGTGTAGGCTCAATTGATTCACTTCCAAAACCAATTGCAACAAAACAGAACAACTGAATCTGACATAGTCAAGTAAATTTTTTGTTCATGAACATGAGTGCATATTATCTTAATGATAGAAACACTCTGAGCAGCCAATAACTCCTTTTTTTAAAATAGACTTGGGCTGAAACTTTTGAGAAAGGTCACTAATTATAGGGGACATTCATCTCCAATGACTAGTTAATATGGTTGCTTATTACAAGTGAAGACACAGTATCACATTGCTCTTCATACCTGTACCTTTTTTGATTGTAATAGTAATCAAGTGTATAGTTGGATAAACTGAAACTAATATCTTGACAGTACAGTAAGGTGAAGTCAAATTTGTATTCTTCATCAACAAACTTTGAATTGCTGAGGTAATAAGATGCTACATGTACTCTAGCTACTGAATGTGCACTAGACAGCAAAAATGAAAGAAGCGTTGATATGCTTGGGCAGTACATTGTTATCTCTCCTTAGTAAACCAGCTACCGTAGCAACAATGACAGCGTGAACAAAAGATCTCATTATAGGACAGCTAAGTTCAGTTCATGTGAGAGAGCCCAACCTTTAAATTAAATAACAGTGGAGACTGTATGGAATTTAGGAAAAGGTTTGTCATTCCCTCCTAAATTTAATGCTTATGTGTTTTTGGGTATTTTTTCTCATATACTGAACATTTGCATTCTGCTCTTTTTTTGCATTAGCAGGACACAATACGATTCCAAGTATTAGAATAAACACTCGCTAGCAATTCAGTTATATTCCTTGTCATGATAAACTGGCCCAGCTCTGAGTGTATCATTTAGTGTTGTGATCCTCACAGTGTTAGAATAATTATTCTAGACATTTTTAGCCATAATTTAGGGTAAACTTTTGTGGCTGCAGTTGAATCTGAGATAACAGTTAGGGCTAAGGTTAAGCTTTAGCTCATAATCAACCTTTTTTGACTTGTTTCTATGAAGAGGTTACTAGAAAACAAATAATAAAAAAAATAAATAAAAAGTACGTCCTACATGTGATAAATGGAGAAATTTCTTACACTGCCCTTCCAGAAGTAACCAGTCATGATTCCTGAATTCATGTTGAAAAGTAATAACGATTTCAGTGTTTGTCTGCTGGTCAGTCACTAAAATGGATTATCTCAGCAGCTATTGAACAGATTGCCATAACTGTGCTGTATGGTTCTCTGAGAATAAAACAGACTGATCTCAGTGATTTCCGGACTTCTCCTTTATGGCTACAAAAAGGTTTACATTGTTTGTCCTTAGTGATTTGAGAACTATTGGATTGGACTGCCATGTTATGTTTTACAGTTATCCATCTTGCCAAAACAATGAATCCTAAATACCTTTTTCTCTGGTGCCATCAACATATTGACAGTTCTGTTTCAAAAGGAAAATGTAAGTATGTGTTATAGCTCTGAGAAACAGCAGTATTCAGTCTTAAAAGCACTATTCATAGACAAACCATTTAAGATATAAGTTCACATTTACTTGGGTAGGATAGAGGGTAAGGTTTAAAGCAGGTAATCAGTCAGAACAGGCACACTTATCCAGACAGCAGATGGGCAGATGATCATCAATCCATGGACTAGGAAAATAAGGAGGCAGGCAAAGGCTGGAAAGCTAAGGCAGATGCAAACCAGACAGTTTGGCAAAGTGTGGTTGGTAATGGGTTGGTATATATGGTGTGAGACTAACGAGGGAAATGGGGAACAGGTGAACAGGTGGGTGGAAAGTTAAGGTAAAAGGAATGGTGTAAATAAAGTTACTGCAAAGCAGGAGAGAGTGAATAACAGAAATGTATGTGAGAGAAATGAGACGAAGCCATGGAATGCTGTGCAATTTGGTATGACCTTTAACATTCACGTTTCCCTCAGAATAAATTGTAATCACTTTGGCGATCTGTCAGCTTTTTGTTTCACACCATCACCAGGTCAAACCTCCTTTTTCAAATACTTACATACCTGCAGAAATTACGATTAGATTTCCACCAGCCTCAGCTGTACCTCTTGTAGAGCCTTGATTAGCAAATGTTAGCATGCTATTACTCTAAACTAATACAGCGATCATGGTGAGCATCATTCTTGTTTAACACCAGTACCTCAGTTTTTCCATTATAATCATTTTAACATGCTGATGTTAGCATTTGGCTCAAAGCATCACAGTGTACAGTCATAGCATGAGCTGAGAGCTGCAGGGAGGACTTTGGGCTCAGTCCTGGGTTCCTGTGATGTGTGATTTAGTCCTAGGCAATAATCATATCAGAATGCTTGTTGTCTTAGTGGCAGTGCCGTATATATTTCTTGGTATTTTCTACAGATTTGGCCAAATGTTTAGTTGTAAGTGGAGCAAGGTGATGTGGAGATGATAATATCACATTATCTATATTGCAGTGCGATTTTAGGGATTACAGTTGGTGCTCTTTCACAAAATATTAACACAATGGGATCATCAATGGGAAAATAATAAATAAATGGGTAAAAGGAAATATTAGTAGATCTAAAACAGTCCTGTACAGAAAATTTGATCAGTTACTGTAACTTTCCTCCAAAACTAGCACTTTATCATGATATAACAACATCCAAAATCTAAAACAATAACTCATCTCATATCATGATATCAACTAGTTGATATCAGGCAAGAGAGAAGTTCTTAGTGTGCTGCCTCCCTCCCACAGGGCGTCATTGACATGAATGTGTGTTTATGTGACACATAAAACATAGTAGCATAACATAGCAAGAGAATGTCCACATGTTCGTTTATGTCTTTATGTTTTACTCTTCATTCTATTTTTATTATCAAATTCTGCAATTCTGTTCGTGGTTTCTGCATTGAAGAAACATGAGGCCCTACATCTATATATTTAGTTTAAAACTTTGTATAAGGAAAAAGGTTTCTCCAAAATGTGTGTGCCTTATTGGGTGTATTGAGCCAAGCTTATGTCCTATTGGAGAATATTCCTTTGGGTAAT
>JAPZDV010000002.1:20435472-20498788 GCA_029814665.1 Acanthurus lineatus | reverse complement strand
ATGAATATACAACCATTTTATTGTGGCTGCTGCTGAAGTAATATCAAGGGAGAGGAGAGGAAAGCTGCATTGTTCACCAGGGCCATGGGAACTGAAGGCAAAAGAGACAGTTTTTCATCCTGTCTTGTGGCACTGTGCACCAGCAGGTTCATAATAGCTCTACTTAATGAGGGCTGTGATATACCTCCACTACTTAATTGGCAGGATTTGGATTCTTTCCCTGTGCAGAAAACCATCATAAAGAAGGCCTGGCTCTAAACAAACCTAACCTGTGGGGAGGAGAAAAAGTCTCAACCACATATATGGAAATAGAAATAGAAACATCAGTTTACTTTGCCCTCTCTATAAACCAAGTAATGAAAAAAGGAGCACTTGCTCAGTACTGTAAGATGATGGGTTGGGTGCTGAGTGGCTCACTTGGCTCAGAGTGAAACCAAATCTGGTAGCTCATCATGCATAAAAGGAAGGAAGTGGCATGGAATATGTTATATCCCTGAATGGTACTGTAAAGCTGCTAAAATTCAGAGGCAAACCGTAGCTCATCAAAAATGAAAAAACAAACAAAGATCATGTGTAATTATGTATGCAGGAATGAATTAAGGTGACTGATGATGAAAAGTAAATATTTCATAGATTTGTTTGTGAGCTTCAGACACCCAAATTAGCCATGTTAGTCAAGGTGTATGTCAGTTTTCTGCTGATTCTGCAGTAGGTCTCTTTGCTTAGCTGAAGTGGCATGTGTGTCTTCATTTCTTGCTGCGCTGTCTTGAGCCCCAGGAGGAATCCTCTTGTGTGCTATTGTGGGTTGTATTTGATTTTGCAACATGTGGTGAGATTTCATCTTCTCATCTTGCCTGGAGTTCAGGGCCATGACAGGCTTTGCAAACACAAGCTAATCCACCACCAGCTACACAATGGACTCTAAAGCTTCCTGATCCCTCATATATCCCTTGGAACAACAATAAATATGAAATTTTCTTCTGAGAACATAAAAGACTGAAACCCTTGTTCTTTATACCTCTCACTTTCTTTGAAGTAATTCAGTGCTAATCAAAAAAAACGTGTTACCTAAATGCAGGTATGTAGGTGCACTTACTGGAGTCTTGTCGCTCATCATTCTCACATTTTTTTTCTTACAAAACTTGTTTCATCCCTATTTCATCAGTGACTGAAGCTTTTCAAACTAGCAGCTAAGTGTATATGAAGATTTAGCCTGTAATCCTTTATTGGAAGAAATATATGTTATGGTACATTAGTTTTAACACAGAAAATGTAAATCAGTGGCTCTAAAAATGAAATGACTGCCATTGAAAGAATGAAAATTTAAATTTTGACATAAAGCACCCTCTGTTCAGGCCTTTAGATGGAACAACAGTGAGTTTAAACTTATCAACGCCCACACTACAGAAATACATACAATTTTCATAAACAACAAAATCTAAGTGGCACCACACATTCCAGCCATTTTAATCAGATTTAGAGGTATAGATGTGTAATTTGATTCCTAATTTAATTTTTGTACTTATATATCATAGTTGTAATAATTTAAAAATAGTCGAGTTGAGTAAAAGTATTAAAATAAAATTTGTAAAAGTCTTTAAATCAATTTAGCTAATCCAGCAACCTTTTATTTCTCTCGCAAAACTCGTGGCTGGAGGCGTTGTGTTTTGGGTGGTCCATCAATCCCATTCACATAATTCACATGATCACATCACAGTAATGCTTTTAGGGAATTTCTTCATTTGTGGTCACTTAGACTCAAGGATGAACTGATTAGAATTCAGTGTTTGCATTATATTTATTGGTAGCAGTGGCCCATCGCTACAGCAGAAAACAGCATTTACAGGCCTCAGAGTCTCACTCCACTAAACTTAATCAAACTACTGTTCATGCTCTTTCAGCTTAGGGGAAAGTTTCAAGCTTAAACTCTAACCTCTCCTACCACTGGCAAACAACTTGGGATTATCTGCTATGACATTGGGTAATTTTTCCTGAGTTCACAGTGGTCACAGATCACAGATGCACACACAAATTTTTGACTGTAAATGATTGTAGTAGAAATCTTCTAATATATGCTTGTAAAAATATTTGCCGTTTTCATTAAAGACATTTGCATGCAGTCAAATTTGTTTTCATGTTTTCTGTTGCAAATGCTTGTCATTTGTTAACCTCACTGCATTTGTCTGTGAGTGCTTTTAGGCTTTCCTGCTGTGGCTCGATTCACAAATGCATATTTTTTTTTGAGAGGGTATCATCTGCAGCCTTTCAAATGTATCCTTACATTTCAATCACATTAGCATAGACTCTAGGGTAGAGATGTAAAAATTGTGGAAAAGAAAATTGTGAATCCTTATGCACATTTATTCCCACTAAGATCCATGTGATTCTATATTAAAATCTGTCATTTCCTGTACATGAAGAAGGTTATTTTGCAATGAGAAATAATTTCCCCCTTTTTTAGTAACTGTTTAAAAGGATTAGGATGCAGCTTATCAGCATGAAATTGAAAGATAGAATCAAATCTTTTTCTCAAGGTTTGCTTTTGTCACTGTGTGTGGTTTCAGTATGCAGAGTTACCACACATTACTCATTGGCAGATTGTGTCATGCTGAGAAGCATCAGAATATTGACACTTTCCCCCTCCTGCTGGTAAAGCCTGTGGAGAAGGTTACTATTTTCAATCATTTCTAATAAACAAACTATAAATAGGTTATTCATCAAACACTCAAGATTTGATATAATACTTAAATTGAAGGACACATCTGGAAACACTTTAAAACACTAATTCAGTGCTTCTCCAAAGATTCATTGACCAGCAGATCTACAATGTTTTGTATGTTAAAAATTAAGTTTAACTCTAATTTACTTTATATATTATGCTGAAGAACTTTTATATGTCTGAACTTCAGACAGTAAAGTTTTTAGCCAAGTGGCTCCTGACAGAATGCTTGAGCAATCTGTGCCATTTCTCTAATTTCTTTCTCTCTTTTACTCTTAATTGTATTTGGCATTGCATTCTGGCGGGGACAGAAGGTACTTGGGGTGCGGATATGATTCCCATTTATTGAAAGTGAAGATTGTCTCATTATATCCTTTGAGATGAGATGTACACTGAATGAAGAGCCATTCAGAAAAAGGTCATAAATGACTTGCAGAACCAGAATCTATTAAACAATATAGCCTCTTTGTAGTGATCTTTTATAGCTGTGAACTGTATTGCATACAGGCGTAAGCATGTCTTACCCCTCAAAGTCAGTCTTTGTAGTGAGTAAGCTAAATATTTTCCTTTATATACAGTGCATAATACCTCCTCTGAGCATTTTATTTATCATAACCAAAGAGTTTATTTGGTGAAAAATACATGATGGAGCATGGTAAGAATTTGTCACGCTCATAGGAACATTTTGTACTTTGCTTTACCTGTTGCATTAACCTGGGACATCATGTATTGTATCACCCTTATCCATCACTCTCCCTAAGCTCTTCTTGACCATTTATATTTATGTAAAGCTATGACAACATCCACAATTAGATACACTGCTTGACGGCATTTCAACAAAATGTGAGTTCAGGGAGAAGATTAACACTGCCATCCCACCCGAGGAGATTCTTGTCATGGTAATTTTTGTCAGCAGAAGAAAAGCCAGTCACTGCGTTCTCTGCGTTGACACAGCATGGTGATTACAGCAGTTTTACTCTGACTGCAGATGCCAAAATACATCGAGGAATAATCTCCAGGGAAAGCTCATACTCTTCTAATAGATATGTCAGCATTGCGCAGACAGGACAGGTGGTAGACAGGAATGCAAACTGTTTCGCTGGATGGCAGCCACGCAACTTACATGCAAGCTGTTGGGTGCTGACAGTGAATAACTACTCTATACACAAAACCATTATTGTGGTGTACAGTAGCCCTTCAGGAAGAATTTCTTTGGTTGGCCATGAGGAGTTTTTCATTTTTCATTTTGTTCCACTGTTTTATTTCTTGGCTTATTCATTTCCTACATTCATTTCATTTACTATCAAATGAAAAAACGCACTTCTGCTGATGAAAGTTTGGACTATACAATTGTCCCCCTGGTAAGTGAATAAGTGAATCACTAACCATAAAGATAAATGGCCAGGCCTGGCAGCAAATGCTCTGCTGAAGAATGGCATTGTATTATTGGATGTTTATTTGAAGAAGAGAGAGAGAGAAACAGAGAGAGATTGAAAGGGTAGGGCAGTTAGACTAATTCTGCACAGTGCTGCTCTTTAATCTTCATTTCAAGGCAATTCACCAACTGGTGGTGATCAATAGCTGATTTCCCCCTACAATGGCTTCATACCAAAGCGTCGTTTGAGTCTGGCACATTGTGAAGACATCTATTGGTGAAATCTGTTGATCCTTAAACAGTATTTAACAGCCAAGAATGTAACTGCTTTAATAACACAGAAGTACTAAAATCCTTCAGCTACACTTTTGCATCTGTTTTTCTTTGTTTCTAGTCAAGAACCAGGGTACATGAGAAATGATAAGGAATGAAAAAAATCTGGTATATTCAGTGATAAAGCTACAGGTTTTGTTTCTCCGGATCAAATGCAAAAATCAGTTAAAGTTACAAATTGAGGAAGGAAGGTTATTTCATTAGACCACTTTCATACCAGCGTCTCACTTTGTGAAAAATATCATCTACTTTTTGGAGGTAATTACTTGGATCTAAATCTGCTTGAACAAAACAGCACTCATATTCATATATTTCCATATTTCTACTGTTGCAGGATTGATGGTGTTGGGCATGCATATTAGTTGCACAAATGAAAACCAGCTCATTTCCTCTCTTTGGAGAAGACAGAGGAAATACACTCTCATAAACGATTCAAACTGAGTGCTGTTGAAAAGTAAATTGATCCCTGAGTACAGTTTACTTCTTGCCACTGAACCATGACTTCACAGTCCAATAAGCAGATTGGCTTTTTTTTTTACTTTCTCAAGTAATGAATGCTCACAGGGGCAAATTTTTTCGACAGAAGTGCTGTCTATTTAAAATCCTAATGACCACATAAGTACAATGAGGTAGACTTTAAGCAAAGATGATGAAAAATTATGCTCACTCATGAATCAGAAGGCTGACAGTAATTTCTAAATACCTACGGTTTCAGGGATGGTTACTGTGTACTCCTAACAGTAAGGATAGCTTATTAAATGCTTCCATGATAGAAATAGAAAAGAAACAATCTGTACAAAAGGCCCTCAAAGTAATTACATAGGACATTAAAAATTTATTTTTTAAAATAAGTGTGTTTCTGAGGAAAATGAAAGACCTAAAATAGACCCAACTTTAACCCAACACTGGCTTTTTTAATTCTGTTTTTCTACTTGAGCAACATCTTACCTTACATCATTACGTTTCTTGTCAGTTACAACAGAAATTTTTACTCAGCTGTGGCAGTAAACCTCCCACATGAGTGAACTGTAATTCATGCTGTTCAAAAACCGGATCGAACCAAACCTCTTTTAAGGAGGATATAAAATGGCTGCCTCACAAAGGGCTGGATTGTGCAGGGGAGGTTTTTTTATGTGTGCGACTTCAAGCAAAAGCAAAAGCTCATTGATGAATGGGAGAAAGTGTGATTTTACACTGTCTGGTGAAGGCGGGCCTTCTGCGACACCTCAAGCATGATGGAGGGACCACAACCTTCATGCAGTGATCCAAATGGTTGGAGGCTGCTCATTAATATAGATGGGGTTTTTATAGGAATGGCTGTTGAGCTAAATTATTCAGAGGGCTCAGGGAGACATATGGGCTGGCCTCTTCAGTAGCACAGTTAACTGAACACGTAAATACCTGCTGTGGGGCACGTGAAGCATTGGAATGAGCAGGGAATCTGGTGTGTATGAGAAGAGTAATGGCATTGAGTCTTGACAGTCCTAAATCATGAGCTGTAATAGTGTCACCCGGGTAGCAGCAACCATTAGGGCTGGGTGTCATTTAAAAAATTGACTATACCTGTACCAATACCAGTACCTTTAAAATGCTACAGATACCAATAGCGTACTTTATTTGGTACCTTTTTTGCCTACTTCATAAGATACCTATCATGTTATATATGTCATTCACTCCATCATGTTACAGATGTAGCAAGTTTTCTTGAAAGTATTCTTTTGTATTTTATGCATTTATTTTTATCAGATGCAAAAAGAGTGTAGTAAATCCATGTTTTTGAACATTTTGATGCTGCACTGCCAACTTCATCGAGATATCTATTGTCGAATTCACCAAACCAAACACTGTATGGGTTTGTGTTGTGCTGGATAGTGTGCCACTCACTGGTCACATTAAATCAAAGAATATTAGCATTGTCTGGTTACAAGGAAAACCATACAGATAGTTGCTTTGTTTTCCAGATCTGGGTACAAGATAGACTGAATGTGGCTATTGTTGCCTTTTTAATGCAACCTGGAACAAAATTATTTTGTTTGATACCTGGCACTAGAAACCTTTTACACACATTAAAAAACATGATAGTAACATTTATTATTTCGATAAAGGATAGGCATGTGTGAAGTATATGTTTACATGTGATGCAAGTAATTTGAGTGTAAATGAGCAGTTTATTGGGCGATATTACCTTAAAAACTGTTAGACCATGTGGATGATCCACTAAGATGATGATGCGCAAATCAGACAGCTAAGGAAGGGCAGAAAAAGACAGCACAAACAGCTGTGGAGACTGGTTAAAAATAGCAGTGAGAATATTGCTAAATTCCTGTCAGGGCATGTACACACTTGATTGACATCTCCTCACAGTCGACAGACTACTGCAAATCCACAAAGACAGTCTAAGAAGCACACTGGTTATAATCTAGCCTTTCATCCATCAAGCGTGCTCACAAATGTGCATGTGTGTGCACACACACATACACACACACACAGACACACAGATCACTCTTGTACATACTTGAAGATAAATGAGGGGTCTCATCCTGTGATCAAGTCCATTAAGTCATCCTGTCAGTGTGGGCATGCTGTTATTATTGTGCAAAGAGTGATGGTAATGTACACATGATTCTGTCCCCTATACTGTATACAGACATGGGCCGCATTCCAATTCACTACACCAGTGCTGGTTGTAGAACAAACAGTATTATGACTGTTTACCTCAGTCAGAGTAACAGTACTTCTATATAAAAATGCTTTATTGTGACAAAAGTCCTAGATTTAAAGCTTGCTTGTTAAAAATACCTAAGTATATTTGGAAAAAATTGCTGAAATAATCTAGTGTAAAAGTTCTTTTCTTTTTTTTTTAATTTACATTAGAGAAATACACTGCACAATACACTGGTCCACAGGTAGGACTCCACAGAGGTCCACAGTACATCTTTAACAATTTTTGTAGCAGTTGTAACAGTCAAAATGATAAAATTGCTGTAGCTGCAAATGTCATACTGTGTCGCCTAGATATGAGGGAAATAAACCCGACCTACTGAACTGAAAGTGATGCAGAATTGAGCAAATGAATAAGACATAACCGACTTTGTATATACGTATTATATCATAGCTAAAAACCCATTAGATTGCTTGAATTGAGCTGTCTTCTTTATATATGTGCATCAAGGTCTAAAATAATTCCACAAAGTTTTGAAATACAAGCTGGCTAAGTATAAACCAAGGGTTTCTCTGAAGGTTCAGTGAAAGAGAATTCATATACAAATTTAAGATCATGAATTCCTTAGATGTTGTCACTTGATGTACCTACTATGATACTACTGATTTATTTTTAGCCTTGAAAAACAGACGACAAGCTTTTGTTTGTTGGCTGCACAAACTTGCACACAGTGTTTGTCTAGACAATTTTAAAGAGGAAGCCGAGTGTTTCGCTGATGTAATATTTATCTTCGCTCAACAGGGTTCCATTATGCTGTCATGCAGTTTGTTAAGATTATTTGAGGTCCAGGAAAAGGCTTCTATTATGCATAATGAATTTCTTCCCGGCTGATTTAAATGTTTGTAGGAGATATGTGCTCATTTGAATTTCAATTATCAGATTCTAGTGAAGAGACTTTTTTCCCCTGTCTGATTGTTTGATGAAGCATGTCCATAAACTCCTCAACTTGTTGGGAATAATAACAATAAACTTGTTGTACACATAATGCATGATAAAATATCACACGACATCTTAAGATACACAGGCCCTTTAAACATTTATAAAGAAGGAGGCTGATGCTCTTGTTTAAACAAATTGAACAGGCTCTTCTTGCTGGGTGGGTGGAGAAGGGGGTCATTTGGGGACATGTTTAAACTGTTAATGGCTTTTCTTCAAGATGAACTGCTTGAGGAGCTAATTTTTGTTAATATTATCAGGATGTTAATGGTCTACCCTCTACCTAACGAAAAAAAATATCCATTAAGCTACAGTGACTTTTTTAACAGCATTGTCCCGATGTCCACATTTCCTGTTAATGATTTAATCAGAGTAAACACTTTGCACGGCCATCTGCAATGACTCTGTGCTGTGGCATGGCACATGGCAAATTGGATCCAAACTTTTAAGAGGATGTTCAAAGTATACATGATCACACATCATTGGTACACTGCATTTAATTGACATTCCTGTTAAATCTCATTAAACATTTAATTATAGATGTTGATCTAAATGCATCTGCTGGTTGAAAGATGTTAGTTATTTATTTGCATGTTAAGTGTTATTCGCTATTTCCTCCATGTCTTTAGTACATGGTGTTTGACAAAATCACTGAATGATGCTCAGATGAGTTACATGCCAAAAAAGTCTTTTTTCCTAGAAAATAATTTTATATGTCACTAATTTATTTGTTAGTCAATTCAAATTCATGGTTAGGTTCAGGCAACAAAGATACTTCATGTAAGATCATGTTTTAAATTAAATACTCATAAACACCTTTCTTGTGCTTCAAGTTTTCATATAAGTTTTCTGAAACTGAGACAAGCCCTCTAGGAAGAACAGATCTGCTTTTAAACTTAGATCACATTTTCACCAAAACATCTAAATGACATCTGTGAATACCTCTCCTCCCCAGTTTGGTTGCAGACAAGAGAGCAGACAAATACATGACAAGAACCCTTGTAAGATTATTTCACAGTGTTTACTATACGTCAAGGGAGGTCCAAATGAAATTCCTTGTACAGGCTTGTTGTAATGGGCCAAAATACAGTTTAAAGGCTGTCATCATGATTTATTGTGCTAACCAGGGAAATTTCCTCTCTTACAGTCTTTGTGTTTTATTTTTCTGTCTTGTAAGAAGTCTGTTAAAACTGATACAGTAGGATTCTGTGTTTGCAGTGTGATAGAGACATTTATAACAAATTCATAAAAAAAAAACCTGTTACAGAAAAACTAAAATAAAGATTAAAAAAGAGTTGTTGTCTCAACACATGTTTGGGATACATTACCATTAACTTTAGTCATCAAAACATGCACCTTTCATTTTATTTACAGTATATCATAAAAATGAGGCCTTACACAGCAAACAGGTTGTTCCAACTGGCCTAGTTTCAGGCCTATCATTGAAGCTTTGCAGCCTTCTAGCTCTATCGCTCACTGTAAACCCTGGTGCCAGCATTAGTTCATAGAAGCAGGATCACTTAAAAAAAAAGATGCCAGGCGTGTGCACCTGTTAAGATTAGTGAAACACTGCAGTTATTGGTGCCTTTAGAGACTGTTTGAGTAAAAACAGTGCTTGATCGCACAGAGAAAGGAAGACTGTTGTTGTTGTTGTTGTTTTTGTTTTTAACTAATAGGTTGAGCACACTGTACTTTGTGATGCACCGCAGTCCGGGAGGGGTAAATTTAACCAACCCTGACCACAGCCGTCACCACTCAGAAGGAAGCAAACACCTCAGCCACATTTAATTCTTTTCTCCTAGGGATAAAATAAAAAAATCTACTCCCTGGTTAGAGCAGCAGAGTGGAAATATTAAAATGATATTTCAAATGAGAAAAACCTTTTTTTTAAAAAAATATTTTCAGCATGTATTCCCTTAATGATCTCATGAACAGTACTTATGAATTTGCCCAAAGGGAATGTTGGTGTGGTAATATTACATTTAATCTGGAAATATTCTAAAGATGTGTCATTTTTTGGTAATTTGTAGGAAATAATGTGGAAAACAGTGCATCTAACCTCTAAGTTAGACCTTTTTCAAAAGATGTCTTCTTTCTTTGCATGTACTATTCTTTTTTGCCCATATTGCTGTATCAAAATGCCTTGCTGACCACTGTTAAACACTGACATTAATTTGTAACTTCATCCCCTATTTCTTGAACTGATCTTACCCTTTTTTTAAACGAAAGTGCATGATCCATCTCTGAGGGGAAAATGAATAGAAGGGCCATGACTTAAGTGTAAATGCATTAACTTTGTGAAGACAGTGCCCCTTGCAGACTAGAAATAATATATCACTCTTGAAACCACTTCTAGATAAAGCTTTTAACATAGGCTGTATGTGCAACTTCAACCCTTTAAGAGTTTCCTTTTTAGACTCTTGTGGACTTGTGATCCGACAATTACTGCTGACATCAGGCCTGTGTTTCTTTGCCAGCCAAGATTTTTGTCTTATTCCGGTTGTAAGAGTATGCTAGGGAGGTCAATGAGACTATAGTGCCTTTGGCAGTAGACCAATACTGGTGGTTTGCCAAATTCATTATGTGCAAAATCATTTTTTGTTCATATCCTCCTTGTTAATACAATTTTGTCTTAAAATGGATCCAAATAGGTTGTCCTGGTGGCCTAAAGGGTCAAAGTGTGCCATCTAAATGCAATGTACCTCATTTCAAATTCGATCCAGGAAACCTTGTGAACGCCAATCCTCCTCTCTCTCCCCCATTATTTCCTGTCTGCTAACTTCTATATTATAAATTTCCACCATAAAAGTCTCTTGAAAGTTTGTGAATTACTGTGCCAAGATTATGAGAGAAAAGAATGAGAATACGGTAAATCATAAGGTTCTGACAAAACAGTCATTTAATTTTAAGACAGTCATACTTTTAAAGAAATACAGAGAAGTTTTATAGAAATATAAACATTATGAGGCAGATGTTCAGTTAGTTAACAGCTCCATCCTACATGTAAATAGGCACAGAACTTCAAAATTTTTCTGCTGTAAATAATTTCTGTTTTGTGCCCACAATGCTTAAAAAAAAGATACCATACCAGCTCATAGCAGACGTATGTATGTCTTCAATGGTTATCAGACAGCATGCAGACATCCTGTAGGGGAAGAGTTAACAGTTGTAGAGTGTTATGGGCTACCTTTTTCTAAAGTAGCTTGGCATCATCAGCCCTTGGGGGCCTCCCTGCAGTCACGGTGACTCTGTACTTCCATGACAAGTAAATCAGTTTCCTGCAGTGGGACATTGCCACTGCAGGTCAGTTCATCCTCAGCCATGACAAAAATGACAATATGCTATGCCAGTGAGTGTAGAGTATTAGAGGGGTAGATATGGTGTGTCAAATTCAGCTTTGCTGACAATTTGTCCCAGTCACTGCAACAGAAAAGCCTCCTGCAGACATTTGGACATGTCATAGTAAGAAAATCACAGGTGTGTTTAATAACCCAATTAGAGCTGCATTCCAATTAACTGTTATGCATGAATTCTTACTGTTACTGCAATCTGTGACACCTAAATGGATTTGAAACATTATTAATGTTATCACTTACACCTGTGTTTTTCTTGCTGTAACAAGCCAAAATTCCTACTGAGAGAAAGATTTAATAAACAACTATAGCATATTTTTTTACCTACGTACAGTAAAGCCATTAGTCTCACTTACTTGCTACTAAATGGACTGTGAGAAAACAAGAATAGACCCAATCAACATGAGCTCCTAACCCATGCTTACAGGGATTTTCCTCCTTATCAGTGTTAACTTTTGCTGGCATAAATTGATTTCTGAATAACCACTTACCTTAAACGATGCTGTGTCCTCGAAACGCCTCAGATGCAGAGTGACTGAATGTGATTGAGATATGCTTCACTGAAGCAATGACATAAAACACAATGTTATCTTTTATGTGAAAAGCTATTTTTGGCTCATTATGACACTATGGCGGGCTGTGGCGGGCATCTAGGTAATTAATGGGGAACACCGTATAAGTGAGGTTGTTTGTTTGCTTTTGAAGACAAAAAATAAGATGAAATAAAAACATGCTTTTGTCAGAACTAAACAATAAAAACTGAGACACTTACTTTCTGTTATTTTAAGAAATGAAGAAGAATTTTGCTGCAGTTTTGGCATAGTGGCAGGAAAGAGACTTAAGCAATTTAGAAAATCCAAATTTCACATATTCTTATATATGCCACAAAGAAAGGTACTTTTGTATGTACTGCTTTGTGCTACTAGTGTAGGACAGGAGATTCACTTAGCAAACACAAGGCTAATGACAGTGGCACAGCCGTGATCATCCAGGTGGCAATTTCAACCCTGCAGTAAATCCAGTGTAAAGATAGTTTGAATAGCTCTACTTTTCATTTAGAGTGGCTCATAATTCTGTCAGCTTTTATAGATAGCCTAGTATGATATTTTATCAATATGTCCAAGGCTTACACTACAGGTGCAGCTGACCATATTGATCCACCATTAAACTGAGGTTTAAACCGAGGTTAAGGTTGTGGTTCTTCTGATTATTGGTGAAACTCACAATACTCATGCAGCATCATCAATCTGTTATATTGGACTTGTGTTGGTGTTTGACAGTTTCTGCATGGCTGTCAGCATAATTACACTGGAGCAAGTTTGAAAAAGAGCCTTGAGATTTTCCACATGTTACTTTCTAATTTAGTATTTTTGACTTGGTGAAATCAATGTCTCAGCCCCCCTGACAGCCTCAAATCACACAGCTTTATGATTCAGCAGTGAAAGTGACGAGAGGGAAAATCCTGGTTCTTTCATGGCATGTAGCTCTGGGACTTAGCCTTGGGCCATCCTGATATGACATGTTGTATGTGATCTGAATTCAGCTTTCTAATCTTTTATCCACCGATGTCCAGGTGCATTAACATGTCCTGACTTTGCCATCCAATAAAAGTTAAAACAGGGCAATGATAAACACTCACATGTTAATTTTCATTTGTTCTTGATTTATCTGCCACTTATTTTGTCGATCAAGTGGTTAATCATTTAGTCTATAGAATGTCAGAAAAAAATAAAAAATGTCAATCTTTCAACATCAAGCAACAAATTCTTAAACTGGAGTTTCTGCTCAATAATCAATGTAAACAGCTAATAGAGTCTCTCACTAGTTCTTTTCTATTGATCAAATATTCAACTGATCATTTCAGCTCTATTAGTAACAAAATTAAATTTACTGATTTTTAGACACTGACTAGTCAATAACTTGTTCAAATCTCAAACCTCAATTTCTGTGCATCTACATGACAAATAAAAACACAAACATAGGTACCTTTTCCTTGATTTTGTATATTTGGAGAATACAATATTAAGATTGCTGATAATGACGCTTATGGTTGTTGCCCTTAATGTATAAAAAAATCTTTTCTCTGTCACTGCTAAAAGTGAAATATACTCTGTTTTTTATAGAATTGCTAATGAAACATGCCAAGAAAAAGCGACACTTTTATTAGCAAAACAGTCTTTTATTAGAAATATCTTGTATAAAAATGAACATGCTCTACACATTTTTATTTTTCCTATTGATAATTCATAAATATCCAGGCACTGTAATTATTTTTATCTTTCTTTTTTTTTTTAAATAATTCAGTACATAAAGCAGACATGATCAATCAATTTTAATAACGTACATTAACTTGCCATTTAATTTCAGTCAGCACTTACATATTCTATTTTGTAACACGGACAAAGTGTTTTAGAAAAATAAAGGGTGGGGGATTGTGGCAAAAACGCAGTAAATTATCATATTCACAAACACAAACAATCCCACAAACAATACTATCAAATGATGAGAAAACATTTGCAGCAACACCCTAGACTTTTGTTGAAGCTGAGAGCTGAGAGAATCATCGAGTAAACCAAAACATTAGTTTTTTTATAATCCTCTGCAGTAGTTTTCCTTCTGGACATTATACCTTTCTCTCAAATTGTTCACATCGTTTGTTATGAGTTTTGACATGCAACATACATATTTTTGCATTGCTGAGGATAACATTTAATGAGACGATTTCCAGAGTTACTGTTTATGACAAATACTTTTGAGACTGCAGACAGAAATTGAGTTTACACAATTATAAATTGTACATCGAGTCGTCTCTTCATTATGTTTTAACAGAATGCAGTGAAAACAAGACCATGAAGGATCCATGGAAAGAATGGCAGGAGCAGTTTCATGGATATGAGGCACAGAATGAAGGCACTGGCCCTTATTTATCAAGCACTTATGCAAAGATGAGGTTGTCTGTATTACTAAGTAAATCAATAAATGCGTGTTGGACAGTAGGAGCAGTGACTCTGTAGAACATTTTAAAATAAATAAGCCACTTTCGACCATGGAGGAGCAGAAAGACTCCAAACAAACATTGTAACACAAATCTAAGACAAACTGACTGATTAAACTGCCGCCTTACACACAGGTTATCTGTGTGTGCTAGGTGTGGGTGAAAAAATCGATTCACATAGATCCTTAACTCCTACAAAACAGAGAGGATGGATGAGTGTCAAAAATCTGTTCTCTAAATGCTGGCTAATCACATTTTGTTAATGGAAAGACAAAGGCAGAACTCAAATGCGACTATAGTTAATTTTTATCTGAGAACAGTGTTGTCATCAAAAAAAAAAAGCAGCTGTTATTTAATTACTAAAAAATTACCTTTCCAAGAATAACATTAAGTTTATTGTGAACTTTCTACGCCATCACCCAGATATAAATGTTAGCTGAGCATTGATCTGTAACAAATCAGTGTGCTGACTAACACACCGCAGCATCAAACAGCCTCAACCAACTCTGAGGTGATGAAAACGGCTTGATGTTCAGGCTGTTTCACCTCAAAAACCCTCCACCCCAACGATGACTTGTCCTGAAGTTGCCAGTGCGAGAGAGAGGCTGCCCGGTGGAGAAATAACATTAATAACCCAGCAGTTATCACTCGCAGATAAGAGACTGTAAGATGCCTAAAAATTGATCAATTAATTATCTTAACTTTTTTGAAATGAAAAGCTGCGGATCATTTATCTTAATTGCCAATCATGGGTCATAATGTGCTCAAGTAGACAGCAGTGAAAGTTTGGCACCCATGATAGTGGAACAAGAGATTGAAGTGGCCCTGAAAGTGTCTCCTTTTTTTCATTCAGCCTATTTTCATCAAACACATGACCCTAAGAATTAAAATCTTATTGTTACATCTGTAAAGATTCACGCGCCCAGTGTTTGATGGAGACACATATCTTATCTTTTAGGGAGAAGATGAGAGCTCTTAACACTCCAAAATACAATTTCTGTGTGAGCAAAAATAAAGCTAAAGCTGCACAGGGCTGTAGTTAATTCTAAGTGGAACCCAAACTATAAGTAATCTTGTCACTTAATGCAGGTTTACTTTAAAAAAAGTCTTCTTTTTGTGATTAATGAAGTGACTATTTTGCAAAAACTCTGACAATTACCAAAATACCCAAAATACTCCTAAGGCTTGTAGAGGCAATTTAAACAGAACAATAAAATATAATAACATAATAATACAGGCTGTGGTGCTTGCCTTAAAGAGATTAACTTGAGTCTGTTGGCTGGAAAAGCTCCTCAGGAAGTGTAGCACATGTCATCAGTGTAATTATCTTTAAACATTTGGCTGTTCGGTGAAACTCAGTTTACACCTTCATCAAATTGGTCATCATGTCAAGAAGCTACATGAGCCTAATTTTGTACCCAAAATATTTTTCAAACTCTCATTAATCCTTTGCGCAGTAGCCTCTAAATTCATGAACAAGAAGAGAAGAAAGTCTTTGGCCAAACAAACAGATTACCTGTGCATCTCTCCTTAATCACTGGACGTTCCAATGCAACGCTGTCATATGCACTCTCACACTGCACTGTCTGCTTCAACAATATCTGGTATTACAACAGACTGATGTGTTGTTCTGTTCCTTTAAAATATCAAGTTTTTAAGAATATAACACTGTTACTCCACTGCTATAAAAAATAAGAATTTATTTTAAATTCCTCATATTTAAACATAGAAATACATAAATATAGAAAAACAGAGTAACATGGAAATAACAGCTGAAAGTGTAATCTCTCCAACGGGATGCTATGCTAAGGTGTTATTACGTCAACAACTGTATCTTTAATGTTTTATGAAAAGGGCCATTTGAATTTCTCATAATCATCCAACTGCTTGAATATACAAAGAGTTTAACAAGCACATGATAAATAAGGGCCAATGAATCTGGGATGTTACAGTATGCCTGGCTAAAATTGATGGAGTATGGTTGAACTAAAAGGTATTCCATGGCATTTTGCTTCTAGTTTTGCCCCTTTTGTGGTTGAAATCACTTTTTTTTTAGCAGAGGGTAACCCAGTGAGCAATGGTCCAAAATGACATCTCCACTGTGAATGACAACCATGACAAATGTTGCATTCCATAGACGTTGACAACACAGCACAGTACACGTGATGCTCCCACAAGCATGCTCTGGGACTGTACACTAGGTTTGCCAAGATGATGGCATCATCATCATTATAATGAAACATTTATTAAAAATACTGGGATAACCCACTGCTTCATTTTCCAGTGTTTCAGATATGTAGGAATACTGATTTTTACTGTAGTAAGGCATGTACAGTTTGAAGAGTACTGCAGCTGTCAACCTCAATAATACCAGTAACCAAAAATAATGACTATTTTTTATATTATTTTTATCTTGTCAACTGCATTTGACTTGAGCAAAATCAGAACACTTTTTCCCCTGTTATTGTTGAAATGAGACAAACGATTCAGTCTCAGAGAGAGCTGAGATTGTGTGCTATACACTTCAGAAGGAAAACAAACTGTAGGTTCCAGGTGGTTCACTCAGCCTGCATCTGGAAATGTCACTACTCAATGCTCAATTGTGTCTCAGAAAGGGTGGGAAGAGGAAAATTAACTGTTCAGTCTCCCTTACATCTCCCATTTCTGTCCTGCATTTCTATTAGGTTCTCACAAATTTGGCATTCAAGCCTTTACCTGATTCTCTAGAAAAATATGACATCCTTTCTGTTCATAGAGAGACAAATTCCCATCTTTCCACCCTGGTCCACTCTGATGTAGCAGCTTGGAAGTCCTCCAGTATTTCCCCAGTATTCCCCAGAATCAGGTGATTTCTCCTCAGGCAGGCCCTTGCTCCACTTCCAAGGTTCATCTCTGGCTTAAATGGCATGGTTACTGTAGCTTATGTATGTCTGCTTGGAGGCCAACACTGTAAACGGAAGTGTAGGAGAAAAAAAAAAGGAAGGGATTAAAAATGCAGTGGAAGAGATTCAATAGGCATTAAACAGTAATCTCTCCAGTCCAGATGATAGGAAGTTCTATTTATGGATGCCTTGATCAAAAGAGTGAAGGAGGAACCAATCATAATAGCAGGCTGTTGTGATGTAAAATATGTATGTACAGGAGTGATACCTCTTTTATGATGGTATTGCATTTTAACTAAAATGTAACATTTGCAAGGCTGAAGACAGTAAAATATGCCTGTGGTTCATAAACTGTTACAGAAAATTAAGAACAAATTCAATAGATGTAAGCTTTAATTCTTCCTTTGATCAATGATTGATATGTGAATTTTCTTTTAAATAGTCAATTTATAGCATAAAGCTGAGATCCTTTGGGATATTTGCATGAAAAATGATGGATATGATTTATGGATTATTAAAATAGTTACTGATTAATTTTGTTTTAATGTTTGAATGAAAAGTTTATTCAGCTAAATGAATCAGCTCAAAAACAAATTTTTACATGATAAAAACTCTCCTGAATGTTGCAAAAGAATCATTGATAGTTATAGAACGGGAAAAACATGAAAAAATTGTAGTAATATATAAGCATAAAATATTTGTACTGTAATGTAGATGCAGTGAGTTGTAGGTTGCGGTGGTCATATGTTTGTACCTGCTATTACAGTGCCATTAATGAAATCAGGGAAAATTCTGTCATAGTTGTTTTCCCACAGCTGCATTTATCTTTTAATTATAAAAATCCCATCATGTAAGTCACCAAGCAGATCACAACAGTGGTATAAAATGCAACAGTAACCATTCAAATGCAAATCTGTCACCACATGCAAAGACCTGAGATTTTTCTGTGGTTCAAGCAAAGCATGCAGCAGTCAGTTTAAATTTGACATTTAGAATTGTAAAATGTATTTAAAATGCTTTTTACAGTGATCTGACTTGGCACTATAAGAGTTGTCATTAGTGATTAATAATTGTGCTCATTATTCTTTAACATTCTTTTTTGCATTTTATGGCATTTTTTATCAGCTGTGAATAAAACACATAAGACAGATGACTAGAGGGCAGACCACAGTGATCATAACAAGCCCACATGAGTATCATACCATACAGTACCTGAGTGCATGTGTGCAATCATGCTTCAGTGCACACATATGTCCGTGTGCAAGTGTCAGCGTGTACGCTTGTGTCATTTATTTAAATAAAACTGCCCTCAGCGAGCATGCTTGGTGGCAGTTATCCCACTACCAATCTGCCAATCTGCCCACAGCAGCCTTGGCTGATTGAATATGTCAGAGGGGATGAATCCAATCAGAAGACAGCTGAAAGCCACGGTCGGGGCAATAGTGCTGTGGTAGAGAGATGTGTAATGGTAGATGTTTCTGTGTATTTGTCAGTGCGATGTTGGGTGTGTGATTGGGGGCGGTATTTTTTGCCATTTCATCCAAAGCATCTCTTCCAAGAGAAGCATTGATAAATGAACCTTATTTGAATATTTATGTGCTGCAAGGCCAAGATAAAGAATAGATGGTCCAGAAAGAATTGGAGCTGGCAGACCAATCTGTCTTTTCCTGTTCATTCTTATTGTTGTTGTTGTTGTCCCATTACCACAAATTCCTTCTTTTGTCAACAGGGAGACAAATTACAGGGGACACATGGCTATCGCTTGTCTCCTGCACTCAGGCAGAGTGGTGTCATCTTCCCACATTAACAGACTTTACCATCCTGATTGGCCATTTTACAGCACAACACACCAGTATTGTCTATCTGAGTTAATGTCTGTAGATCAAGGGTGGATTTGTGAGGGTGTGATTTAAGCATTGTGTCATTCAGGGTGCTGTATTTCAGCCAGGGGCAGCTGGAGTGCTTTGTGCATTGTATAGGCAGGCATGGGCGTTGTGGTGGACATTAGCAGAAATGAGCGGGATAAAAGTGGTCACAGATTAAAAAAAGAGGGCAAAACCCCTGTCTAATCAGGTTACCTGAGAGTCTAAAGTCCCTCACAAGGTTCCCCTCCCTCAACACAGTCTGACACATAAGCACAAAAAGCAGTTGTTAGATTCACAGTTTGAACCAGAGAGTGAGAAACGGCTCTATTATTAAATAAGATAAAACCACTTCATCCTGAGGTCGAAATAAAGGCATACATGCAAGTGTGGGTGCAGGCTTTTCAGTCCGAATATACATCATTTTCAACTATTCAGCTTGTCAAAGTATGAAATCAGGACTTTCGGTGCTCAGAACATGTTGGGTTGCTTGATTGGATTTAAGCCTGCCCCCACACAGGGACTGCCTTCTTATAGACTTTATCTTGGTGATTGAAATATCCTCTTTTCCAACACTAAGCTACCCAACTCTTTTGTCCCTTTCAAAATCAGACTAGTGTGGGCACGCTGTCACACCTCCTGCTTCACAAATCCAGTGTGGTGAGAGTTAGTGAAAATGGAACTTCTTTCCTGCTCCATGTATTCAAAATGCAGGATTATCCTGACGAACAGAAAAGTTACTTTTCTGCATTTTTTTATGTTGTTTTGCATCTTCATATGGGATGTATGAAATTCACAAAGCTTACTGAAATTATAGAACTAAGAAGAGAACTAAAAGAGTAATAAGTGTACATAATATTTAATAAATTGCAGGCTATAAGCATTAGTTTGACCTTCTATTGATCAATAAAATCATTAAATAATTGGCATTTTGAAAACCCCTGTCCTGCACTAGCTGCAGGCAAAGTTAAAACCACACTTATCAGTTTTATCTGTAATGGTTAATGTACAAAAAGAAGCTATATCACAACCCTATTCCAGCTGGCACTGAAATAATAATTCTGTTCACATTAAAGTATTTCATCATATTAGATTACATGTTGGTGTTCCTGTTTACTATTTTTTCAAACAAAAACGGCTTAGTAGCACAAGATCAGCTTCTATTTGGCGTCTGCTCTTCAGTGTTCCACCAGTGATACCAGTGTGATACCAACCTTGTGTTTCAAGACTTTCACAGAGTTCAGACTTGGCTTCTCCATTGGGCCTCAGGCCTCCTTTGGGGTTGAACTTGTTGGACATGGTGGCCGCAGTGACCACAGCCTTCAGGCTGCGCTTGCGCTTGGGTACGTTCTGCTCTGGATGAAAGAGAACCACGTAGACCTTAGGCATGTAGAGCATTCCCAGGGAGACTGATGCACTGAGGCTTACAGAGATCGTCAGGGTTGTGGTCTGGATATACATCTGTATAATAGAAGAGATAGTAGAGACATGAAAGAAAATGATTTGTTGATGGTAGACGGACTGATGGAGGGTGATGTTCTAGTTTCAGAATCTCAGGTTTAGCTGAGCACACAATAATGAAGGTGCTGCTTCTTAGAGCCTGCACAGTTTGAATTTAGTCTATCAAAGAAAATTGAATACTGATGATTTATTCCAAGAGCCATTTTTCTAATAAAGCTGGAAGAAGAATTGTTTTTAGAGCATGAGATTGCTTTCAAAAGACTTCTGCTGTTAAAAGGCTTGCATGTAAAAAAGAACACAGCATGACTCATAAAATCATGTAAATCACTGCTTTTTGCGTGGAAGAACTAAACCTTGCAAACAGTATCACACAATTATCAAATAATAAGATGATTGTGTGATGGCATACAGTACCACTTGGGTGCTGGCTGAGCTCATCACTCCTGAGATCTGCTTTCATTGCTATGTTTGTTTATTTATGATGTACAACTAATGTGTGCTCCCCTGATGGGTGTCTGTGTAGTCTGTGTATGGATGCTTTTGCCCTTAGGTTTTAGATAACAGCATAAGGATCATGTGCTTTCTGAAGCCAGTGACAGCTGCAACTCACAGCTGGGTAGCAGATATACTGTATATAGCTACAGGCAACAACTGTGGAATGAAGAGCAACATCCTACAGCATATTAAAAGTGCCTGCAAGTAATTTCTCATTTATGATAATCACCCCAGAGCTAAGATAGTTGGTCTATGATTATTTGATGTTGGGAATGCAGCGATTCAATGCAGGGGCTGTAAAAATATAATTGGTACATCAAATTTGATATTATATTAAAAGGCTTTAGATATCAAGACACAGACCAAAATATAGAAAAACTGGATTCCTTTAGCTTGTGTGCACTTCTGTTTCTAAGTAAAATAAAAATAATCATCAAAATGAATTTAAATAAGATGACTTGTTTCACAGTGATCCAACTTCATTTTTCACAGTCCTCTAATGACAAACTATTGGTTTAAAAAACAGAGGAAAAAGAAAACTGTTGAATTTAACTTTCTTGGATGAAAATTGCTGAGGTCTTCTGAAGTTGATAAACACAAGGCGAAGAGTGTACAGTGGAAACACAGCTGGCAGACATCCTTCAAACAGATTTGCCCGAGGTTTTGTCTGACATTACATTTGCAAACATCACCAATGACTGAACGTTTGGCATAGGAATAGCCCACAGGGCCCTGAAACACTAGGATGTCAACAGATATAAAAAATTAGGTTCCCCAATATGGGCTTATGACATATGTTGCTTGTGTACGAGCTTATACAGCTTTTTTTTCTCATTTCAAAATGTAATCTGATTTAAAAAAAAAAAAAAAACCTTTACAGAACCATGACCATCCAAGCTGTGGTACAATGACCGTTTCTGTTTTTTTCGGGTTACTTTGATAAGAGATGCGACATTTAAATTTTAATCAGATGGGCATGAGTGTGGCATTCTTAGCCATCTGAGAGTTTGTGTATTGATACTATGACAAGAACATTTTGAAATAAAATAAAAAGCATGACCTTTTACAAAGTGACTATATGATACATGTTGATGTAATAAAAAACAACAAAAAAAGACAAGCCTGGCAAATATTAAACTCTTAAAACCATGTCAGTTAAGAGAAAAAGATGTCAGTGTAAAATAGAAGTGAGAGGGCATTGTGTTCCATCATACTGCAAGCAGAACATGAGCATTCCTCTGTGATAGAGGGGGAGTGTTGTAATCTCCTGAGAAGATTACACGTGGCCTGGGGTGAGTTCGGAACAATATTGCTACCCTTCTGGAGTACAGAGAGGAGTCACTCTGGGAGGGGAGCCAAGACCCTTGTCCACTTCCATCAGCCCCAGTGACATAAATTTTCTCTGACATGCCGATATGATTGCCAATCTGCTTCATCTGTACAGAGAGGGAACAGGACTGGGGACAGAAACCTCGGCGGGCTGAGCCATTATGAAGTTTCTTTGAGGCCAGATCGCTCTTTTTTGTCATTAGGCATCAAATCCCTCATCCAGACAACTGCCACAGCTGTTTCTACCTCTACGCAAAGCATGTCAAGAGGAACACACTTCCACAGCTCTTGCAAGTCCTTTAACTTAAAATATTTTTGTCTGAAGGTTCCCCACATATGAACATAATTAAATTTGCAAATTATTTTATTGCCTATGTTTACTTTTGCAATATTATTCACAGACGAAAAAGCACAGTGTGAATATTGAAGTTATTGATGGCTGTATTCCTTTTACACCAGCTGCTTCAGTTTCATAGTCCTGGTATTGTTCCCGCTGACTCACTGTCAAACTGTCATGGCTTACCTGGACAGTTGACAAGAACAAAGCCATTGTTGATTTTATTAGTAACACCTGTGCCTTTTCATTTTGACAAGTGACAATTTCTGCTATAAAAAAGGGTTATTATTTCTGATATGTTTCGTTTCCAAAATGGTAATAAAACAATGGCTGTGTCTATTTTGTGACTGAACAGAACAACATAGCTTACAAGAGACTGAACAGGCTAGACCGTAGAATACTATGCTGTCAGCCATGAATACATTTGTTATTGACAAAAAATTAAATCAATAAAATACATTCATTTTACAGATTGTCAATCATAACAAAAATTACTAATATCTAATGTTGTATAGATATAAGAAAACCAGTTTTCAGGGTCTTATTCAATCCAGATATGGTGTCTCTAATAGCTCCAATTGGATTGGAAAGCTGTTTACATCAGAAATAAAAAATCCAGTTTGTTTTTAATTTGCGTATTTTATTGCTTATAAGATAAAACCCTTGATAGAGTATTCCTGTCTACCCTCAGTGTCTTGCCATCACATTCAACCTGCACCACATTACAGAAAAGAGCATGTCACTTATTTGGCAACCTCATACCAGCCTTGCTGTTGATGCTAAAGAGCTTTGACAGAATCCACATAAAAAATCTGACAAAGGAGAACGTAATAAATTCCGGATTCTGCCACAAGCTAATTCAAAATGTACGAGTGTGATTCAATGCAGAGTTTTGAGTTGTTGTGCTGTTTGTTTTTCATTATTCAACCTGGCACTGGCATAGCAAATGAAACTTAAAATGATGTGACTCAAACATCAGTGTTTTGCCTTCCCTATTCTCCCTTACTGATCTCCATAATGGAATTTATTTCCCGTGTTACTTGGCATGTTGATACTAAAAGTAAGGGGGAGAAAAAGCAGATGACAATTTTCAAATTATTGTTTGGGATATATTTATCAAAAGTTGTTAATGGGAAGCCATTGTAAAACTAGTAATTTGGGAGAATGTTGCCCTGGTCCAAGACAAACTATTTATATTTTAATAGGTGTTTTGGCATTTACCTCTGCTAACACTTTGCCAGTACCAAATGTCCATGCACACTTTTCCTGTACCTTTAAACACCACACTCTTTCCTGCTGTTGGCAGTGTAAAAGGTGCAATTAAGTTTGTTATTGTGCAGCACCATAACATTCCCATTTGATGCTTCTATTGTGATCAATAGTTTGACATTTCCTCTCTTTGCTTCCACTGCATCTGTTCTGAGCAACCTTAAAATTAGCACTTGTTAGAGATAATTTGTAATTCACTTTATACTGACAAGAAACATCAACAGCCACAGTAATTTTATGCTACTTTACAAACCTGCGTTATCTATTTCCGTGTGCAATGCACAGTGATTGACTACACAGTATTCCCACCCAATGAGGCTTAATCAGTCACACACACACAGAAACACGACTAAAGAAAACATATCCAACGAAACTTGAGGTGAATGAATTATTCTCACAAGTCGGCTCTAAAAGCCTTGTAATCCCCATGGTGGAGCACAAAGCCCATCATCTCATGATGAACAGTGGCAGCCTCCACAATCACAAAGGGCTAAATGCAAACAACAAGGTTCATTTCAGTGGCCATTTTCATCAAAATAAGGCAAGAGGACATGTAAAAGAACTGTAAAGGGAATACTTTAATCTAACATACCTAAGTGGATTTAATCGAAGAGGTGCCATGGTGCTCTCTTTAGGTACAGTAAAATTGGTGAAAACTGTATTGACATTTGATTTTAATGAAGTAATTGCAAAAAAAACAAAAAACTACCCGCTTCTCACAGCCTGTACTAGCAGAGTAAACATTAATCTATTTTTTGTATTTTAGAAATACGATATTAACCCCTAGTATGATTTTTGGTGAGCAAAGATTGATCATATAATTTTCCATAGCTTCAAACAAACCAAATGTACCTTATGTAAGTACTTTTTCTTCCTCTCCAAACCCTTGTGGAACACATCTTACAAATTGTAATTGTGTTGTTTTCCTGTGAGACTGTTAAAAACATCCACATGGGCGACAACATGTTTGACTCTCTTGTCTGCACTGCATTTCTCTACCCAGGTGCAGCTGTTTGATATCATTAGTGGGGCAACTGTGTGCAACATATGTTTTTCTCCTTTTGCTTCTTCTTTATGAATTGTAAAGCAACTATAGTGCATACTTGCACCCACCATATCTGAGTGTGTAGATGCTGCTCGTGTGATGTTGATGAAAGCAATTTAGCTTAACAAACTTTAAATTTGTTGGCTAAGATTTATTAAGTAATAATGAATGATAAGGTAAATTTTTGGTCCAATTTGTATTGTGCATTTCTAATTTGGAATAGAATGTTTACCTTTTCTGCTGATTGTGAGGTCCCAAAGAAGATAGGGATGAAGGCAAGCCACACAATACAGGTGGTGTACATGGTGAAGCCGATGGGCTTAGCCTCATTGAACGTCTCAGGAACCCCTCTGGTCTTGATGGCGTAAACTGTACAGGTGACCATCAGCAGCATGCTATAACCTAGCAGGCAGATGAGGGACAGATCTGATATATCACATTTTAGAACACCACGGGCCATTTTAGGATTGGCTGTGCGCTGGTCCTCATAGTCGATGATGGCTTGCGATGGGTCGACCCCAAACCAGATGCACACTCCAAGAAGCTGAACAGATATTAAGCTGAATGTGATGACTAGTTGAGAGGCTGGGGAGATGAATCGAGGGGCACTGACTGACATCTTGCCCTGCTCAAAAATCCTGTAGATCCGGTTTGTCTTGGTGAGCAGTGCTGCATAGCTAATACTCATACCCAGGCCGAGGAAAATCCTTCGCAGGGAGCATATAAACACATCTGGAGTTGAGATCATGAGGAATGTTGTAGCATAGCACAAAAAGATGCCTGTCAGCAGCACATAGCTCAGTTCTCTACCTGATGCCTTAACAATGGGTGTGTCATTATAGCGTATAAATGTGACAACCACAAACAGAGTGGCCATGATGCCCAGGACAGCGATGAGGACAGGGATGACTGCCCATGGGGAGCTCCACTCCAGCTTGACAATGGGAATGGGATCACATCCAGTGTGATTCTCATTAGGCCGCAAATCAAAGCGACACATCTTGCAGGTGTAAGTGTCCGCCTGATACTGGTAACCGTCACAGTTCTCACAGTGCCAGCAACATGGAATTCCCTTCACGGTCTTTTTGCGCTGCCCAGGACGGCACGGTTGGCTGCATATGGAAGAGGGGACTTCTTGCGTTCCACCAGGCCACTGCATCTCATTGGTCTAAAGGGAAACATAAAAGTGGAATGAAACTTGAAGAAATCACAAGTTTATTCCTACTCATTGCATTAACACAGTTGTTTTCATTTACTCACATCCCTGAAACCAAAACCCAAGCTAAAAAACCCAAAACATTAACACAATTTACTGCATATTGTTGCACTAGTTTCATGTTAAACAACCCACTCTATAATGCATGAAGACACAATTCAATTCACACTTGGTTTCCACACACAGAAGTGCATACTGGAATTACAGAAAACTGTAAGTAGGCTTTCAACACATGAGAGCTGAAGACTTTTAACCAAGACATCTTTGTATAATCTAACTAAATTTTATCTTAACAGGAACAACTTTGATGTTTAATTACTTATAGGGAAGGAGAGAGGAAAATATAGCCAAGCTGTGAGGTACTGCAGTCTCAACACAGTACAGTGCAGTTTTACTTGTGCTGTTGCACTGATAGAATTTATTTCTATTACAATGCTGTTTTAAAGTAAATTAATTAAGCAAATTAGTTGCAAAAAGGGACTGGAAAAATCCCATTATATTCATTATTCAAAAAAACATCTGGATGATTTAGATGATTGATTTTGTGTTTAAAAAAATCTCCATATGGCACGCTGGATTTTCCTTGGAGCTCTCTGCCATGCAGGTGGTGCTTTTGTCGATTTGTGTGCAGCAGTAACTCAGGACCTTTGCGTCTACAATAATCTAATATCATACCTACAGTATGTGCGTCAACAGAACAAAAACGCCTGGGGGCTCATGTATAAATAATGCATTACAGCAAAAATGTTGCATGATACATTGTTCCTTACAAACTTTGGCATTTAAAACAAAGCAGTTTTGATGTAAACATATGCAACACTTTGTGCTCCATGCAAATGAATATGTTGAAGAGGAAACTGGTGTATTATTTCTCATCTAATGATAGCAAATGTCAAGATAAAATTAATGCAAAAAGATGCATTTTTTTCCGTTGTAGACCCACACATTTAAGCATGACTGTGAAATTAAACAATGAAATACACTCTGTGATGACTTTAAGCTTTGTTAGTCTGTATGTTATAATTTTTAAAGCCAACCACAAAGAAAATGATTTATTATTAAAATAATTCTGTCTGCTGTTCCCCCATAAAAGTCACCATATTCCAAATGCATTTAGCATAATCTCTCATAGCTGTGATAAATACAGCTGGGTCGATTTTTTTTTAGATTGTTTCAGTTCAGATTCACAAAGTCTCTGTTAGTGTCAGTACCTATTTTGGTTAGTAACATTTTAGTAACAGTGCTGTTACAGCTGATCTTCTCCTGGCTGGTAGACTGGGATCCACCCCAACAGCATGAAGATGCTCATATTTGCAAAGTTCAGTGTCTTGCCCAAGGAACTTTTGATATCTCTTACTTGTAATGTCAGTTAATAAACAATGCCAGTCAGAAGTTTTTTGACACAATCTTTTTATCCAACAGTTTTTTAGGCAGTGAAACAGTAGGGTGCAAAATAATAGTAATAATAGTGTTTTTTAGCAACTGTTTGCCTTGTTGACAGCTTTGCTCATCTGAGCCAGCATCGTGAGGTAGTCACCTTAAATAGTTTTAATTCACAGGTGTGCCTTGTCAAAAGTAATTTAGTCAAATTTCTTCCCTTCATTATGAGAGAAACCATAACTTACATAATATAGGCTAGTATTGGTATACAGTGACCAAACCTATTAAACTTTACTTTGAAAAGTAATGTTATGGCAAAAAGTGCTCATCTAAGTAAAGAAAAAACATTGGTCAATCATTACATACAGGTCAGTCTGTCTGCAAAATTTCAAGAATTTTAAATATTTCTTCAGTACAGTTGCAAGATCCATCAAACACTATGATGAAACAGACTCTCATGAGGATCCTCTCCAGAAGGGAAAGACCAAGAGTTACCTCTGCTGCAGGGAATAAGTTCATTACAGTTACCAGCCTCAGAAGTTGCCAATTAAAAGCACCTCAGATTAGAGTACATGTAACAGCTTCACAGAGTTCATGTAGCAGACACATCTCAACATCAACTGTTAAGACGTGACTTTGAGAATCAGGTCTTCATGGTCATATTGCTGATAAGAAACTGCCAATGTGGAATTAACGCTAGAACAGTGCTTCTAAATTTGAGAGTTTTTGGTTTCAATTATGGTGTCTTTGTCAGATGCAGAAAATAAGAACAGACAGTATCAGTATGTGTGTGTGTTTGGCACCATGATACCTGAAGGAGGAGTCACGGTGATGTAAGGTTCTTTGCTGTTGACACTGTTGACAATTTATTTAAAATTCAAGGCACACCTGTTCTACAGTGACATGCTATCCTATCTGATTTGTGCATAGTTGGACCACCAGTGACTCAAAACACACTTTCAGGCTATGTAAAGACTATTTGACCAAAAAGAAGAGTGATGTAGTCCTACATCAGATTACCTTAAATCCATGGACACCCAACCTGAACTCATGCCAGAGTACTGGGAAAACTCAGCCCACAAGACCACAAAAGGACAGAATAGCAGCCACCAAATGCTCAGTGTACACGTAAACTCCTGATGTGCAAATTATTATAATAGCAAAGTGTGACTGCTGAAGAATCTAAAATGTAAAACATATTTTGCTTTGATTACACTTTTTTCTTTTGCTTGGTGTGTTGCCCTTTTTATTCATTCATAGTTTTGATTTTTTCAGTATTCATCTATAACATAGAAGATAAAAAAGAAAAATCTGACAGTAAAAATGTGTCCAAAGTTTTGATGTGTTAATGTATAATATTTCTATTTATTAGATTTTTTTGGAACTCATGATCACAACACTCATCTTTTTACTTGGTGAAGATACAGATTGTGATTTTGTTGCCATGTGCTGTTTCCTTTTTCTTAAAAAGACTAAATGAGTTGACTTACTAATGAAATATGGGTTGTCTGATGAATCACTTTGGTTGACTGTAAAAGTATGTTGTGGGTGATGTTCATAGAAACTAGCATAAAAATCTGTCATCCAGATTATTAGAAAAGTCAAGCATACAATCAAAAACATACATTTAGTGATATCAAAATATACATACGTCTAAATGTAGCTGATCTGTCCAGTGGCCAATTATCTTGTATTCTGTGGTGTTATTTGTGATCTGGTATTGGTAGATTTCATAGCGACCAGGAGCGTCTCCATTCACGTTGAAGACCACAGGGGTGCCAGCAATTCCTGAGGATGAGAAACAATTATTATTGTTTTTCAAAATGCTAGATTTTAGTTTGAAGCCAAGCTCCAGTGCTGGACAATACTACACAAACTAAGTTGTTACTCCTATAAATTGCTCTGAGACTAAGTAAGGCTGCAGGGGAACTTCAAGCTAAATCTGCTATAGTGTTAATGATGGGGGTAAAATAGATGTTGACAGCCGTGTTGTCCTGGTCCTTTGAGGAGGGCCAGGGCTGCTGTCTGTTCATGTTCCCACATCATTTCACACTTCTTCATTCTGCTTATTGCCCCATTGCTTGTTATCCACAAGGTCCCCACTCAGAGTGCTAACAAATGACAGCACTGATTTCGATTACCACTTTGAGGTCTCTCTCATCCCTCGGCTTCCCATTTTTGAGCCAACCTCCAAACCCCTCTCCAGTTTCACAACTTGTTATAAAATTGTGGTGTGAGAGGATTCACAGATTTAGTGATGAGAGCCCCTCACATAGCATCTGAGGAAAGGACCATTAATAGCATCCTCATCTGCGTCTGTTTTCTCCTACCGACTTTGCTTTCTCTCCTTTACTGAAATCTCCCTAGACTTAGCAATTCTGTAATATGTTGAAGTGGGGGCTGAAAATTGCAAAATAAATGTCCTTGGTTAACTTGTGGTTGAAATGGGTTTCCTCAACCTCTCTCGCATCAACAGAGATAAGTTGAGCAAAGCCATCTGCAGTACCACCACAGCTTCACAGAGAGCCTCTAGATGGTTATGGCTAGAGAGAGAAGAGCTGTGAAGTGAGACCTGGCCAGCCATCTGGATGCAAGCTGGGATCTGATGAGCCCCTGCTTGGTAACCTGGAGGGGGGTGTTTCATGTTCAAAGGTCCAAAACACCTAATGATTCTAGGGAAATTACTGAAGTTGTGTTGAGCTTGGCATCAGAAGAAGTATCTACAAAGTGGCTAAAATGGGGTGAGGGCAAAAATGAGTTTGCCTATGGACAAAATTTTGATTTATTGTACAGTAAATTTATAAGCTATATAATTGTTTGCATTTTTCTGCAAAAAGAGGAAATAAATCGTATCCAGACTCACTGTTTTCCAGGACGTGGGAGAAAGTTGTTTATGTTTGCAAGTACTGACTTCACTCCCTTCCATCATAGAAAAAAGGAAGTCTTTAACTGAGTGTTTTCCTCCCTATAATAGGTGACAGTATTGATTGTTGATGGTTGTTTGGACCTGTGTGCCAGAGCTTGAGACCTGTGAGATAGATCAGACTTATTTTTTCTCTCATCTGTGGATCTGAGTGTCAGAGGTCTTCTCAAATCCATAGGATTTATTTGCATTACCATTATCCTGCTGCATTATTTATAAGAAATGTCAAAGACAACAGCAGACATTCATGTGTAATTATGAAGATTTTCTTGCCCAACTCAGGAATGCAAGGAATTGAGTGGCATGGTTGTTTCTACTAATTTGATTACCTCAATCGATTAACTGCTTGTTAAATCACCAGGTCATTTTTTTGAGTAAACAGTGCCCAAGAAAGCACAATTAAATCTAAATAACACTGTGTGTGTAATATGTTAGTGCTTTGAGGGATAAATTAACAAACACTAAGTGCAAATGACATAGAAGATGTTTATAGGGCAAAGTCTACACACTTTGCCCTGTGAACACACAGCAAGATGTCATTTTAATCATGTGAAAACAAGTATAAAAATTATTTTTTTTCTTTCTGTTGCTTAAACAGTGGTTCTAAAGCCTTGTTTATTGAAAGAGACACATTCTATAATATTGATAAAAATTGATAATCTAATCAAACAAAACAGTTTTTTTTCATGATGTACAGTAGCAAGGATACATTTAAAAAACAAAATCCTTCCACCACTTCAAAAGCCATTAGCCTATGCCACAAGAAATCTAAGGTGTTCACAGATGTTGAGTTAAAGCTGATCAAAATAAGATAGAGGTTCTGCTTTACAAGTGCAGAGATGGCTTCAGTGAACCTAAGTAATTTAGGTAAGGCATTTAGTAAGCCAACAAGACAAGCTTAAAAAAGCAATTACCACACTTTTTCAGCAAAAACAAAGCAGTAATCTAAAAAAAAACCAAGATTTAAATTTGTAAGAAACTGTTCTTTTTTTCTACTTTAAATGTTGTCAAGCATAACATGGTTATTAATGGTTCAGTTAGACAAAGTTAAGGGCCAGTGCTGAAGTTTCTTATCTTTTCAGCCTTCTCTCTATCATGACACTGACCTCAGATATGATTTGATCTCTGAAAACTGCATCATACCTTCGTGATCATTCATTAAGTATGTATACTCACTCCTAATATTATTAATAGGTTGATGTAAGAGTTTGCATTACCATTGCCAAGGACATAGATGATTTTATTCATATATGCACTATATGTGTAACAACACAACCACAGCATGACCTTGGCCTATCTTGGCTTAATGAGTGTTAGTAATGTCTGAGCAAACCACTCTACTGTTTATCTTAAATATATATTCCTGTGAATCAGTGCCTTCTCAAGTTGCACATACATTAAAGTAGTGATCAAATCTCTTTAAAACAGGCAGCTTTGAATGTCTGATAAAATCCTATCACAGGCAACCTTTAAACACAATGCTTCTAACACAGCCTCACTATCAGGTTTATATCTTGCAAGGTTGCTTTGGAAAATAAAATGTCCTCAGTAAAAAATACCATTATGTACTCCCCTGTTTTTTTGTATAACAGCAACAGTTTTTATTCACCGTCCCTGGGATTACAATCTTAATATCATGCATCAATATGTATCAACTGCATATACAATATCTGGAGTACTCAGGTTTCCTCTTTCCTCTAGTCAGCATGGATGCCTATAGACTATTCCCAGAATACATCGGGATCATGTGGACTTTCCCTTTGTTTTCCTACAAACCTTTTAAATTCTTCATTCCTCTGTGCCGAAAGACTTTTAAAAGCATGGCAGTGTTCCAGTAATGTACAGCATTGATTTTCTTGCCATCCCTGTTGTAACCCCAATGGCTTCGGTGCTGACAAGCCTTCCAGTAATATAACGCAATGAATGAAGGAATGCATGAATAATTGTAGTTTGATTCTATAAAACAAGCCTGCAATGCAATATTTAAAGATTTACTCCAATGCTGAGAGAATTGATCTACATTATCCTGTAAATCTGAACAAATATGACTTCAGGATAGAACTCCAAACATTTTTTCTTTTACACAAATGAGGACTGACTCGTTTACATAGTAACAAGCAAATTCAGGAACAAGTAAACAGAGTTTTGACTTTGAAGATTGGGGTATAGAGTGAAACACTGCTGAGTGCTGCAGAGTTACCTGTCAATGTCCATAGGGCATTAAAACTAACTGCAGCAAACATAAGTGTAAACTTAATTTTGATATCAAAACAATAAGGTCCGTGCTTAATTTTTGTTCATGTTTCTTTCATCCCTTTGTTACTTTGTCTCTACTTTAAAACTCTCACATAAATCTGTAAACCAAACCACATCTGAGAAATAAAAATGCTAAATCATTACTTTTTCTTTAAAGCTGTTCGATGTATCACTTTAGCACCAATTACAGAGGAATCCATCACTTTTATTATGATGTTGTTCCGGTGTGTCGAAAACATGTGGTCAAATCCATTACAAATTATATGACTCTCTCTTAATTAATGGGTAACATCATAAAGTACACTTTATAGGTCTCATGTGGTTCTACCAGTAAGAATTCCTTGTTTTTTATCCAGGTTGCTGAGTTCAGTTTCCCCTGTGAAAAGGGTTTCATGTCATTCAGTCAACATTCATTTTGTTGCTATCAACTCTTGACCCTCTATAGTGGAGTTTATATCAGACATCAACCTTGTACATGCAGTACATCCTGCCTCTATCTTTTCTCTCAGACACTGAGAATAAAATTCTGAGTCAGTCCGTGGTCAGTCACTTCAGAATTTAAATGGGATCTCTAAAAGGTGAAGAAAGTTGTTCTGGACTAACTTCCTCCTCTGACTGTATCAGAAGTGAAGATAACTACCACTGTCTGCTCCACCCAACCTCCAGAGTCTTAAAACTCAGTTTGACTAGCTAGCTAGCTTGACTGAGAGACCAACTGAATGTTGAGGAGTCACGAGCATGTAGAGAGGGTTGACCTTGCACTTTTCACAGCCCTGTGATTCATTTGTAAGCATAAAGCAGAAATGCTTCCTTGTGGTGGGATGCTTGTCCACTCACACATACTGTTCTGTGTGCTCATACGAAGTTTAAACTGCAGTGACTAATGGCAATTAAACTCTGGATTCTGTAGCAGAGGGCAAGTGTTTTGCTTCATCCAGAAGTTATTTCATTTTTCTTAATTTATTGTTATTATTCTTGTCATGTACTTGTTGTGGCATGGCAGCCCTAAACCTAAAGTTCTCCTGTGTAATTGTCAAACCTATAAATGTATCCATTACTGCATAATCATCTGTGAGGGTGGAGAAGGTTTAAGATTGTGTCAAACTGCTTGCATTGCATTCTGCTTGATTGCATGAAACTCTGGCCTTAACTCATTCAACGTGTAATTAGCTCAAGCTGTTATAACCGCTAACGCTGACCTTAGTTAGTCCCTGTTCTGCATACATTTTCATTATCTCCTGACAAGCCAGCAGGTTAAATTCATGAACATGCTGCACATAACTTTCTTGTGCACAGAGGACTATAATTATTTTCAAAGTTTCAAAGTGCATCTATTTTTTTGCTGTGTTTTGGTGCTACTGTTGTGGAATCATGCATTTGATCGGACTGTAGGTTAAAACCTAAACAGAAAACCCGTAAAAACCAGTCCCTAGGTCAGCTGTACTGAAGATTATAACACTTCTTTTGTAATGTTGACAGAGAAATATAAATTATCATTCAAATGCATATCAGACTGCTGTGCAGAAAGATGGAGGACCATGTAGAACTGAGGAACTGCTACTGAGAGTTAAAGAGAGGACATTTTCACTGGACATCATAACCTGAGAGATTTAAATGTGTCAGACAAATTATCCAGATGAGGAAAGACTATTAAACTAATTAACAGATAACAAACAGTGATTACATTTCAGGTGCTGAGCAAATGCTTAAACATAAACCCTATCCCTATACTTATTTCTTTCTCCAGAAATAACAGCACTGTGTATTTACTAGTAACGCTAAAAAATTATTTAACTAACTACATAGCCTCTGGGAAACTACTAATGCCACTTTTTACCGGTTGCTGTGTATTAACTCTCTTTTCCCACTCATTTTTGTACAGTTTTAACTCCAGTCGGTGCACTTAGAGCAGGAGATCTTTTGTGTGGGTAATTCACTGCTGACAAGATAAGGCGGGAAATCTGCACAAAGCAGAGTTCCTGCGCATCATCAACTCCGATAAAACACACTGTTCTCCTGCTGATTGTCAAGCCTCCCACGCATCTCAGCCTCCTGCACTTGCTGCAAATAATTTACATTCAGTAGCCTGATAATTAGAGACTAGTGCAGATTTACTCAAGCTATACATGAGCAGGTTGGTGAACCCAAAAATAAGACATACATGTTGCTAGATATTTTACCACACTAATACCTCAGATAATAATCCAGTATTGCTTTGATTTAATCAAATTTAAACCAATTTCATATCAAACCATTAATGTTTTAGAGATATTTAATGTAAAGTACTTCCTTCAACACACACTGCAGTATTCAACATCTTAAGCCCATTAGCAGTACACACCTGTAAAGTTGACATTACGGATGTACTTGAGTAGCAATGTGCCGTTGATAGTATCCATCTTGGAGCAAAGGCCAACTTTCCCAGGACAGAGATCCTTGTGCATGCTGTGTAGGGCGTGAGCCATGGCGTAGACTGCATCAATCACAAATTGAACCTTCCCCTCTTGTTCATAGGATGAATCTTTCCCAATCCGCTCGTGATCTAAAGAATAACATTAACAGAAAAACATTTACAGCTCATGAAATTGTGCACAGCACAAGACTGAATGCATGAATTCATACATACTTCAAGAAATACAACAGATTTAGCATATAACTGTTCCTACATTATATTTTACTGGCTGAGTCTTTGCAGTCATGACAGGCAATCAAGATGAAGTTATTTGAAATGAATGACAGAATATTCAGAAGAAAAAGCTGCTCAACAATCAAAAATATAAGAACTAAACAGTGATTGCTAGATGTGTAAATTCATGCAAATGATAGCCTTTCAAGAGGCCTGATTACTCAATTGTGAACCCATCTTTTTACACCATATTTAATTTATTTAGGGACTGGCATTGAAGCATGCATGTTAACCACTAATTACATGCTATTTCTTCAAGACATCAGTCATAGAATCTCCTCTCTCGAAATCCAAAATAGTCTCACGTACAGCCTTTCTCATCATGGTTCGTTGATCAACGAGTAGACCCACTCAAAATTATTCCACAAGACTCTTGTGTTGTCATACATGTTAATCTGCTGTCCTCAATGCAGCTAACAGCAGTACTGCTTGGCATAACGCTAAGGTCTCAAGTTGATATACAAACATGAGCAATAAATGTGCTTTGATAATTAGGGAATCCTAATGTTCACTTAGGTCTTGTTTATATGATCTCTTATGGTTAATCCCCACAATCACGTGCCACCTCATATTAATTTATCAAGAGCACAGAGTGTGAGAGAGTGGTAGAGGGGGAGTGGAAGATACAGCAAGACAGGCCTAATCATTCTGTGCCATTAAAGTAATTAGTTATGACAGGTGTATATTAATCATAGCCTGGGTTGTTCAAATGCTTTGAAAGTGCGTTAACTGCCTAGTGAGATTTCAATTAGCATTTTAATCCTTCTCTTAACCAATTCCTTCCCCAATAGGTCGAGCAGAGAGAGTGAAAGGGCGTTGTTACTGTTCAAAGTAAAATACACCAACACTTAATACTGACACAGATGAAACTTAAAGATTGGAACGGTGCCATAACTGGTTCTGTCATGTGAGATCACTGTAATAAATTTATCTCAAATATTGTCATTTATGAGCAAATACAATAATATGAGTCAAAAAACAATATTAGTTGTAGACCTACTTTTAAATTGTTGATCAGATTTTTATAATGTCAGATCAGTTAAACCAATCTCCCTTTGCAGTGTGACCAGAGCAAAGGAGGTTAACAAAACGCACTGATAACCTCAGTAATGATCTGATCAGCACATTCCCCTGCATTTTTTCAATTTTGAGCTCCATGTATGGATGAATCAATATACAGCGAATAAGCTTTACACGGTACACAGCATGACAGCTAATGATAATAAGACAAGGATCATAATGTTACTACTTGCCGTTCAATCCTTGTATACTGTTGGAATATAATAAACACCTTACAAAACTCATTGTCTAATAGCTTGATGATGAAATTGATTTCTTTAAATTATCATTAAAAAATAAACCAGTGAATGCAGGGTGATAACTAGAGAAATACTGTCCCTCACACTTAAAGCAGTGGTCATTAATCAGGACAAAACAAGTTTTTAAACTGATCGTTTGTGCAGCCTGTGAGAACAAAAAGCAGTCTTCCTCCCTTCACACTTTTAACTCACAGCTTCTCTCTCTCACACCCTCAAACATCGAAAGAGTAAATGTAGACACTCCACATGTGGAATATTCACTTTTATTTACTACCCACTCTAATGTGTATTTTATTTCCCCTTTCAGACTGAATTTAAAAGAATTATAACCCATATTTTACCTCATGAAATTAGTTGTCACTTTGTCGTCTGTCTTTTGAGAGAGAAACTTTGACAAGTTTTAAAAGCATGTGAGTTACACAGCATTGTAAACAAATCCATCTTGTTGAAATATTTTGCCATCAGAAAGGGGAAAGAGAAGCGATTGTTGAAGTTCCAGATAACCTTTGATGGTTTATATTCTTTGTGAAAGTGTCTTCAGAGCTAATTAAAAGCAAACTACAAGACTGTCACCCTGTATTAGAGGTTCATTTGCATCAGTTCAGTAGATGGTCTGTGTCAGCCTGGTCATTTGCGCTATGAAGATTGATGCTTTTTTGACTAATTATTGGTTTTGAACTCTGCTCAACTTGAGGGAAAATAAATGTTTGGAAATTGGGTAATTTGTATTACAGCACCTCATCTAATGTACTATAAAAGAATGACTCGAAAGAACAAGAGTTTGAATAATAATTTATGTCATTGATGCCTGGAAGAAGAAGTGACCCTATTCAATTTGGTATGCTAATGAGTATATGTTGGTGAAAATTGGCTGCACTTTGTTTTCTCAGGCTGTTTGTTAATTACTGAGAAGTTGTTATTTCTCTGACTTTTTTGTAATAATTATACATGAATATATAATCTACTCAGTGTCATCAATATGGCAGTATTTAAGTTATTTTGCTTTCAATTGAGCTTATTTTCCATTTTACACAACAAATGCTTGGCCGAGTAACAGGACAAGCAAACACAGTATAGTGTAAACAGTGCATCGTGATAAGATAACAAAAACACAACATGAAGCAGTTGATAAAATGGAATCATGTTTTGTTTGCACACCTTGTAAGATGTCTGGGGCAGCCATTTTTTATCTGGGCAGAGACACTTCATTCTAACAAGTGCTGGCTTTAAACAGATGAATAGTTTTTTGCTTGTCTTATTGATATTATCTTTATGCTCCCCTCAGTATTACCCTGTTAAGAGGAGGCAATTTAACATTAGTGACAAGACTCTGAATGTTTAGGGAGCTCAAATATAGCCAGTTATTCTAAAAATGTGTGCTGCAAGCAAAGTGAGGGAAGGAAAAGGCAGTTTGTCTCTTTTTGTGACCCTCACATACCTGATTTTGAAACCACTTGCTCCCTCTCTCTTTCGTGCATGGATACATCAGGCTCAGTAATGGCAAAATGCATCATAGGTAAGCACTGCCAGCTAACCACCTTGAGATCCTGTAGAAAGTTTTCATTTTGGGTTTCCACCGCTAACAATCTAAAGACATGATGGTAAGGCAGGTCAATGCTGTGGAAGGGTATCTAGTAGAGCAGCGTTAATGGGAGTCTTTCTTTTCCATTGCTTTATTACTACTGTGCCCAAACTATAGATGAATAAGTCAGCAATGATATTCACTGCTGTTTGGGAGTTTTGATGGTAGACTCGTCATAAGTCAACTATAAGTTTCTTTGAAACTTTGAGTATGTGGTTGGCTTTCTTCCACAGTGCTCCTGTACTACCACCGATCAAAGTAATTTTAAAGGAGATTATATTTGGAATACAATAAGAAAAAAGAGGAGGGAAAATGAGCCTTGTCCTTTGGTACAGTTATATTACTTATGAATCATCAACCACGAAATCAAATTTGACCTTTTTCTTCTTATTTTAAATTACATCTTCAAGTAAAGAAGAATAATGTGAAAAACATGTTTTAGACATAATTAATCATTGAGGCAACTCTGTGTGTCTTTTGTGTTTGTGTTTAAACAACAAAGTTGTTCAACAAAGATTGAATGAGATATTTTTAAAGAAGACTAAAGAAGTCTAATAACACATTCTCAAAATCAAAATACTTATTTAAGCTATATTTTAAAAAGTTTTTTATTTTTTTTATCATTTTCTAAATCTTTTTGATTCACAGTTTCTGTGAACTAATAAATCTTAACTAAAGTGGCGGATGATGTTAAATTAAGCAGATACCATCATTCCATTAAACTTAAAGAAATAACCAGAAATATCAGTTTTTGAATTTACTGTATGTTTGAAGAGTTTTTTCCTCTCAAAAAAGGCTTCACAGGTTGATAGATGGGGGAAAAGATGGATGATAATATGTGCTGCAGGAAGGTTAGTCAGCAGTGCAAAACAAGCATTGATGTGAACAAGATGAAACCATGTTACTGTATCCTTTTATCAGTGCTCTTGGAGTTTTCATCAAGGCAAACCTTCAGATTCTGAAAGAACACAATGATCCAGAAAGCTTCAGGTCACAGTGTATGCTCTTGCTTGCAATATTCCTTTGAATGGAGGCAGATTTTTTGCCTCCCTTTCATTCAAGGTAAAGGGGTGCAAAAATTTCATTTCATTACTTGTGCACACTGTGATTTCTTTCTTTGTGTCGCTGAAAATTATAGGCTGTCTGTCCAACTAATGTCCTCAGATGATAGAACAGGCTGGATGGCTCTCTCATCGTAGAGCATAGTTCATTTTGACAGAGTAGATCAATCATAGGATAGGATATGACGATAGAAAGTTTGTGCAGGAGCAGAGCAAATCTACATGCCAGTAGGAACTTTTTCAATATGAGGGCAGGCTTTGAGGGAAAGCATTTAAAAATCAATAAGTCACGCTTTCAAATTGAAAGACAACGCTCTTCATTTAAGATAGGAAAGATACTCCATGGATTTAGCCAGCCGCTGTTAAGAATAATGCAGAATACCAGGTCCACCATCCAGTATATTCATTCTTGTTTCATACTAGATTCTTGCTTATATTTACTGCTTCATTTCATTATAGTTAATATTTTTGCTATTTGCAGGAGAAAAAAGGATTTGAAGCCATCACCTTAGGCTCTGAAAAATTGTGGCCACAGATTAACTGATCATTCTGAAATATAAGTCTTTGAATATGTTTGATATTAAAAGTCCAATATTATGGCCCATAACATACCCGAGAATTGCCTTTCTTAAAATACCTTTCGAATCACATGGAAAGACATGCCCATATACGTCTCTGTTTCAGCTTTCTTCTGAACGTGCTGGTTCTATATCTGTAACACAAGTCAGCCTAGTTGGTCACGCCCTTTGCACACCACAACCCTGTGTTCATAATGAGTGCTTGATGTAGCCATAGTTACCGCTAACAGACATGCTGCAGCTCAGCCATAGCATTTGAACCAAAATCTGACCCAGAAGGACATCATTATGGATGAGTCCTTCCCCCTCCTGCTGCACGCTCTGCATACACATATGAGCACACATGTCATTTTATATTTAAACTGTGTGAATGAAATGGATTGTTTGTAAATATATTTTTACTGCAGACACAATGCCAACTTCAGTTGAAGGGAATTCCTATTGTGTGTAAACATCAAGCTAGCAGGTTAAGTACGCAGCAATTTGGAAATCAACAAATGTGTACTATAATATTTTCTTGCATTTGGCATGTAGTTCTACTTTTGTGGGTTTCATACCAAGGTTTTGGACAATATACTAAACTAAACAGCATGTCAGAAAGGCATTTCAGACAGCTAGGAGCTGAGTTTTGAGGTAACTTCTCCCTCTGTCTTTCTCTCTATAGTGCGTGCTCCACGGTACTAAATTGTGGCACCGTTTGATTTATTTGAATGGATACCCAGGAGTACTGTATTTTTTTGTAGCTCTCCCCTTTGGATATCATAAGGGGAGCAAATATGAATGGTGCTTCTGGGCACACATTTTATAAAAGGTGGAGCAAGCAAGACAGGGAGAGGGTATACACTTTTCTTATTTTAAGGGGGTCTGTAAACAGGCTGGGGACACATATTTTCATTGGAAACCATGAAAAAGTGTATTTTGCAAAATATTGGACCTCCAAGGCGTGTTTAGAGGCTCAGTTTTATCCGTCATTTTTATCTCTTTGCAATCATTTTGGATAACACTCTTGTAACAGATGTTGCCGAGTTTCAAATTGAACATAGCTCAGCCTTTGCCCCAAACCAGTTGAATGTTTTGGCATGAAATAAAAATTTGAATATGTAAGATAATCTTTTAATGTAGCCTTTGCAAAGGCTTTGGCAAACGTTGCTTGAAAACTGTTAAAAACCCCTCCCATTTTCTTACAGTAATGAAGAAGGATGGAATCGTCCCGAAGGACCCAAAATGGACAGCAGTTCATGATAGGCTTGTCACTGTTGCTTCCAAAGACAGCTGGTCACATGAAGTGAACCGATGCAAGCAAAGGATTGCAAATGGGTTTTTCTTGCTCCAACTGCCTTAAGCAATAGTTAATTACAGGAAATTTCTCAATAGCATCATAAACAGCTGTTTCTCCAAACCCACTGCAGATCAGTCATTTTTCTCTACGGTGAAGAAACCATTTCTTTGTTGTATGAAGTCTTGTGAACTCTGACATTTTTGTAACGGGAAAATTAGAGAAGCATTGGACATTGTTTTGTTGCACATGGTGTCCTTGCACATGGTTTTTTGTTAGTGAGCAATGAACATCAGACAGTTGACCAGGCATGAACTTGTGCCTGTTTGCCTTGAAGACTCATACCTGTCCGGACATAAAGCAGAAAGGTGACTCAAACCACCAAGCTTCATTCAAACTGTGATCCTCAACATGTGATTAGATGATGTCATCAAGACGCATGACACCCGTAGTCTGTCATACAACTGCTCTATAAGACAGGGATGTTTGATTGTTGAAAATGCAGCATGAAATGTCTGAACTGATGGTAAATTGTCGTACTTCATATTCTATCATCTGATACAGTCCATATTATAACATAAAAACTGACATGATGTGTGACGGAAATCCTGTTAGTTGATTCATTCCTAAATGAAGAATGTTTTTTGGAGTCTTTGAAGCATTTATTTGGCATCAGTCTCAGACATTCACAGAGGAGACCTGCAAAAACACTGTGTTGTATTATCTTAAGTTTAAAGAAGGAAAATTCCTTCACAAGACTTTCTTCAAATTAGTCAAAGACAAGTGAAGCACTGATCAATTTGCTGTCATGCAGCAGCATTTTTTACAAGGCAGATTTGAGGGTATGAGTTTGTCTCCTCACCCCAAAATAATTGTGATTGATGTGTCAGCTGTGCTCGTTAATGACCAACTGTGATGAGAAAGGAGACTCTCATGCCATAATGCTGTGCAGCCTCTTTCTTTTATTACCAATTTGTCTCTCCTTTCACAAGTTCTTGGTGGTACCAGCCAATTCTTGTCCATTCTGCTCTGCAAAACAGGATCGTGTTTTCTGGTTGACTAGCGTGAAATAGTGTGATGTACAGCGAACGCTCTGAGCAGATAAGGAAGAAAACTTGAGAATTGTTGAATTCCACACAGCGAGGTAAACGTCCGTTTGTGTTTCCTGGGAAACTTACATGTGTAATTAGTTCTACTTGTTCTGCTGCAGACAGCAAAACCATGTTGTTTTTACGACGCTAATGGAGAGGGTTTAAAAGAACAAAGAGCAAAAGGATGGAAACCTTTTATGAGTTTTATAGCACAGTTTTCAAATTTTGAAACAAAATGAGTGAACTTGTATGAATGTTTTCTTTCTTTTTTTTAAGTGACATGCTTAAAATTTCTTTTACTTTCACATTTGCACACATAAAAGTATTTGATATTTTTTTATAACTGCAGAGATGCAGTCAAGCTCAGCAGCACAGTGGAACTAATGGCTTGATAACCCCTCACATTACAGTGATCGACCAGTCATAGCTTAGAGAGACAGCAGGCCTGTCAAGCTCAGGATTTCTCCACACACTGGAGAGTAATGAGAGAGGATTTGAATTGTATGATAATATGTAACTGTATAATGTGATACAGTTCAACAGCAGAACCAGCTTTATCCTCCAAAACGATCATTAAGTTAAACTATCAACCCTCTAAAGTAGGTGTTACTGCTGCATCGTTGTATTAGACTGCATAATTTTAGCTTGGTGTAGCTAAAAACACTGGCAACCATGTCTTTTAACAAATCCTATGTGAAGAATTAAAGCAGGCAGCTTATGGCCTGGTTGAGTACTCTTGAAAGTATTTGCTGCAGTCTGGGAATAGCCACACAGAGCAGTAAAATGACCTGTGGTTTGGGGGTGGCAATGTAGATTCGAAAACTACATCTAAGGCAGAGTAAATTTTGGCCTCTAGGCCGGCAGATACAAGAACACAAAGAAAAAAGAGCTGCAGCAGGACATGACTGAAAAATCCACACTCTGTGTTAGTCAGATACACTGTCTCAGCTGTGGAAAATGACCTGTTACTACCCTGATGTTATGGTACATAAATCAGTTGCCAGTGACTTGTATTGTGTGATTAAAAGCTTTGATATTATCCAAATGGAATAATTACATGCTCATTGAATCATGTTAGTACATTAAGAATATCATTCTGCAGTACTTTATCATGATTTCCCATAGATTTTTCAAAGAGGAATATATATATATATATATATTCCCACTGACTATTCACTGTAATTGTCACTTAGTAAATTGTGCTGCATATGAGCGAGTTATGAACACAGTATGTCTCAACCAAATATAGGCTCGGAAGCTTTGTTCATTTGAATTGACTCTTAAATTTGAAATCAGCACTCAGTTGCATAGGAGGACACAGAAAGAAATGTGTGACTGCCAGACTAAGAGAAGTGTGGTTGTACTAACATTAGACAAGGAAGTATTGTATTGTTGTGCCTAAACTCATTTAAGCCATGAGTGACTTCCCAAAAACGAGAAAGGAAAAAGAGGAAAGATGAACTTCGGGGTTTGAGTTGGACAGGACACACAAAAAGGCAGGATGACACACTGCAAGACACTGTTGGAAACGGAAAAGATTGATAAAGGCAGTCTGACCACTGTATGAGAACAGTGAGGCACGAGTTGACCAACAGGACAGACGCATGCAGCTCGAGAGGGAAGCTTACTGAGAGCTCACCTTCAGAAACTGCTGCTCATTAGGAAGTTAAACAGTGCGCTGAACAACAAGCTGACCTGGCTTTTGTGATGACGTCATTAAATATGAAGACAGCCAGTTGAAGTTTGTTCAAAAACCTTAATATAAACTTCAAATGTCCAAAAAATGACATTCAGTACAGCTCTGCAACAAAAGACCTGGAGAACTAAATGATTGTGCTTATAGAGGCAACAGTGGGGAGGACAGTGATAGTACTTGCAGAAGGCTTTGAGTGAAATGATTGCACCTCTTGTCTGTAAAATTTACTACGCCCCAGAGGCTACTCAGAGGAAGAAAAGGGCCAGCAGCAATTTAGTTCAAGAGCAGCCACCATGACAACTGATAAATACAGAAATCATTTAAGATAACGTATTCTCCTGAAGCCCCCAAGTGAAAATTGTTGGAAGCATCTCCCTCTCCTTTGCCAAGGGACATACTGTTGCTAAGAAAGGTGATAATTAAATCTCTGCCTAATTGTTTAGCTTCCCTGTTCATCTATTGTACAAATTTAGTCTGTCTCCTATGGTATTCAGTGACATTTTGTGGTTGCAGTGTCCTATATCAGCTGGATTAAGAGGCCAAATTTAATTATTCTATTAAACCATTTTAGAAAACAAAATGCTACAGCACCATCTGCTCTGCACATTGTTCTAATAATGACACCTTAATATGAGAGTGCCGTAGTATCTCCAGGAGGCTTGAACTTGCTGTTTTTGACTATGCTATTCTGTCTTCCTTATGAGGATTGGAAAAAAAATCGAGCACAACTCATGAAGCATTTTCTTTTCTGCCTTTTTTCTTCCAGAGGTACAGTAAATGCTTCTCATATAAACCAGTCATGTCATTTGTCATTACAAACTGTCAAACTGTTGTGCTGAAGCTGTTGTGTATCTTTTAGCAGTATATGCTACTTAAAGCCAAATTAAGTAACCCATCACCATTGTTTTAACAAGAGGTGAAAGAACATGAGACTCATTCATATGTATTTTCATCTAAAAGTCAAACAGACTACAAAAATGCAGGTGGATGATTAAAGCTGTTGGCTGGTAAGATGGTAGAGTATTTGTGTTTCAAATGTTCAGATTTGTTGCTCTCAAAGTTATCACTGAACATATGTCTGATTCAGTTGATCGTACTCCATATGCTCTTTTCTCACTTCGCAGACACATGTTACAAACAGTATTTTGCTACAAAATAACTATACAAAACACCTGAAGCAAACACAGAAAGACTAATGCCAAAATCCGGGTGGGTAGGTAAAAAAACACACATTTATGATAAGATTTATGATAAATGTGTCATCCTTTTCTAATATTTGGTGTGATGTTTTCAAATATCACCTGGACAGCAATGTATGTGTGTGTGTGTTTGGTCAAGGTGTTCCATACACCAAGTAAACAAATTTCTTTGGTCAGATGAAGGCTGAATTCAATAAAAAGTGATGTTCTGTAGTATTGTTTGTATGTTTTCTTACATGCACAATCAGACATGTGGATCAAATATTTACTGCCCTGAAGTAAATTTTCAAATGCTCCTATACGAATTGTTTTGTGTATTTGCAGTCTTTGCAGTCTTTGCAGACACTTTTAGCTGCCACAAAAGCGAAATGCTGTCTGGGTTTGTTATGTTTTATCCACCTTGCTTTCAAACTTAGCACAACTATGCAAAACACTGTTGTGTTCACATATGCTAACACAACCCAACTTAATTCTCTTTCACAGGATATTAAAGTGTTTGCTTATGCTTCAGTTTTTAAATGTTTTTATCTGCACCCAGTTTCTGGGAAGTGCACAATTGATTGCGCATGTGCGACTCTTAACAAAGCTGAGAAAAAAGGGAGATGGTTCACTTCTCAGCTGTTTCCATCATCAGTTTCAAGCAAACCAACAAATAAAAAAAAGGTTGTGTTTTCAGTTCTTTTGAATGTGACTGCAATGATCATTAAACATGCCTTGCTTGCCCGATTGGGCAAGTCAGTTGCTTGATTTACTGGCTTGATGTGGCATTCTACCTTCTCCAGACAGTCAAGCTCCGGGCAATCAAGCAATCATTATTGTTGAGCCCTGCAGTGTGGGAGAGGATTTTTTTGTGTTCAAACAACAACAAACATAAACTTTCTACTATCTGTTGGAGGTTGACAGTGTACGGTAAATTTGAAAGCTTTGGCACCTAGCCATTTAAACACACTAGCACTGGAACTCTGTCTGCAGAAAATTTCCTACACAAGACATTTATTTAAACTTGTAAGTGGCACAAAGTTCATAAAAACCAGCCTCTCTGTGAGCCATATGGTGTTTCTCAGTAACAGAAAACAATGGGCTCTCCAGTGTAGGTTTCAGATGGATATATGAGGAGTTTATTGCTTGGAAACATTACATGTACCAGTTTAAAACCAGTGAGTCCTGCCTACTTGAGATGCAGTGTTGCACTGCATGTGTGATTGGAGACCTGAGCCTGGAGAGCCTACTGATTTTAATGACTTGTTTCTAACAGGTTGATTGGATTCACTATTGATTATATTTTCAGGGCATGCTGTAGCATAGTTTTGTGATTGCTGTTGTCATCCACAACAAATTGAACTAGCCGACATACAAGTGATGGGAACACTAATTTCTCTCAGACGAAATTAGAGGTTCCCATTCACTTATCTGCACCCATTACATTTAACCTAAATTAGAGAAGTGTGATTGTTTTCTCCCTGATGACAAATACATTTACCTGTGCATACCAAGTACACACACACACACCCATAATGTATTCAGAGGAGACCCAATCAATGTGCCTCGTCATTGATTGAGTGCTTTCCATTGAGCGATTGCCTTCTCTGCTATTAAGTGTAGACTCACTTGTGCATTTTTTGATGCCAGATCCTTTCTTCACAGCATGCCGACTAAGCTTGCATTGGAAGTTGTTCTCCCAGAACTCTGCAAACCAGATGTTCCTTCTGTTGTTCTCTAGCGTTCGGCTGATAAAGTAGCGATCAAAACCTGAAAGAAATGAGATACTGTTAGAATTGATTCCTTTGTTTGCTCTCAGTTCCTTAGTTGCTTTGGTTTGCTCTTAGCTTAACATTTAAACTAGAGCTGAGTAAAAATATATGATTTATGTGATATGAGACTAGATGTATTCATAGAGTTTGGATATCATTACATCATGAAGGCTGTTCTCCTTTTTAATTCATTTATTTGTTAATTTCCTTTTTTCTGTTACTGTGATTCTCTCCTCTTGTAATCTTGGCACCAATGGAAAAGAGGGTCTTAACCATCATAGATCTGCAATCTAAATAAAGATTTATGAGTTTAAGTTAAGTCATTATATGTAAGTAGTACTGGATCTTTGAAAGCAAAGGCTAAAGTTTACTTATCTCAATGTACTGACATTTACACATGGCTACACCAGGTTATAGTCTATGAGTTGTTATGTTTTATAATAATAACATCAGGAATAATATATCTGATACATACCAATAATGTATCAATTAACCTGAAAGGTAAATAACAGCAAGGAAAAAACACTTGATGTCCGATGTGGCTCTAAGTGGTAAAATAATAGACAATAAATCACACTTATGGCAATCGGAAGCTCTAACAGAAAATACTTGATGTTGAATGTAGAAGGGAGCTGTGTTTAGTAACGGAAGTGTTCATATTATATACAATGAAAAACATCTTTTGTAAGAAAATAACCACTATAAGTATTCTCTAAGCTAAAGTTAGGAGGTGTGAGTACCTTTGATGGACTGTCGTTTTGGTAGGATGGTGACAGCACCCTCTGCCATTTCTTCCTGGTTCAGTATAGGAGCGATCTTGGAGCCCCAGCTGTCTGAACCCACCCAGATGAAATGGCCTGTTTGATTGGCCTTCTTAGCTGCTTGAAGGAGCCGCCTTTGGGATAAAGAAGTACAACTGTTGTACCATATAATGTTTTGTTGCCAGTGTTATCATTTATTTTGATACATTTCATGCACATAAAGTGATACATTTTGTATGAAAGTAGTTATTTATTTAAATATCGCCTAAAGATGAAAAACAGCAGCCATACAGGTGATTTCACGGGAAAAATATTCCATCCTGAGTTCTGAACAAGGTTGCACTGAGCTACTTTAGTCGAACTGAAAAGCCATCATAGACACACTATCTGTTTCCAGTGCAGTGAGGTTCGTCTTGGCTGTGGCAGAATGACGCCCTTGACACATTCATCCAGGCTTGTTGCCAGTGGAAGTAAGTTTGGGGAGCTGTAAAAAATAAAAATGCCAGCAAGCTCTTCTGCAGCAGCAAACTTATATCAAGAAAGCTTGATCACAGCTACATAAAATTTAAACACAGCCACCTGGCATGTGAAGCATCGCCGACCTTCACAACGCCCCTAAGATGCTAGAACAAAAAATATATATCAAGCATCATGTTCATATATCTCAGCTTTTTACGGTACAGAGCCTGTGCTGTCTCAACATCTAGTATCAGTCTTTGTTGTTGAATAAAGGACGTTATAACCTTGTAAAAGAATTGCTATAGTTTTTTGGAAAATGTGTATGGAGTGGGCGGGCAGTGAGTCATCCAACTAACTTTATGTCTCCTTTCCTTAGATTTATGACCCAATGGATTTATGTTTGATCAGTAATGGTTTTTCCCCCAGTCTTGTCTCCAGAAATTTAATGACAGGAGAACGTCTTAAGATGCAATTATGTGCACCATGTAGGAAAAATGAGAGAAATAGATTTTCTTGCTGTCAGGAGATTACATAATGAAGACATGACTAGACGTGACGGGCTAACAATGTAATACGAAAATTACAGAATAAGAAGCAAAGGTGATGTGGGCAGGTTGTGGATGGGCATTTACATTTTCTTTAAACTCTGACTGTCCATATTAAGTTCATTCATTAATTTCTTTGCTATAAGTAAAATTGTAGTTATGTCATATCTCAAGAAGGTCTTACTATTACTGTAACTGTAATGTGTGAATTATTGATCAATTTCAGGTGATAATTAAGTGAAAATTACACTTCTGATATGTGTTAGTGTAAAATAATCAGCAGGAGGAACTAAATATTTACATGAATGAGAAACACTATCCAAGATGATGTCATCTTATTTATTTATTTATTCAATATAAAGAGACACACTAAATGACAAACCTACATCAAGCAAACCAACGTTATTTCTCCATGTTTTTGTAATTCTGAGACGAGGCAAAATATTTCTACAGTTGGCTTAAAACAGCTCAGGTCTCTAATACTTTATATATGTAGACAATTTTGAGTTCTTATTAAACTGCTGCCAGCTCACACTTACTGGGTTCAAGGATAGAGCAGGCATTCAGCGCTGAAATCCCCCTGGCTTTCTGTAATTACTATATATCCAGACTATTACCCATTATCAGGACCGGATTAAGTCAATGAGCACTGGGACTTCTGCCCTGGTCATCGTCAAGAGACCGCCCCAAATCACTGACCACTTCCTTTAGGAATATACTGGCCTACTAGTTGCTGGGAAGCATTTTTCCTTACAAAGCCACAACAGTGCCGTGTGAGTTGATGCGGCCTACAGCTTATTAAGTCTCTCTTAATACAGATTTCCAGTCTCAATATAGAAATAGTGTATTTTAATTGATACATTTGTGTCCCCATAGGTAAAGCAGAGACACTGGTAACTGCACTTATGGTCAGAATAAATAGGGTCAACAGACCAGATGCTGGATGATAGAGCCATTATTTGGATAGAAAGGACACAGAGGAGTGGACAAAGTATGGAAAACGTGTTTCGATATAATGTATCACATCACAGGGTGGATAATCCCTCACTTAAACAAGTAAAAATTACAACTTTACTGAAAAAGTTAGTACCATCGGTTGAAGAAGCACTCAGATCATTTACTCAAAAGTCCAGTCTATTAATCTATTCATTTATTGGCAGAAATGAAATATAATACTGATAATTATGCATTCACTAGTGAATATTCACCTGAAAATAAGAACTGTTGTGTTTTTTGTTACATTAGAACGAGCCCTTTATTTCTAGAGAGGGACTGAAACCTCTTCCACTGAGAAAGAAAGAAAATGAATGCACCCACAATTCACTGCACCCAAATATAATCATATTTGCCTTTTCTAACTCATAGATGTGACTATGTAGGCGATAGACTGTAATTTACAAGGAAAAGGCAGTTCAATTTCATACACTTGAGACAATTGTGACATTTTAATGCCACCTGCAAAGGCAGCCTCAGGTATAGAGACACTACCAGACAACATGAATGACTTTAGATATCCGCAAATTTCAACTTTCAAACTCAATTTTCAAACAGCAATCAGGATTGCACTGCACTCACCTGATGTCATCCTCATTGGCGAAGATAATGACTACTCTGGCATTAGGGTTCTCACTCAGCCTGCGAATGATCTTGTCAAACTCTCCAGCTTTTGGTTCCCGGGGTATTTTCACCGACTGGGAAATGCAAAGACCACCTAATTGGAGACAAAAGAGAAAGGATAACAAATCAAACACTGAGTTTTTTCTCTGTGAAATGTCTAAAGAGGTCTCATTAGCAGATCTTTTAACATTAAGGGTATTTTAATACATGTAGTTTTAAGTGTGTCCTCCAGTTACTAAATACATTTAGAGTCTTGAACACCAATCTTTTAACAAACTGCTGGACTTTTATTTATGACAGATGCACCATTAAGTGTGTACAGGTGCAATATTTCCGAGCATGAGGGATGCAAGGCATTAAAAAAATCTTTACTTTTACCACAAGGGGCAACTTTGAGACATGGAGACCCATCCATTCAGTTTATGGTCCTGCCAGGGAGACCAGGGGAATTGGAAGTACATAAATTTTGTAATTGAAAAGTGGTTCCATTTGTTGAGAGTCATTTGTCTTGTTAGACTAGTTGTTTCATTTTGTTCAACTAAAAAACTACTCTTTACATTTTTTTTTTAAAGTTTGGGTTTCCACCTGAAGATTGTACCATATTTGAAACAGACACACAACCAGTCAAATTACAAGAATGTTATGTAGTGAAACCGAATAGTGTGGTTTGTTTGGCAGTTGCCAATACAAATACCGTGATTCCCCGCAGATCAGTTTAAGAGAGTCCTCACCCTCATAGAAAAGCTCTGGTATTAACCACAAGTCTGAAGGCAGCAGGGGGCGTCCCTTGGTTACCAACAAGCTAAGGCTTTTTAATCCCCAAAGCAACATTTCAGGATAACTCTTTTGTCGCCCTGCCAAAATGCCACAGTGAGTTATGTGAATGCTAATGAATTTCCCTTTCGTGACACAGTACAAAGCCAGCCCAGTGAACAATCAATGCAGCAATAATACCCTCTAGTTCAGTTCATGGCAGCCAGACACACACCATAAAACAAAGCCTGGCCCCAGCTCAGAAACTAATAGGTTGGGAAACTGGAAATATGAGTAAGAATAGTGGATGCCATTAAATTAACAATGATGTTGGGCTGCTTTGCTCATGGGTACAAAAAGTCACTTCCGGTTAAGTCAGTAAGGGGCTTCGGTCAGTGGCCTGCACAATTGTCCTGATTGTACACTGCGGATGAATTTAATGATGTTTCCTCTTTCTTCAAACAAGGGTTTTGTTACTCCGCTGTGGCTGCATTTTTTTCCCCATTTTTCAAAGGCTGTATGTACAATTTAGGTTTCCTGTGCATGTTCTCTTCCTCATGGATGTCACAGCTAGAACACAACAATTTCAGCTTACATATTCACTTGGCTGGTTAATGGATAAACAGTACCCTTCAGCAGAGGAATGGATTCATCCCTCTGTGTGTTTGTCATTGAGGGATGCTTTGTTCCTTCACTTAGAAAACACTTTTTTCCCCCTCAGTACAGCTATTTCCAACCCCTCATTTACTTATTGTCTCACATCTAAAGTCTAACTTGACTATCACAGTTTCTATATACTATTATTCAAGAATCTGGGATTTTAATGGTTTCACCATCGATATCATACATAATGACCGAGGGCCAGATTTATGAAGGATACAATACTTAAGACCTGTTATACAAGTTTCAGCAAAGCCTGAGGCTGATATAGATTGTAGATGGAGAAGTGAGGGGAAAAACAGAGCATAATATTAAGGAAGTGTTTAGGCTGCTTTCTGTAAAATAATTTAAAGTTTGAATTATGAAGCTAATCTTGAATTATGAAGCTGATCTTAATAATTATTAAGGGTGCTCCCATCAGGATTTTTAATTTTTTTACACAAATCTAGTGGTGGTAATTAAAGTATCACAGTTAGTGCATATGGTATATTATATTATATGCACCAGATATGATACAAAGCTTTAAATTTTGGTCACAAGTCATCACAGCTGCTGGGTTTTTTGTGCTTTAAAGTCAATAATGATGCAACACTTGTTTGTGACTGGGGTTGAGATTAGGGTTTTTATTTGCTGATAGGTGTAAAGACTAGTTTTGTACTCAAAGTCACTGATATGCAAATAATGAGTTGAGGGCATGTCAGTGTTCCTTTAGGGCATTTAACTGTGGGAGAGGAACTGAAGTCTATGCATGTCTGCTTTGTTCAGTAATTTAGATTTCAGAAAACACAATGATACAGAATTTGACAAAAGGGATTCATGTGCTCTTTTCTCCTTTTTTGGCATAGGCATGGTGTAGTTTTAGTCATAAGCCTGTACCCACTTGTATTCACCTGGTTGCAAGTGTTTGACAAACAAGAAGTTAAACATTTAAAAAACAGCAAAAAAAAAAAAAAAAAACCCTGCAAGCAAGCATTTGTCCTTTCTAAAATCTATGTGTGCTCCTGATTGTCAAGGCTTTACCTAAACTGAAGCAGAGCTTTATTTGTCTACCTCACAGTGTCATTACATTTAAACTACCCAGACAGGCACATGGGAAATTTAGCACCAGCATAGCAGCAGCCCCCTGCTCTCAGAGACTCTATCAATCATTAGATTCTATGTCTTTGCTTCACCAGCACTTCAGCCCCCCTCTCCCTCCAAGCATCTGCTGTATGGAAGCAGAGCACTCATCCCTTCCTTTCTCTCCTCTCACATCTCTGGCAGCAGGCTGTAGCATTGCTTAACCTCCCGAGAGAATAGCAGAAGGACCAGGGGGATAAGAACCCAGCTTGTGAGAGCTGAGGCACACCATATACGACTGGAGTTCTACAATGAGTGACTGTGGCATGTAAAAAAATGGATATGAATTAGAATCGATTCACAGATGACAAAAATTGAATTTCTAAACCTAATGTAATAATGCGATGTTAATGGAAAAAAAGGCACAACTCAACTGTGAGGAGATTGCAGTGCTGGATAATGTACAGTGTACATGAGTTGGATTTATCTCTTAACTCGGTGTTTTACAGTTCTAAAGGGCAGAGGTTGCAAGCATTTTTGACTTAGAGACTAACGATACTATTTACATTTGCAAGACGAGCTTGAATTTCATTGTAAGCCTTTACACTTTTGCTTGGAGTCTGAGGGAGCCAAGCAGCGATTTGCTGTGGCCAGCTAACCAACACACTGAAGAACTAAACAACTTCAGCAAACTCTCAGTGTGAAGAAAATAACTCAATGCTCTGTCTGTTTCCCTCAAAACCCCTGCCCCCTCTTAGTGTCAAGTAGAACAATAGCTTTTCCCAAAGCTAACATGTAGCAGAAAAGCTGCTCTTCACTGCTGTAGATACAACATTAATACACAGTAGGGCACCCCTCCCCCTACTCATTTTTTTGTTATTCACTTACACCAGGAGACTGTTAATTACAATCCAATAATTAATTAATACTGTCAAGATTTTAAAATGAAAATGCAGATTATTTTTCTTGACAGTTGTTTTTTATTGCGTTCATATTGTAAGGTAACATGGTGTATTGTGGCCAACAGGCCTGGACATTGAATAAAATCATGTTTTTTACAAAGAAAATAAACAACTTAGTGTATTATTTTTAATGCAGAATAAGGGAACGAATGATTAGGAAATTCTATAGTCTCTCTGAAAGTTTATTCAGTTTCTCTTCATTTAACAACTCCAAAAACTGTGAAATTTAAGTAAAGTTTTAGGATATTTGTGGAATTGGTTAACCCAGCCAATGCATTCACACACATCAGACGGCATGATTTGTGTGTGCTTACAGAAGACTTCCATTGAGCGGGCAGTCATTCAGTTTGGCCCAGGACACATTTGGTACACACTGCTAAAAGAATGTGACCATATGGGTCCCAGACCACCACCAAATGTGGTCTGAGCAATTGGATCTCAACATGCGTTGAGAAAGCATTGGGTTCCTCACACACATACTTAATGCTGTCCACTTTTGATAAATCCCCCAACACTCATGTTATTACTAAGTATGCACAGTCTCTGACATTCGTAATTAATGCACACAGATTCAATCAGTACACACATGCACACACTCAAATCTATCTGTATATACATGTATAAAATATGTGTAATTATACAATACAATATTAATGCTAAAATATCTGTCTGTCACAGATTGATGCAGCTATGCCAAGCTGCTCCAAGATTACATTTTCTAATGAAACAAGTCTCTGTAGAGGATTCAGGTTTCCAATAAAACACTTTGCAAGATTTCATTTTGGCATTGGACAGGATGTAATTTGAGAGAAAACTGAAAAAGTCTCCCTCCTCTAGTCCGCTCACTGCTTTACATCAGACTGCCCTGAAACTGAGCCATGCCACCATCTCCTACATAATGTTACTTTATGAACATAGAAAAATACAGTTATATAGTAGTTAGTTAAAGTGTGTAGAAGCCCTGAAAAAAACACCAGTTTACCTAGAATATAGGATCATCTGTTGATTAATTATAGTCATACATCTAAATTACCTAAAATGGTATTAGCAGATTCACAGACAACTGGGTTGAAAAACAAAGTGAAAAACAAAGCACAACATTCATTAATGTTCAGGTTTATTTAGTTTGGTCAATTTCCTGATGACCTGTTGCAGTGTGCAAAAACTCCAATAAATTATCTGTGAAGAGAAATATAAGTGCAAAGGCATATCAATTGTAAATGTGAAGCAGCCTTTATTCTGCAAATACTGCTTGAAACTTCACAAGCACTGTATTTCCCCCTCAGCACTCATCTCATACCACTCTTAACATCAGAGCCATTTTTAAAAACCGCCTCTAAAAATATCCGTTGCTGAGGAGACTGTGAGCCTCCTCTCTCGTGTCTTCCATTGTCAGCTCCAGTCTCTGCTCTCCTAATAGCTCAGAACACTAATATTCCTTCTCATTTGACACCCATGGGAGAAACAGTGCTGCTATAAACATTAAATATTCCCCGGCCATAGCTGATTGCAGCACGGTTCCTGTGCTTGGTAAACAGCAGTGCAGAAGCACACAAATAGACCCAGGTGGGCGTTGTGGTGAGGTGCATGTATATAAATAGCCTCATAATGGGGATGGCTTTTGTCAAAATACCCACCAAAGCAGTCTTAATTTTTTAAGCTGGGGCAACTAAAAAAGATAAAAAACCGTAATGTTCTGCATAAAGTACTGATGGTTCATTATTTTCCATCGTTGTAAACCTGAAACATGGCCAGTTTCTTCAAAGCTGAAAAATAAAAAACATCAGCTGTTTCTTCTTTTGCATGGTAGCAAAAGATTTATTAGTCAACATACACAATCAGTTAATCATTAGACAGACTGTTTGAGTTGCACAGAGCTTTGAATTCCCATCTGCCTTGAATAGCAGTGAGGTTCCATCAATACATTGATAGGCTCATATAAACTGTCTGGCTGCTAACCAGTGGTCCTTTGCACAAAATAGCAGCCTCAAAGGTGTGATCACAGTGGTTCCCTTTTTACTGAAAATCTCCCAGATGAGATTAAAGTAATGAAAAACATTGGGGACCAACACAAGGTGATACGGATGGCATTAAATAGGGAGATAAATAATATTCCTCTCTGATTTTGTAAACCGTATACCGAATGATTTATGCAAATAAGTTGATCAGAGGCCTGCGATAAACTGGCAACATGTTAATTGTTTCCCTGCCTTTCATCCAGTGCATGCTGGGACACGTTTAGACCCCAGAGAGAGAGACAAAAAGAATGGATAGAATTGATTTCAGGCAAGAAAAACAACATTGCAGGTAAAACCCTGAACATAGCTGGCAGCAAAATGTAACCCTAGATGAACTGTTAGGGGTGTGCAGTGTTTTAACACTGGTGCATTATCTACAGATTGCGTTTTTCCTCCCTCATCAGAAATGCAGCTGCAAGCGAGTGGGAGTGAAATACTGGGAGGAGGTAGAGTGGGCCGAAATCATTAGAGAAACTGACCCTTAACAGAAAGGGCCCAGGTTCAGTCCCTCTGTCTCCTGCTTAAGTGTCCTGGAGCAAGACACTAAATCCCCACAGTCCCTGAGGTGCTGTTCTGTCGCTGATGCCGTGCACTCACCTGACTGTGCAAGGCTGATTGGATGAGGAGAAATAAATTTTTCCCCAGGGGATCAATTACAGTATCCCATTATAATTATTATAGACTGCTGAGCCACAAAGATACCCCAAACTACCAAATTTCACCCTACTCTGCAATATTATAAAAATGACTCAAACAACGAAAAGACAGTAACTGATCAGCTCCTTCCTGAAACCTGGAGAGAAGAACACACATGAATACATATGTTGTTTGTCAGGAACACAAAGTACTCGTGTCAAAATTATGACTATGATTTATTTTCGGATCACATGAATGACTCGTATTAGTGTGCAGAAGATAAATGACCCCAATGCTCCTATGTATCATTGTAATTTGTCTTTGTTGGCTGAGACCCTTTGCCCAGCCCTACAAACACGAGTGTCTGTAACTGAATAGCTGAGTGATAAAGCTTTGCCATTGGTTGGATTGCCAAATTTTAGCATTTCCTATTGACTATTGTGCTTTGAAAACTAATGGGATCAGGTGGGACAACACAAGCTATCAAACTTGTGGTCATTACTTGTTATTTACTTGGTAATGAGAGAAAGGACAGGAGGGTAGACACCAGCTACTCCCCTCAACCCTGAAGTCTCAAAAGAAAACTTGACCAATAAGCAAGTGATCAAGCAGTTGAAAGTGTGAACCTATTGGTCACAGTCCTGTGCTTGCAAGACCACATAAATGCATGAGGAGCAGAAACCTTCCTGGCTTTGATGTGCACGGGTTTTCAGAGTACTTAAACACCAAGAAGTGCTCCATTTCTTGCTTTGCATCAAATGCTTCTTTTACAGTACATCCAACACAGCATCCTCTTCCTTTCTGAATTGGACTTTGATTACCATGCAAACAATCGTAACTTCAAGGCCTAACTGGGTAGTCTTACAAATCAAACATCTGGTTTCTCAGCCAGCACATAGAGCAGAGTAGGAGAAAAATAATTTTACTCTATGCTGTGAGGCATTAAGGTGAGTGCAGGGTTAAAGCACTCCAAATAACAATCAGACACCAGAGTGGGAGAGCGAACAGACAATTATAACATTTATAACCTTTTTTAACTTACACATCGTTTAAGCTTTCATGGGATCTGCCAGTAAAGTACACTTAAACAATAAATACAAAATACAGTATCTGTTTATTTTCATTTTACAACTTAGTACTCATAAAAATAATATCTTTTTTAGTATTTGAATGCAGATGACGAGTTAAGAAGCGTCACAGCCTGAGAAAAAATTCTGCTCTGTCTTCTGGTGACCCAGCAGTAAATACTTTCTGTAAATGTACAAGAACAACTGCAGAAAACACAGAAGAGCATTTATACTGACTACTCCTGTAAAAAATTTGCCACATTTTGTCACACTGACTAAACACAGGTCAGCTAGATTTTGCCGAGTCTTGTAATGTGAAACACTAGTGTCATATTCTACATTAATAACACTTATCTACAACATTTGGTCAAAGATATCTTTCTGTAAGAACAATCTGTAAATACTGTATGTATTGTGTATTCCACACACACATTGGTGTATATGGAGGTATTTCATGTGCAGGTCGGATACCATATGAGGGCCTTGCTGTGTCTACAGATTAATATCAGAGAACAGATTTGGGCTGGATCATGTAATAAGCCGTGGGCTCACAATATATGTACTGCAGGGAAAATGAGGTTGAACTGTGGTTTAACGTGAGGCTGGTAAGAATCAAGTTTGTCCTTTCAGATATCACCAAGCAGCAAACAAACACATGCTCTCTGTCTGCCCTTGCTCTGCTTATGTAAACAAATATCTAAAGCAGATAAGATATATACTGAAAGGCCATAAAACCAGAGAAAACCTGCATTGTGTAATGACATGCAATACAAACCCAATATAAATGATAGATTGAAAATCTTTTATAGAGTTGAATCTAATCTGCAGTGCAATTTGAGGCTGTGCATCATGTTGCTGGTGATGAATTTGTCTGTATTAAATTGAAAATTGTATTTAGGCTCATACCTAAGGAAGTAAAAACATTAGAAATATCTTTTAAGGCATGAAATTACATCAGTACTGTGGAAAAAATCATTAAAGGTATGTTAACACAAATATCACAGCAAAACCAAAGTAACTCTTTAGTCAGTTTCCCTTTTTTCAGCTAAAACAATTTAAGAATTCTTTCTGTAAGTAACTGAATTAATACATATTCAGATTTGTTCCATTTTATTTGAAGACTTGAAATTATGTCTGCAGATAGGTGGTAAGATTTTATAAAAATGTGTCAACACTAAAAGAAACACAAAAGCAGGGCCCAAAGTATCATAGTTAAAAACAAATTCATTTAAAAGAAGAAATTGCATTTCTATCTCTTTACTTGGTTCCAATTCTGTATGTATATTTGAGGACACTAAAATGTAGGGACAAGAAATATATAGCCTTACTGTATAGTGATCGTCTAAGTAAATGAAATTTTTGATAATATAGATAGGTAGATATAGATTATATTGTAATAGATACACATAAAAAACATTAATATGGTTTAATATGTTTATATAACAAACAGGTTTTTGGACATCTATGTCTTAGTGAAAAGGGATTAGTGCAGAGACAATTATCAACTTAAAGTATTTTTTTTTTAGTTATTAGAAAATCTAACCTTACACTTTCCATGCAACATGTCTTTGCTGTGTTATTGAAAGAAATTGGTGCTCCTGAAAATTTGAGTATCAAAGAAGCATAAGATGAAACAAAATGATGGGAAGCAATTTTCTGGCTTGCTGTGTGGTATTTTATAATGGGTTTCAAATGTACTCATGGGGAGTTGCTCTGATGTTAATAAGAGAGACATCTGCATGGTGATGTGTGAAATTAGATCAGATTAAAGGAGACTGTGATCACTGTGGTGCATCTTCCTACAGAAAATGTTTTCTGTAAAATAAGTATGCCACAACTTTTATGAAAAATACCTAAAACAAAAAAGGTTCTGCAAGCATTTGCATCAATTCAGTTCAATTCAGTTCATCAATTATCATATGCATGTAACAAATTTTAATCTTGTGTTACACAATCCATTTTTCATTTATGAAAATGTTATTATTATCGGGTAAATTTATATATCAGTAACTGATTTTAAGTGCCAGAATTTTTTTCAACAAAATCTGCTCTTTTTATTTCAGAAAAGTGCCTGTGCTGAAGGAGGGGATGAAACAGTTTTAAGTTTAATAATAAACCACAGTAAAATTCATGAAAGCTAGTTGTTTACTGTTTGAATTTCTATTACTAAAAACTATGCTTCATTATTGTGTTTTGAACAAGTTGCAGTAAAAATGGTCGAGCATCAGTCAAAGCTAGCAACAGTCTCCTAGACGCAAGCATGCATGTGCACAATGCAACATCTCTCATTTTGCAGCAATGAAAACATGGTGGAAGGCAGTGAAAGAGCTCTGGAGGTTTTTCAGCCTTCTAAGAAGACCAAGTCCGAAGTGTAGTCTGTTGTTTTTATTTGCTTTTGTTTTTTTTAAGAGTGCTGAGAGAAACTTGACTGCAAATGGTAATCTGCTGTGCAAAACATGCAGAAGGAAAAAAAAAGAAGGGGAGTAGCCCTTTCAACTATATGAGTCATCTACATGACCACCACCCACTGCTACATAGCAAACGCAAAGCAAAAAATAACTGTTAGCACAGTGTATGATGTTGAGACTTCAAAATACAGGAACCATACATGGGTTGTTCAACTTGCTAATAGCTTTTTGCTTCTGCACAGCCCCCTCACTCTTTGAAAGACACTAATACACCGTTAAACATGTTAAGGTCTCATTTTGACATTAAGTATTCAATGTTTTGTTCATGTTGCTTTCAAGCCCACCTACAGAAACAGTGTTAGTGAGTTCATTCCTTTCCATGTAAACCTCTGTATTCAAAAAGCCAAGCTGCAAGAAAAGTGAAATCTACTATATTTTACGATATAAAATCTATCAGTAGCATGGCTACTGGTATTGTTTTGACAACTCACAGCATCCAGAGCTGAGGCAATTAATTTGAGACTGATGACTTGCCTTTACTGTAATAAACGCAAAGAAAGGGAGCAATGAAGCAACTGTAGGGCCCCAACAGGTGCTGTTCTTCGGAGTGGCTGGTAAATTGAGCGTTATGAACTGCATGGGTCTAATCTCTGGTCTCTGAAGCAAAAAATTATCCACTCGAGCTTGTATTGATGACTCCACTAACAATCTGTGAAAGTATATATGAGAACACAACAGTGTGGAAGTGTAGTTACACTCTGGCCTCAAAGTTGATGGATCAACTGAAAGTATTTGTTGGCATGGTTATTTTCTTAAGCCAAATGGCAACCAGTCCTGGTATTACATCTGTCAGCAACTGCGCTCTCTGATATAAGTCTCAGACGGAAATGGACCCATGCTCTCTTCATCCCCACAGTGCAGAGGAAGCTCATGAAGGGCAAGAGGGCAGCGTTGACAGAACATGTTATTTCATACGCATTATTCTTCCCACGCCGTTCCTTCATTTTTGTGCAAGCTGTAAATATGCAGAGAGTATTTCTCACTGAAAGCACATTAAAAGGATGAGGGTGGTTTAAAAAATGAGATGAACTTTGATTGCACATTGTGTTTTGTATAAATGTATTGAATAGTATAAAATAAAGGATTCCCTTGTTGTAGTCTAAATGGAAAGTGCATAATATTCTTATCTAGCTTTATTAAGCTGTAACTGCGTTTATTATATCAACTACTATACTCTAAAAATGCATTTTAAGTGGCATTAATGATCATTTTGCACTTGAAATTTTCAAAGAAGTCGAATCTTAGTTAAAACACCATTACAAGGCTTTGATGCAGCATCCAAGTCATTCTGGAAAACACCACCTAAGTCAAATGAATGTAAAATCAATGTAGGAGGCATTAAAACTAATTAAATGACTTTCCTGGACCTAATGGTTGAACTTGGTCTCCCCAGTGGACTCCTAAAGCACGTTTTGTCTGTAAGCTTTTTGTTTTTAAGCTTTTTGGGTGTTATTTATATATTATCTGCTTAAGCTATCTGAACTTTTCTTCACAGATGCGGTAATTAAAATAAAGCGAAAATGTATGTATTTATTAAAAAAATGAATTATTATTAAAAAAGGAGAGGGCCAACAAACCCACCCACTAAATACATCCAAGTCCTCCACAAACCTGAAGAAAATACTGCACCCTGATGAGCCCTAATTATTTTACATAAAGACCTTTAATCCAAAGATTCAGCTTGTCAAACCACAGGTAAAATATCTAACAATACTAAAAAATTGCTTCAGTATAGCTGTTTCTCCTAAGATTAACCTAATAAAATGGTTCTGCCTCAGCCTCAGCAGCACTTTTTATCAACTACTGTAACATTAGGTTAAAAACTATTATTGCAACTCACTTGTATAAGCACACATGAACTGTTTTCATCAGTATGAGCTTTAGAAATCCAACACTGTCCCATTTTTAGCAGCTGAATTGCATTAATGGCGATTATTTTTGTACAAATGTGGCAAATTGACCTGAGGATACACACTTCAAATGCAGAAAATTTGATAATGCATTTTATATTCTTGGAGAGAGAATGGTAACTGCACATCATTGTCGACTGTTGAGCATTTTTTGCTGGAGAGCATGTTGTCTATTCAGCTCTTAGATCCTGAATAAAAAAAGGTACATGACAACAGGTTCTGGGGCAACTATAAATTAGATTTCAAAATGACTGAATGACATTTTCCTTCTCAGTGCAAATGATTTATAAATCAAAGGCAGGCCTCTAAGCACTGTGAAATGAGCTTTTCTGCACTGTGGTAAAATGACTCACCTGACAACCATGGGACTTTCCTCTTAGCGAGGAGAATCCACATAGCAAATCTCTTAAGATGGAAATATCGTTAAACCTTAGCCAAAGAGTTTAAAGTATACTGCTTCCTTTCATGAGGCAAAGCAAACATTAATGTCTAATCAGGCGTGGGGTGAAGGAGCCACCTGCAGCTGGCCTTAAGGTGCACATTCTCACATCGTCTAAGAGCTGCAGAAAAACTCCCCTATGACTACATTTAATGTCAGACTGTCAGCCTCGATATGTTAGCTTCAGTATCTAGCATACGTTTCTGACAGCAGATGAGTGGAATAATGGTTGACATCTTGAATTTCAATCTCTTTTTTCATCTGCTAGCACATCACAAAAGTTTCTTTATCGGAGCTTCAGATGTGATTAATAGGTTTCTGGTGTCGCTGGCATTTTTCATTGTCACCTGCTGATACTGCTAGCAGCACATTCTGTGTGGTCACAGACAAAGAGCTGTAGCAATATGAATGGTGGGTTTTGTAGTTATGATGAATAAGCTTACTACTCCACTTATTAATGTTCACATGGCCATATTTCCTTGCTCATTCTGGTGCAGTAACTTGAAGTGGCAAGATGCTTTTGTACTTGTTATATAATTTGTTGATTGTATGTTATTATATAATTTCACTCTGTCAAATGAAATTACAGGAAAAGTGCTTAAGAGTAGAACTGCAACAACTAATGTATTAAGTGTTTTGTTGATGAACAGAGTACCTGGTCCTCAAGTTGGTTATCTACCTTTGTGATTGTTAGGATAGATATTACAAATCAGATTGATTTTTTTCCGATCAAAGTAGATGAATTTTTGTAGTGTTATAACTGTTGTTTGCATAAAACAAGCTATTTGAATACATTACTCTGGGCTGTGGATGGTTACATGTTTCATTATTTTCT
>JAPZDV010000002.1:20295732-20435372 GCA_029814665.1 Acanthurus lineatus | reverse complement strand
GAGTAGAACTGCAACAACTAATGTATTAAGTGTTTTGTTGATTAACATAGTACCTGGTCCTCAAGTTGGTTATCTACCTTTGTGATTGTTAGGATAGATATTACAAATCAGATTGATTTTTTTTCCGATCAAAGTAGATGAATTTTTGTAGGGTTATAACTGTTGTTTGCATAAAACAAGCTATTTGAATACATTACTCTGGGCTGTGGAGGGTTACATGTTTCATTATTTTCTTATGATTTTAGACAAAACAGTTAATCAAATCATCAGGAAAAAAATCTTCAAATAATACTTAAATATAAATAATTATATGCTGTGCTCCTTCCAAGCAGCTACTCTCTGACCAGTTGGCTTTATATCTTGCATTTAATAAGAACTACTTGCCCTAGTACCTTCAAAGTAACAATACTTAGGTTATGCAAGTAGCAAAGTTTGACATTTGCAGATATTGCATCTTATAGGTTTGCAGAAAGTCCTTGTGAAGCTCTTATATACTCTTTGAAATAATGCCTAAGAAGCCAATCTGGATAATTCACTTGTCCTATTAATTAGGAGAAAAATAGATTTCTAGAGGTTAATGCAAAAGAGTTTTACCTGAATACACCAATGCAGAGAGACATTACTCAAAGAGGAAAAAAGGTTTTTTGGAAGGTTTTTGGGTTCAGCTGTTCACTACAAATGACTAAATATTATTCCCAGAAAAGGATCTAACACACATACTGTCCATTCTTTCCAAAATGTGCTGCACCATCAGTCTGCACCAAAGTTCACAGCAGCACCCTAAGCTGCAGCACGATTCCAGCTACCTGAAGGTTCATCTATTTTGTGATAAAGTGTCTTCAACCTTTAATATTGCCTCTGGCAGGCCCCAGGACAGCCTCCTGCAGAGGCCAGATGAGCCTTACTGGGCACACAACTTGTCCAAGATACTGTAATGAACAATCCTCAGATGAATGCTCCCTGCTGTTAAACTGTTATTGTGCCAAAATAGTGGTCTTACAGCTTTTGGCCTCTCAGTGGATGAGGTTAAGTGTTTCCAGGAACAACCAGAATTCCTCCAGTGAGTCACAACTTCATTGTTTAACAACAAACATAAAATATCTTCTTTGCACATTTTGTAGATTAGCTAAACTTCTCCTAATTACACACACCACTGACAAAATTGTTGGAACTGCAAAAATGTCAGCCAGTGGTTAGTACAAACAATGGATTCAATGGAATAACTGAGAAAATTTACGCTAGATAAATCATAAATTTGAGTTTTGTGTTCTGGGTGGAAAATTTGGGATGTTCAGTCATGCAGTGTTGGCTCATCTCGGTGACATGATGAGATAAAGCACATTATGCAAATAGAAGATCTATGACCAAGTCTCGACAATCGGTCTCTGTCTGCACACCTGCAGCTAAAACCCTTCATTGATTTTCAAACTGTGTGAAGAACCAAGTTCCAGGTGGTTGAAAGGATCATAAAGCAACACTTGGAAACGTAGCAGTTGACAGTTTTAAAGATATAAAACCATTTGCAAAATGGTACAAACTGCTGATCAAACAAGGTAATGAACAATGGAAAACATAACTGTAGTAAATGAACAGAGCAGCATACTAACGTAACAGATGTGTAAAAAAGGATATTCAAGTAAAACATTACTGTTTGGGTTAATCAATGAACTCTATATCTGCTTAAGTCAGGCAAAAAGTGAAGCATGTTTTGTGTTATTTTCATAAATTCATTATGCAAATCTAGATGCTCTCTTTGTTTTTGACTCACATAACATTTCTAGCTTCTTTTTGTTTTATCAGTAATAAAAAGCTGTTTAACAGCTAAGCTTCTCCGTGGCCTTTAGCTAATATCGACAAATATCCCACACTGCTCGCAGCTCTACCTGGTGTCTTTGGTAACCGCAGAATGAATCATGTCAGCGGGTGAATGGTGCTCAAGTAATACCAAAGATAAAGGTGGTTGCACAAGGTAAAGTCACCAAACGTCTCTTTTAACCCTGAGAAGCTCAGCCCAGCATCCATCAGGACTCAATGAGGCCTGAAGCAGGAGGAGCAGCTGTCTGATCCCTGACAGGGATTTCCTGTGTCTGACATGTTGAGCCAAGGGGACCTGAACTCCTACCTCCCTTCCTCTCATTTGTCCTTTCTTTCTTTCACTCCTTCCTTTTTTTGTTGCTTTCAGAATATAATTAGAACAAGAAAGAACATTAGACAGGAAAAACTGTTTGAGCTGTACATTTGCATAATGCTAACACCTTCTGTATTGAATAGTTGTGGAATGTCTCGTGGCAGAATAAGACTTTTAACATAAAATTAATTAATTACACAGACTACAGTGCTTTGTCTCGATCATTGTAATATCTTAATAATGGCAACAGTATCACAGGCTAATAAGTTGCATTTACATAATTAGTAATATCCTATTTGTATTGTCCACACGAAACAATTAAAAACATTACTGAAAAGTCTTCTTCCGAGAACATTTTTCACCAAGCGTTTCAGGTTAATGAGTATTCGGATCATTCCTCTTGACATTTCCCTCATGACAAAGGGTGCAGTACCCAACCCTCATTTCTAACATTTGCATAATCTCCCTGTCATCCCTGTGCTGCTATCTTTACCCTCCTCCCCCTCCTTCTCAGCTTCAGCTGTCCTTCAAGGAAAAAAAGTCTGATCAATCACAATTTATGGCAATTTTTAATCATCAGTTTGCAGATTTAGGAATAAAAGAGCACACTTAGAAACAAAACCTTTTTTTCTTCCCAGATATTTGATGTTTCAGTTCACACAGTCTACCTGCAGCTCATCCTTCTCCTTTTTTCTTGAAGTGTCACCAACTGACTCTGTAAAATCCCCTAAATTTGATTACATACAGGGATGCAGTAGGAAGGTCTGCAATATCCACTGCAAAGGATCGCACTTCTTTTCACAAGGTGAGAATAAAGAGAATAAAATTACATGGAGTGTCAGCCTCCATTACTGCAGAGGACCGTATACTCTCTAATAAGGACACTGGAGGCACAGCAGCATTTCAGAGAGAAGAATAAACAGAGAGAAATCTACTGAGGGAGCAAAGACTTGTGCATCAAGGACAGTCTTGCATTTCAGGAGGGACAACAGCAAGAGATCTTGCTGGAAAACAGCTTTATCCTATCATTTTCTTGTAATCATCTTCCATAATGACACTCCAGCTTTAATCCCCACAGGCGGTTTGACAGATGCCGTTGTACAATAGGAATGACCTAAATGGAAATGCAGCTTTTTAAAAACAGTTCAGCATCTTAAAGGTAGATTGTTTCAGTAACAGTCCAGGAACTAGAGAAGAAATTATATCTGATGTGTTGCTATTTGTAAAACTGTCCTGATATTGTCTAATTTCAAGGGCTGACACACTTTGGAGACCAATGCAAACAGGTTGTGTGTGTGAAGCTTGCATGGTCCAGCATTAAACATTCATGCCTCTCGTTCCTCTTCTGCATTTTCACTACTGAGGATTCTTTCACTGGATCTGCTGTGTCCTCTTTCAATGAAAATAAACATGAGAACAAATAAAACAGCTTCTTTGCTTCTTCTGACTCCTTGACTTGTAGTTTGAGAATGTACACTGTTTTATTATGACCACACTTTCTCCTGCATGGCCTCCTTTTCCAAACAGTGTGATACATCTAACTTTAGCAATAAAGAAGACATTCAAAGCTGATATGGTTATAAAAATACATACTACTACTCATTATGCAGTTCACAGTCACATTTTTTTACTTTTTAGTCTTTCTAGTAATGTGTGAATTTCAATGTAGGTCCAAAACTTGGCCAACTTGTTGCTCAACTAGTTTGGTTGAACTGAAATATCACAACAACTAGAAAAGAGGTCGTCATAATTTCATGAGCATGAGAAAATGAAGCCATCTTGTAACTTTCTCTAGCGCCACTAAGAGGCTGAGAGTTTCTGCTTAAGTAAGATGTTTTGATAACTTGTTGGTTGAATTGCCATTTAAATTTGGTACAGCCATTTTATGTAAATTCCCTAAAGGATCAATCCTAACAACTTAAGTTATTTCCTGATTTTTCCCCAAGGGCCATCATTTAATTCCCATTTGTAGTTTAGTTTTGAAAAAAGTTGGATGGATCGCTTAGAAATATGTGAAGGCGCTTAAAGTGTTTGTGAACTCTGAGACTTTTCTAGAATTTTGTCAAATTATTTGGGTTTACGGTTCAGTTTTCTCTACAATGAGCATTAAAGCCTCACAAAACTGCTACCAGGGTTGCAGACTTTAAGTATAATTTACTCCATCAGTAACATTACAACTTTAACAAACAGGTTATTCAATGTACTGTAGCTCATAAAGTCTAATTCATTTGTGATGAAAATACTCAGTATGGGGTTAACTGATTTGTTGTCACCATCAAAACAAACCCAGAAACTTACATTAAGCTTCTGTTAAAGAAGAGAAACGGTGCAGTGGCTTGCCAAATTTCCCACCTTTTTGGAGGTCAGTTAAGCATGGCAACAGAAAGTTAAAATTAAGTTATGATCTCTTCTCAGTGGATTGCAGATCTCCTATGTGTTTAAATTGTACCAAGAACTTCACTTCCTGCTGATAAAATATCCGCAGGAGTCATGCTTTTTTATTCATAGAAAATAGATTATTTTTTGATGTCAGTGACATACAGGAGAACTTTGTAGGCAGCATTCAGAGATAAATGCAGGGGAACAGCCTGGTTTGAAATAAATGTACATAATAATGATTTAACTTCTAAACGATGTCTGTTGATGCTGAAGCAACACTGCTTCGTTATCCTTTGATTTGTCACCATTGTAGAACAGATTTGGTAAAAAAAAAAGCTGCTGTAATAGGATTTAAGACCCTCACACACTGCGGAAGACCTTTTCTAAGAAACATTATCTGGATTATCTAAAGCCCATGAAGAACATGTTTGTCTTCATTCTGAGTTGGAACATTCATGGTTGCTCATTTTTCCTGACAAAGACATCTTTTAACTCATCCTAACCTCAGGCTAATCTTCATCTACAAAGACAAAGTCATTTCGGCAGGAGTGTGCCAGTCCTCGTTGATTTTCTTGATTGTTATTCTCAATCTTTTCTGCTCGAGTTCACCCTTGCTCTCACAGAAACACTAAAGGTTATTTGAAAACTGTTCAGAGATATCGACTGCCCCAGTGTCAAACTGTTTCCGCTCCAAAGTACGGATACTCATGTTAAGCCAAATACTGTGCGAGTTTCCAGTTTAATTCTGGTTCCACTTGAGAGCCGGTGAGCCTGGATCGAATGCTATTGGATTCATTTGCCAGCAGGTCTTTTTGTCATTTAGTGCAACACCACAATGCTTAACCCCTCCTCCGCTTCATCAACCACCCCCACAAATGCTCCCTTTAAAAAAAAAAAAAAATTAAAACAATGAGCCCATAAATAAAAGTTTGTACTCTGCTAAATGTCAAACATTCATTATTTTGTTCTATTCCCTTTTGCCAGGAAGCAAGTGGACAGAATTATCTTCCAGCTTACATTACACATTGAGCTGCAGGTTGCCGAAAAGAAACAGCAAGATAAAAAATATTATAATGTTTACATTTATGAGCTTCTGACTAGCTTTAAACTGTGCTCCAAAATATAACTGAATGTTAGTGCAGAGACATCAACTGCAGTGTGTTGACTTTAGGACCTCACAGGCATATGCACTTTTAAACAAATAAAGCACTAATTACAAAGATACGCCCTGTTAATTTTAACTTTTTTATGCACTGCACTTTTTGGAAATATAAATATAATAATACTGAAGTTATACTGCATGTTTGCCATTTTACAAAGAAAAAAAAAGTTCTGAACATATTTGTGGAAGTAGCTCCGTTTTCTCCAGTAAAGCTTATTGGAAGCTCACTCTGCGTTGGTTTTTTTGGATTTAAAAATTAATTTCACCTTTTTTAAGGAAGCCCACATATTGTTAGTTACAGCTGTGACCTAATAAATCTTCCTCCTTTAATAGCATTGAACAACTGAAAGAAAAAGGTAGAGTTTTCGCCCAACTTGCTTAGATGTTACCCTGCATTCATTTTATTGGTGGTTCTTAAAAAGATAGATTTGCGTTTGCAGTGTATTATTGAGGGGAGGATTTTGGCTAGAATTAGCTGTGTCTGCAGTCTCTCTCTCATGTTTCAATGGGGACTGTAAATGACCAAAAAGCTCACGGCAGTAGTCCTCAAAACTCAGCTTTCTTGAAAGGGATGTTGCTTGTAATTGGAAACATGACCTAAAATAAGTTGCAGAGAAATTAAGTATTATGCTGGGTGCTCAAATTACTGATTTGGCCGAGATCATGTGGCCATCTACCTCGCTCCCAACTTGGTTATCTACCTTTTTGACAGTTGGAATAGATATTACAAACTATTTTCCTTGCCCACCCACGGATATTGCACAAATCAAATTACAGTAACAACATCATGAGTTGAAACCAAAAATTACGGGGGGTGTTTTTGCAAAGAAACTGAACACAAAAGAAATAAATGTGTAATTTTGTTCAATAAAGCCAGAGAATCTGTTATTTTAATCCTACTCAAACATACCCAAATCTGCCATTCAAAGCTAAAATCAGTTTTTATGCACACGAAGCCACACAGTTCAGATGGGGCCACTGTCACATTAGGTGGCTGAGCCCACTGCTCAGTATGGCCTTTGGCTGGTTAATGAGATAGAACATTTGGCCAGTTCTGATCTGGCTGTTTTATTATGTGAGCAGACAACTGCAGAACCCATTTAGCAGCCAAATACCTGTGGCTTTGATTTTGACAGAGCTGCCTGCTTGTCCTCTGTGTCTTGTATAATCAATCAAAGCTTGAATTGGGGGAGAGCACGTGGGAATCAAACAATACTCGTACTTCTGCATGTAGAAAACAGACGTTTGTAAATGTTTAACAAAAATCACTCAAAGTTGTCATTTTTTAAGGGAGGTGTTGACGGGCTGTCTTGACAGATACGTGCCTGAATCCTTGTTTACAATTTAAAGGCAGTACAAAGAGTGCAGTGCTGGTCTCTAAACACTGATTTTGCCCGCATGGTTGACAGTTTTTGGCTGACATGCTGTCTTTTATTGTCAGGTGGTTAAATCAATGACAGTGGAATTGAGGAAAGTGTTTAAAAAAAAATGTTTGTCCAAAACATTCAAGCCTTTTCCTCCTGTGCTCTTTCAGGATTCCTAAACACACACAGCGGTTTTTAGAAACTACTTTGAATCAGATGTCCATATTTAAGCTTCTCTGTTGAAACATGTAAAACCCATGTCTTTGTTTTTATGTAGTTTATCTTCTTATGCTTACTAATTAATGTTTAACTTAGGAGGCACACCCGCCTGTGAAATGACATCGCCCTTTAAAAGGTATACGATCTCTTTGGCTGGAGCTAGAACAAGTGGAATAGAGAGAAGTTTGCAGGGCTTTAAGCATTCATGACTTAGTTAATGCTTGATTTAATGACAGGGAGTGCTGAGTGTGGATAGGACTGAATTAGATGCACCTTTAGGGTCTCTTCACTTGGCTCAGCGAGACATTTTTAGCATTAAAAATTAGCAGATTCGGTGACATCTGTGCAACAGGCGTGAGCAGACGAGTCAAACACTTTGTGTATCTACAACCCATAAGAAATCATCACATTTCTGAATACTTTTCTTTGCTAGTCTTACTTTTAAAACCTGACTTATTAACAATGGCTGCCATTACTCACTTTTTTGAAATTCTCTTTTTACCCCTGAATGATGCCTCACTCTGTATAAAACTGGGTTTATCCCATATATCAAAGATTTTTACAGTTTGAAATGCAAAACTAGAGAAATCACACTCTCAACTTAATTTGACATTTTGTGGCACAACTGTTTGTATTGCACTTTCCACCCTCCCATTTAGGGATGATTTCAACCTCTACATGAGTGAGGAGGCCACTTCTACTTTTTAATATCCAGGAGTTTTCTTCTTTTTATATCACTTCTTTTTTTGAGAATTTGAAAAATATTAAAGATTAAGGATTTTGGCAAAATATTTCAATATATGCAGGGTTAAACATCAGTTACCATGAAACATCGGTATCTGAAGAAGTAGGGAAAAATGATTTTTTTTTTTTTTAAAACCAGTGAAAAAAATGAAATCATGCTGAAATTGTCATGTTGGGTTTTGAGTTCCCTTTGCATGGACTGTTAGGCAAATGGGCAGCTGAGCTGGACAGACCGGAGGGCTCTGCAGGAGTAAACTGCCGCTGGTGCTTCTCCAGGATGACTGGTGACGGGCAGCAGCTTAGTGCTGGCAGGAAAGAAAGGGACCTAGTGGCACAGAGAGTACTGGACATGTCGGTAGTGATTACATTCTGCTTCAGAAAGGGTTAGGGGTCAGACTGAGCGTGTGCCGGCAGCTTCCTGCGCCAAAATGACTGTATTCCCAACACTGTACAATGCCAGCTCCTTATGTTGCTCCCAGCTAGCTCTGCAGCCTCACTTTCACACTGTCACTGCCCTCCAATATCTAAATAATCAAATTCAGTTCCCTTCAGTTGCATCAATTCTATGCAGTTGTGTTTCAGACACCCTGGAGATGAGAAGTTAGTGCAAAGACAGGTTTGAGAAAACTCTAGATTCTCTGTTTTATATTTAGATATTACTAAAAAAAAAAACCTCTAATAAAAATTACAACAATTAGAGCAAAGAGTGCCTCTAAGTCCTTGTTGCAAAATAAGCGCCATTATCAAATGTCCTCCAAGGTTGTCTAAATGGTGCACCAGAAACTGAAGAAAGCTGCATTATGACAAGCTTCTGGTATGATGGCTTCTGGATTGTACTTGGTATTTTACTAAAGAAGTATTCTATTAAACTAGCATTAGCTAAAACAAAGTTTCCTGCTTTTTAAAACATGATTAGTGTTACATTTTGGCAAAGGTCAGCACCGATTGGAGAGCTTGTTTATCGATTTATTTCACAAGTTTGCCTAGTAGATATTGTGTATTTGAGAGTCTGAGTTTCTTTTTTAATCAAAGAGGAATACTTTCAGCAGTTCACACAATGAAAATCAAATAGCAAGAACGACTTTCATGTAAATCAGTAAAACCCCTGTGATTCTCGTTGGAATGTTTGGAGAAAAACTCACCGTCCTCTCGTGACTTTTGGATGAATGCATCAACGCCACTTTCTCCGTAGTTTCCCTCAGAAGCCACCGTGGAGACGTAGTTCCAGCGCATGGCTTTGACAATGTCCACCATGGCCTGGGCCTGGTAGGTGTCAGGCGGCACCACCCGGGAGAAGAAGTCATAGCGGGTGTTATCACTCAGCTCTGGAGCTGTGGAGGCGTAGCTCACCTGAGGAATCTATAAGGAGAAAGAAGAGAGAATGAGAGATAAGGTTACGTTGAATAAAAAACTCTCAGTAAATTTATATAACAGAGTTTCTCACGCAGAGTAGTTGGCTAATCAAGTATCAAAACCACCAATCAGCTCTGGGCATAGTTTGAGACTTTTGGTTCATCCGGTTTGGCATGGTGCAGGAAATAAGTGGTTTTTACAGCACTGATGCTGCTGGAGGCTCTGGGTCGTTGTTGATAAATTCATACTTGCTTGACTGCAGTCAGCAGAGTGGAAGTTCTTTACTGGAGCAAACATAGATAAAGTTCAACAGTAGATGCAGCTCAGACAAGCTTTCTTGGGGTTTAGTTTTATGTAAAAATATAAAATGGCTGACAATGGCTGCTCCTTGGTTGTTTCTCACCCTCTATAGCTGGCTGACTTTTGCTTTAATTAAATAGTCCAATTGATCACAGGCTTTCCTTAAATACTTTTTGATGAGTGTTTCAACACCAATAAAGCAACACTCCATGAATTTACACTAGTCGCTGACATAATTTAAGGTTTATTTGGTTCTGATAAACACACAAGCAAAAATGATCTGCGTTCAGAGCAGCAATAACACCCAAGTGTTTCTGTCACAAAGCGATTCTGATTTATTGGGAAAGACTAGAAAATGAGAAATATAATATAACCCCACCTTATAACAGTTTAAAAGAAGAACTCAATAAGGGCAAATGCTGAAAGATAACTCAATAGGCTGGAAGATGAGCAAGTCAGACTTACTGAAGTGATGGAAATGACTTTAGATTATCTTGAGATGGTCAGTGAATGAAGTCACAATATTCTTTGGATAAGTCTGTTCAAAATACATTCCAGAGATATAAACAGCCACAGATTTCAAGAGGAATTTTTAGAGTTCTGCTCATCTTCACATGCTGCTGTTCTAAAAGGTTTAGCTCCCACTGTTCTTAGTTTCACATCAAAAGTCCTTCAGAAGCTGCCTGGAGCAGGAAACTCTTAGTTGGTATGTAATCTCAACTTTTGCTTGCTCAACTTGTTTCAGATTTATGGCTGTCATAGCTTCTGTGATCTTCCTATGGCTGCTGTGCCGTACTGTTAGGAAGTTAACTGACCAGATTTTATGACATTCAATAATGTGCTTCATGGTTTAACGTCAAATTTAGACACTTTTAATGCTGATGTCATTTTTTTTTTATCCCAATTCCCCACGGTTGATAAAATCAGAGTGGCAGCTGCCTCAAACTAGAATAGAGTTTGACTGCATCTGAGTCAGTGGGTGAACAGTAGGCCTTAACAATTGATCTAAATATTATTGAAACTGCAATATGGCCAACAGTGCAACATCTCAAATCCATGGAATTTTCTAATAAAGAGAAAATGTGCCACAACATACAATTATAAAGAACACCTCAGCCGACAAATTATACTCTCTGGACATAGGGAAAGTGCTTGTTTGGTTCAGCTCCTTGAAAAATATCACATGGATATAATTTTTTATATTTTTTCTGAAAGAAAAAATGCATAAATTATAATTCCCAATAAAACTGTGACTCATATCACAACATCTGTAAAAATAATGGGATGGTTTTGTTTTTTTTTGCATATATTTTTTTGGCAGAGTGAACATCTTTCATTTACCAGGCTAGAAATAAAGTAGTTTACTTGTCCCCATACCACCTCTCACTTATAAAAGCTTTTCATCCAAGAAATCACGAATCATTTTTACAGTCAAACCACAAAAAAAACTACACTTGCATACACACAAAAAAAAACACAAGTTAAAAGACAAAAGAAACAATTTGCTGTTTTGGATTATTACTACTGTTTAATCAATTAAACGATTAAGCTGCCAATTTCTAAATTATACAGTTGACATTTAAATACCTCTTCAATATGAAATGTTATGAATTCTTTCATGGAGTTTAAATATGAGGTCACTTTTTTTTATCTAAAGGAGATCAAAGTGGTTGACTTTGACTTTGCCTTTTCAGCTGATGACTGACATGTGACTGAAGTGTTGCTCCTCCTTTCCAAATACTGCTTGTCAAGGCACCCCGGCATCAGTCTGAGGACTCAGACAAACATTGTCACCGTTGAACATCCCTATAGAGGTGGAGGGATGGGTGGATAGAGGTGTATGCTTGAAATCTGAATTATGTTAAAGCAACCTTATTTTCTTATGGCTTAGATGGTGTGACTTCATCTCCTTTTTAGAATTTGAATTTATGTTTTAAAGAAACTCAGTCTTACCTACCAATTTAGCATACTTACATCCAGTAAAGTTACATGAAAGTTAACTTTACCCGCCAACAGTCCTATTTTACCAATATTTGCTCCACTGACTGGAGACAGACCGCTGTGGAAGTGATATCATCCCTTTCTCTCCCCTTCACTTCACACAGCAGAGGCCTTTGAAGTAGTCAGCTGTGGCACCGCACTGATCTTGCCACTGCTGTGCTCCCTGTTTGTCGCTGTAGCCTGTGTAAGGAGCACAGCTGTTCAATCTGTACCCATGACCTCAGAGCTCCTAACAACTCCGCGATGACTTTCTTTTTGCCACAAGGATCAACGGCTGCCAGAACAAGGGGCAGTGAGTGCACAGTTTGTAGTGAATGCATGTAAAAGATGTTGTTCTCAGTCATGTTGTTGTGATATTTTAGAGTTTTAGGTAATGGCCCATGATATGGCAAAATTCTGGTCCAAAGCAGCCTTGTTAACTCAGTTCCCTTTAAGAAAGGACAGAGGGCAGAAAAGTGGAAACTGTGTATGAAAGGACCGTGTGTGTGTGTTGCTTGTCAGCCTCCTGGACTGACAGCTTTCAGTTATCACAGGCCATCACAACATTTCTGTGCTCCGCCTCTTGTTTTGGGTCAGAAGCGCTCGTGCAAATTGCACTGCTTCATGGACTGTGAACACTGAATGACAGTGATGTTAGAGGCTGAAACGCCTCATGCACGTGTTCCTGTGGGATGCACTTGGAGACACAGACCTTGACAGGGTCTGTGGCATGTGTTGAGTCTGCACCCTGCAGACTATCAGCAGTCAGCTGACTAGCTGGTTTAACACCTGCTTGTAACAGCAGACTGAGGTCTATGTGACCCTGAAGTTTGCTCACTTTATGCCTTGATGAAAGGCAGAACTTTCCATCCATGTTTTTCTCCCTCTTGGAAGCAATAAAAGCGTGAACTCTTTTTGTTCGTCTGTTTCACACTGCTTTGACGTCATAAGGTGGGAACTGGCAGACTGAATTTAAAGTGTTGTGCAAAGGTGTTTGGAAGGTGTTAATAATGCCTTATTCTAGTTTATTTTAATTTTCTAACACATAGCAGAACAGTGAAAATGAGCCTTTTAACCATTTGCACCTACAGTTCACTCCTCGGTGACTGTGTCAGATTTATAGATGCTGTTCTTTGGACAAAATCCGAGGTGATAGCACACTTGCAAAAATGTATGAGAATTCTCTCTTTCTTTGGCACATTTCTGCATTAGATGTCTAAAAATGACTTGTCCTATGTTACTTTTTTGAGCCGTGTATTTATATTATCCCAAATGTTTTATGGAATTTTTAAACTAGATTAATCAGTTGTTTATTTGAGGCAACCATGTGCTCAAGAGTTTCCCCTTAACCCCCTTCAGCTGCTATAACTTACAGGAAATCATGGTAAACACCAGATGATTTGTCAGAGTGAGAAAGAAGGAATAAGCTTGGTGCCTGTTGTTTACTGTTTGAAGGATCAACGATAAGGCCCTACAGTAATATCGTGATATTTTGTGGTATTTATTTTATAATGACTTTCTTAGCAGTTTGACACATCCTTCAAATGAATTTTTGGTTTGGAAAAAATATCACAAAAGCTGTTGAGTTCTCATCATGGAGGCAGGCTGTCTTGTGCACAACCAGTAGAGCTTCTGCTTCTGCTCAAATGACGAAATGAGTTTGTTGTACGGTTCCTTTTCGTAGTTACTTTCTTCTTACACCTCTGATACCATGTTTCTTTGTGCATTTGGTCTTTTGCAACCAAACCAGCAAAGCCACTTCCCATTTAATTCATTTAGAGCTAGAAGCAATGTTGCTTTGCTGCCATGGAGCATCAGTATTCATGTTCATCATCAGCAGTTTTTTTTTAACAATAAAAACAACAACTCCCATGATCCTCCAGTGCTTGACAAAGTCATCAAACTTTGTCCTTTGTTATTGTTTAGAATAAGAGACCCATAAGCAACACAGACACACTGTGCATATATCAACAAATACCATCATCATCAACATTGCCAGACTTTAATTAGCTTATAATTGTTTTTCAAAGGCTTTTTAAAAAACAAAGAATATTTTGTGTTAAAGGTTAATATATGTTAAAAATTCAGTTAGGTTGCTGCACAGACAGAATGATAAAAATTTGTTGATAAGATGCTTGAAAAACAAAAACTGGGCTTATTAAATCAAAACTGTTCATCAAAAATGTGTTTGTCAGAAAAATAATGCAGTCTTATACATAACATCTAAGTAAATGTTTTTCCCTCTCTTTATAAATATTCCTTTTTTTGATTTTAATTTTTCTGCTGTCATGTTTTGCGGTGCTGCCGTGACGTGTCTAGTACCATATCTGCCAAATAAGTGGGAGCTGCAGCGAAGCTACCCTGTGTTGTATTTTTCACCTGAGGGATTTTCACTGCTGTAACAATCACACAATTTCAGCATTCTGTCAAGAACCGGGACAGGCAGAGCTTATCATGTTTGTGTTGGCGAGATTTCTTGCTCACTGGACTACAGCGATAGTCCTGAACAGTGTGCCTCCTCTAATAGAACACTTCTTAGCATTGACTCAAGAAATTAAATTCCTCAGCAAAGGCCTCCTCTGATCTCCCTCTGGAGAATCAAAAGAAAGAGGGATTGGGAGGAAAAAATAAAGACGTGATGTGTTGTGGAAAGAGTGTGCCGTATGCATGCAAGGAGAGAATATCTTGGCAAGGGTTTGATTTAAAAAAGCTGCACTGTGCAAGTGTATTCAGGAAGGACTCACTATACTTGCAGCCAGATTCAGTGGTATAGATCTTAGGAGGTTGTTCAAAAACATTCTCATGGCTTTATTTTTGTGATGCTGTGTGCACTTACCATCTGTTCTGTGCCGATGCTAAGGCAGCCGAGTTTCCTGTCCTTTAATGTGAGCTCTTTGTGACCTTAACACTTAATACCAATACTTTTCACTCCCCCTACCTTTAAGTTTGTGAAAATACTTTAATCTGCAGCCCCTCACCCCAGAACTATCCATTTAATTGCTAATGGGCTTTGAAAATATTCTTAATTGCTATGATGTGAGTCTCAAGCAGATTTTTGATGCAGATTTAATGTTCAAATCACTTACTTTAAATAACTGTGCCTTCTTAAAAATTCAATGAGCTCATTTGGCACTGCATCAATGCAGGAGTAATGATGCTCATTAGAACTGTACAGAAGTATTATACATCTGCACTGTTTGCAGGGGAAGGAAAATCAAAAGCTATCTTGACGCCCTGGAAATGTTTCAGCAGATAACTTCCTGCAAGTAAGTTAGCAGTATATTTCCAAATTGTGAAAGCAGAAAATGTAAAACTAATTAACGCGTCTTACTGACAGTTACGCAAGACTGCTGTTGCTGTGTGTGCAGTGTTGATCTTTAAACTAAAATAATTATGGGGTTAAACAGCAAGTTAGACATAAAAAACCTTGAAGCAGCAGTTGTGGCGTGTTGCTGTCTGAGCACATTTAATTTAGCTAAAAACATGAAGTGATTAAAAACTGCTTAAATCCTCCTCATCCAAAAAGCTTTTTTCCAGTCATAGCTTAGCAACAGAGACCAGGCACATAAGGCTGTTCAAGCTTTGAATTCCTCAATATGCCCAAGTGCTGTGCATGTGGGTGCAGGAAGAACAGTATTACAACACTTTGGAGGGTCTTTTATTCATTCATTTGTTACTTTCTTTAAATCAAAACATGAAAGACAGTTTGGACATAAAGAATCAAACAGTGTGTTTGTCTGCTTGAACTAAAAATGCATCATTAGCATGCCCAGCTGACCAGCAACTTAGAGTTACTCACAAAATACTAGAAACATTCCCATTCATGTACTGATTCATCCACTGCAGTGGATACAAATGCCACAATAAAAGAGTCAGGAATAATGGTGGTGGCTCGGTTGTGCTGTTTAATTGGTTTGGGAAAGTTTACACTACATGCAGCCATCATATGCATATTAAAGACCCTTTTAAGCTTAAAACTAGTTAATCTGAAACATTAAAAGTAACAGCTGGAGGCTCATGGTGCTGGCCTTAATTGGCTTGCCACCCCTTATTGTTTATTCTACAGATATGTACATTACTCTGCACTTTATTTACTGCTGCTTTGAACTTATGTTAAATTTTTAGTTGAATTAAAGACCCAATTTTTAAAGATTGCTACATATTTTAAGTTGTAAACATGCCCCTGTGCAACTGTGTGCAGCAGTAACAAAGAGGGATGAGACTTGGCCAAGTTAGTTCAACCTATCCTGTCCAACTGTCAGTGTCCTTTAGAGGAAATACACAAGTAACCCTGATAATGGCACTGTAGGTTTTAATTTACTGAATTCTTGCCCACCAGGTTTTCATATTAAGTCAGAAGCGAATGCAGAAACTGTGTTTGCTCTCAAAGGAGCCCTGGAGAGCCTGACACTCGCCTGCACCTTCATGCACACAGTGTAGTCTCCACCATTCAATTAAGAAACAGCTGAATATAATACTGGATGTTATCCAAGGTGAAGCCTGAAGCCTGAGAATCCTGCAGTGTAGATCTAGTTAAACAATGCTCTTCCTGGCATACTGATTGATCAAACTATTGTGCTGCTGGGAATTTTTATGTGCTTTCCTATTCTTATTCTTCAGCTATTCAACAGTTTCGGTGTTTTTTGTCATGAAGACACCAAACTTCTGCCAAGTAAAACAAGGTTGCTTTCTCTACAGCTTGGCTTGACATTGTAACTTACTGCAGAACCAATCTGCTGAGTCATAAAGTGCACTGGGATCATTCAACCCATTGTTATTGAGATCAATACGGTCAGACTGAAGCGAACAATGCAAACTTTGTACAGATCATTTGGCCAACGATCAAACTCTGATCCACTTTTCTGCAAAGTATCACCAAAGTTTAGCATTCCTTATTTACAACTCTTTAATATTCCATTTATAATAGATGAATAGCCTCATGAAAATTGTTTTAATGGGGCAGCCTTGTGTCCTCTGTAATATAAAGTTTTATCTCTGAATGCAGGAAAACTTCAACATATTTTCACTAAACTGTGCTGTTCCAATAAGAATAGGAAGCAATAAGAGCATGAAAACCTCTATCCATGATTTTAATGTGAGATCTTTTAATGACATTTCAACACTGTTATAGTGTATCAGATAAGGAATAAATGTAGTTTACAGGGAGCAATTTGATCACTTCAACGCACTTAGTATTAATAACATGCCGACTTTAGTGAATGGCATGAACTGTCTAAGCTGTAATCGCTGATTATGGCTGGATTACATCAGATTTCTAACTCTTTATCGCAGCCATATAAAATGAGGATTAAACGCTTTAAAATTCAAGTTTGTGAAAATCACTTTGACATTGTTCATGTTTAGTCATTCTGTAAATTAAAAAGCTATTCTCTTTTTGACAATCCAGCCTTTCTGCTCTGCTCTTTACTCTCCCTGCTTAAACCACATTTTAATTGGGTTTAGGGCAGTCAGTGTGCCGCGCTAAAAATAATCAACCAATCAACAGATTGGTATGGAGCCCAGGAGGTTTGTGTTCTCAATTCAGTGTCGCCATCCAAACAAAGCCACTTATGCTGTGACATGTGAACATAAGAGGCCTATTAATCACACACAGAAATTACATAACACCTTATGAACTTTAAGAATGTGCAGAAATGTGAATTAGGGTAAATTTAACATACAGAAGAGGTATTTAAGAATGTTTCAAAGAGTCTGCTTTGGTCTTAGAGCTAAAATATGGAAACTGAGAATTTTCCAGGCCTCTACACAGCTAATGTGTAGAGCCTGTTCAGGCATTATTCTCAGTGCAGAGGCAATCCAGTTAACCTGTAAAGCCACTGCAGGTTTTCATTAATGAGCTGCTTTGGTGTTGTGAGAAAGTGAGAGACAATATTAAATTTAGAGCACAAATGACTAATTCAAGAGCATGAATTATTAAATTTGGAGTTTGAATAACAAATTTGTGAGCAGAAATGATTAAATCAAGAGCACAAAATAGTTTTTTAACTCCATGACATCTCTTGGGCTCCGCAGAAAACTCAGCTGAAGCGAAACGACTTCTCCCTGCACTCAGAACAACATCAGCTGTGTAGAGCCCTAAACTCATGTGTTATAATAAAATTAAACTCTATAGACTCAGGACTTTAAAGCCCCAGACAGAAAGAAAATTTCAGACATTACTGTCAACAATCACATTTATTGTTCTCAATTGATGGAAGCAAAACGGAGACATTAAGAGCTGTGTTAAAACACTTTGGCACTGCTCCCAGATCAGTGAAAGTCCACTGACAACTTGACAGCTTTGACAGCATTACGCCTTAAAAGTATGGATGTTATTTTTCTACCTTGTGCACCATATTTACAGTTAAGCACTTTATTTGAGGTCAAAAATGTGTAAAATATGCATATTTAATGAGATTTGATCAATACAAACACAAACTAAATACCTGTATGTGATGATGCAAAACGACGAGTCACGTGTGTCCAAAAGCTCGTTTTTTTGCTCACTTTGGTATTAAAAAATTTAATATCTGTATGAGGGTAATAGTGAATGAAGCCAATATTTTAGACACAGCTTTAGATACACAAGTAAGCACTTCTTGTAGGTACTGCATGACTGTTGTGCATGTTGCCAGAAAAAGAAGAAATATGTAAAAATGGTTAAAAGAATTTTCCACATTCATTTGTATAAGAGTGAGTGACTTTATCCCTTAACCATGTTGCATTCACATTACAGCTTTATGTTATGTTTTTGGAAAGTCTCTCAGTCTCAGTTCAGTTGACCGAGACACACTTCGAATCAAACAGAGGCAGGATTCTGCAAAGAACTGCCAAACACTTAAAAAAAAAACCTCTCTGTTGATGCTGTTTTCTTCTGATGCAAATCTCATTCTCTCTGCAGTTTCTCAGCCCACCCAAACAAGCAAAGAAAAAAAAAAGCACAGAAAAAAAGGCACAAGTCAATCACAGTACCATCATTATTTCTTATCTAAAAAATATTGCAAGAAACACTAAAAATAAAGTGCTACCTCTCAACAACTTCTTGCTTCCATCTTGTTGGCACTTTAGGTGTTAGGATCCAAGTGTGACAGTCATGTTTACAGAGGCCTGATCATGACAGCTGTTCATACATGCTGTATGTAAAATAAGAGTTTTAATTATCAAGGCTTTGATGAATCTTCTGGCAAACTGATTCTGTGGGAGTAAGTGGAAATGTTTTATGAAATTTTATATTTGCTGTATTGCATCCCTGGTGAACATTAATGTAGATTAATTCTCTGTGCATTTTTGCCTTTATCACATCATGAGCTCCTACATGTTCTCCTTATCTTTACAGTTGTGTTAAAGGGCTAAAGTTCAGGTGATTTGACGTGGAGTTGCATGAGGTATTTATCCGTAGTCAGTGTATTATCTGAGTTTGATGGGAGTCGACATGCACCCAGTTCGGAGGCAGCCAGAGTACCAGTGTAGGAAGCTGAGCAATAATGATGTTTTCCTTTTGTTGATAGGGAAGGAAAACACACCTAAAAAAAGACCCACCTGAAAAACAAAACCCAATATCAGTCAAAGCCTACTGTAAATTTAGAATATTTTTGTTGCCTTCCCTTTCTGTCAGACAGTCTCTTCCAAATGGAAACTGAAGTTGTTACATCCCTCTCTCGAAAGCCACCACACTCCTTTGACAAAAGCAGTAATTTTACCTCACAAAACATGGCAGTTACCGGTCTATTATTTTGTGACTTAGGTGAATCCAAACCAACTATTAAAAACACCTTTGTCACACAACAATAAAAACAAACCAAATGATGGAGACAGTGGCAGACCAGCAACTTCCATATTCTGAGGTAAAATAACTGTTTTTGTCACAGAAGTCTTGTGGCTTTGAAGAGAGCATAGATGGATATAATGACTGCAGTTTCCTGCCAGAAAACACTGTTTAATTGCAAGGTAAAGCTGAGAAAGTATTTTAAAGATGGTGCACATTTAAACGAATATCTATTTATTTGTTTTTATTTATTAATTAATTTATTAATATTTTGTGAGCGTGGCTTTTTAAAGTGGCTTAGATGTGTTTTGTTCACCACTCAAAGCTCCTGGCTGCAATTTAAAGCTCCTTTTACATTAGAAGGACTTCTCTGTGCTGCGGTTCATTTTTAGGCTGTGTCTAATGACTTCCAAAAATATAGAGTTCACATTCTAAGTTTAGAAAAATGAAGTAAAACAGAAGCTTATGCGTCCTTCTGAGTGTTTGCCTCCAATATGGAAAGTTAGTGGGACTCTAAATAATAGATTTGTAATGTAAAATTCTTTGAAATGGTGTTTTTAAAGTTAGTGGCTTCATTAAGACGGATGTATTAGAGTTTGTTGTTGTTAATTATGTTTTTCATATTTTTTTCATGTTACTTTTGTCCCTGTAGTTTTATACCACGTTTTTAGCTTATGCACCTCAGAGGGAAGATTTAAAAGTGACTGTAGTTAAGACAGAGACTCCCTGGGTTGCTAAGGATGCTTAAATTGTTAAATGAATTTGTTGATAGAAAATAGGATCTAAATAAGCTTATCCATCAGCACGTTTAATTAAATATTTTAGCCTTTGGTGTGCCAACATTTACATATTCTTTTTTAATGGAGAACAGCACATTAACATATTTGAGGGTTAGAGCTTCACTGTTTAATCAGGTGAAGTTTTTCCACCACACCTCTCAGCAGTTTCACTGATTGGTTTGTATTCTGGCACCAAACATCCTGAGGTCCCTCCCACGTTCAAGTCCTGATTGACAAGTTTATCAGATGTGAAAACTATGGATGTGTTATAGGCCACACACCAGTTTACACAACTTATTTTTTTTTCTGTTACAAGCAAACACACACACACACCCACCCACCCACACACACACCAAACCCCATGCAAGACAGTAGCCAGCAGCCATTTCTACATTGTCACAGTTTGCTTAAATCTTTGTATCTCTGGAATTAGAAAACAGATCGCCATGACTAGATAGGAATTTATTTCCGATTCCTGCAGGAGTTGCTTCTTCCATTTCGTTTTCAACCTTTCATCACAAATAGATAGCTCATTGTTCATACTTTAGACTGACAAAGCAAAACGAAAAATTGGTTGCATCTGAATTAATTATTTGACAGACCTTGGCACTTATTGTTTATCCCCTATACTAAAATTCACTCCATGCTTCTCCTACAGGGGGTTATTATTTTATTTGTTAAGCTATGGCAATAATTAATCTGGCCGGTGGCAACTGTGATTAATTATCTTCCTCAAATTGAATTATTACTTGCATTAAACATGCAAACGATCTCAACTAAAGGTTGAAAATGTTGTGAGATTTGAACTGAGTGACATTTGTGATTAATGAATCCCTGCATAAATCATAATGCACTTGTTTACCACAGGATTTGGAAGGAAGTTGTGAAAAATGTAATTATTGCTCAGGTCTGACTGATCCTTTCTCAGAACTAGCATTGAAAAACACAAAAAAGTTGTAATATGTTCACAAACACTATTTAATTTTAAACAAATGTGGATTTAAAATCATTCTCCATCTCAAGAGACTAATGTTATATTAGATATCAGAGGGCAATGAGAAGCCAGACAGTTGTATGAAAGCTCCTAGAGTTTCAGATGATTAGCAAATGTGAAATATAATGAAATGTCTGGATGTATTTGCAGTTAACTCAATGGATAACTCTTTTGTATTCAACATCTCTGAACTGGTGCCCTCCTCTGTCTCCTCTCCCTAGGCAACAGACATTTTCTACTGCACTGGTTAAAAAGACATCAATGAGGGAAAAAGGAAAATTCTTAGCAGCGCCTTGGGTTATGAATGGATTTCATATTTCTGGGGAAGTTTCAGAGGGAGTCTTGCATGCTATGTCAGAATCATACTTTATTCAACGATCTGGGCCAATCTTAAGAGTGACTCAAACATCATGAGGTCAGCAGTCCATGAACCATCCACAGTGTAATGGTATGCCTATTGTTCCTGCATACGAACCATAAATTCTTGAGGAATTTTACATTAAATTTACTGCAATGCTTCACCTTAATGAGCTCTGCCAGTTTGGTTCGATGGAGCCACACCAGACGCAGCCAGGGATTGAACCAGTGACGCTGCAGCAGTTTCTTTCTCTTTTTTTTCTTCCTCCAGGCCAGTTCACTACTCTTTTGGATAATTATATGCCTGATTAAGTTTTCTGTATCACTGATTTATGACCTAAAAGAAATCCAGCCTAAGCAAGTTCATTAAAAGCTTTTGTATTTGGGCACCTAATAGCCTTAAACATTATCAGCAGGCACAAACGTTTGTTGACAGACTGCAGTGTTATCGGTAAAAACTGGTGATAACAGACTGAGGGGACGGAGCTAATTAAAAATTATGAATTTGCAACAAATCACATTTAACTGGGCATACACCCCAAGCTGATGGGAAATATCATGTTAGAAAAAAGGAAACATGTCTCCTTAGCTTCCAATCGGCTAAAGTACAGTGCTTTGTTTTAAGTAAGGCTTATTTGAACAGTTTGATTTCCTGTTGCATAATAAGCATTAAATCTATTGAACACTATCATATTTTTGTGATAGTAAAGTAGTAGAAAATACACTTTGTAGTTTAGTGGGGCTGAAAGAATTTTTTTTTCTTAGGATAAGTTACTCTTAACTTTAATGATCAACTTCCTTATATTTCTATCCATTAAAAAAAAATAAAAGAAACAAATAGAAAAATGATTTGTTGACTATGTTTTTGTAAAAAATGATTTAAAATGTAAAAAGATTTGTAATCCAAGTATTTAGGCAACTTTGTTGAAAATCTTGCATATTCTTGCTTTATAACAAGACAGAAAATTTTAAGCAGTGCTAGTTTCATGACTCTAGGGATAGAAATGTCAGTCTGCTGGTCCCTCTGTCAGCCAGCTGCTCTGTTGGACCAACACTTTGGTAAAATATAACAGTGTTTGTTGGATGAATTGGTACATTTATAAATAAAAATTGTGTTATATGTGTATAATTGATGTAAATTTAGAAAAATGTGAGGAACTAGAAATTGTTCAATATTGACTCAAAGTTGTGTGATCTCACCTCTATGGGTGTTGCAACTAATTGTGACGTACTAAACTAGAGAATAATTTTCTTAGAGAATCATTTTCTTATTTTTTTTTAATGTTATAAAACCTCTCCTTGTCTCCTTTGGAGCCCCCTGTTGGTAGTTTTTAAATACACTGTGGCATTCTGCGCTCCCGCTGATATGTCTGGTAATGAGAAAAATAGACTCTGTGAATAATTCAGAATTCAACCTTGTATGCAGAAAAATGACAACCTTCATCTTATCTGAAGACATCATTATCTTTAAAGGGACTGGGAATTCAGACAAGCATTTCCTGCAGGTGGACTGCAGGGAGCCACCTCTGAAGTTTACTCAATTACATCATCAGCTCCATTTTCAGAGGTTATGTCCCAAATCTTGTCTCTAATGCTGCCTCCTCCTTTCTCTCACCACTACTTATTCTGCTTCATGAGTCAAGTCGTGCTTGATGAGGTAAAGCTGATGGATGAGTTATTGAGAAACTGTTAACTTATCTGTATTAGCTGGAAAGATGATAGTGAACTAACAATGACTGTGCTTTTAATGAAAAATGTCATACAGTTCATATTACAATATTACAGTGTGTAAAATTTCAACAGTGTAAATAGAAACACTGACAATCACATATTTGCTATCATCAAATGATGTAACTCACCAATGGATGTTTGCCTTTAATCCTCCTGAAATGTATCATATGACGGTACAATACTGAGTCTATACAAAGAGAGTCAGTATGGTCGCATGTTGCTTTTGCCTTTGACATTCACCACCATAACAGTTGCTCAAAATAACCGGCTCTCTGAGTGGGTGTTAATCTGAACATGTGAGCAAATGATCTTGTGTTCTCCACTTCCTCATTTTTCATGCTCACAGACCTTGTGGGTTTGGTAGTGTAGACACACAACAGAGAGAGTGCCAAAGAAGACCATTTTTGTATCAATTTGGCTATTACATCTAGTTATTAGTTGATGTACAAAGTTATATAAGCTTAAATTTAGTCAATTGAAATTTGGAACATCTCAAGAAATACAGGAAATTTAGATTCAACTTTAGCAAAATTATCCATCTTACCTGCCTCCCAGATTGTCACATATTATGCCCTCTGTATCTGGCTAATGATCACAAAGTATGTATATTGGTTTTGTGCTCATCTATGACCACATTAAGCTTCCAAGCATACTTTGATCAGCCAGTTTTTTACCCTTAGGACTGGGAAAACATGTAAAATGTGTCAGTGAGCAGTTTCCTCTGAGAAAAAGGGAATCCAGGGAGGATAGAATGGCTCATTACAGAGGCAGGACAAAAGACAAATAGAGGTCAGAGAGACCGCTGGTGCCCAGTTGTTTTGTTCACAAAGACAAAATAAAAAGCCAAGCAGAATTGAATCCAGGGTGTAATGTGAAGACCTGTCCCAAGTGAGCAAGGTAAACAAGTGTTGTTGTTGATGTTAAGAGCAGAAATTGGAACTCACTTCTATCAACCAGCATGCCGAGCTCAAGCACCTCTTAATAAAACTCTGTCAGCAGGGAAATGCAAAACCCCAACAGAAAACCCTCAGAAGCCAAAACAAGGATAGGGCTTTGACTTAATTATTCCCATCAGTGGAGAAACCAGGATTTAAAGCACCAAGCAAGGCAGTTCTATCATTTCCTGCCCACTTTTTGAACCCAATTCATCCACCGCAGAATCCCTCCAGCAGGGTTAAAGCAGCAGCGAGGTCGCATATAACATGTGAGGTAGGGCGCATTTTCTGTGTTGATCTCATCAAAGATTAATGCAGACTACATGCCTTATGCTGCAACTTTTAAATCTGCACAAGAACAAACAACATAGTTTTGATCTAATTTAGTTCTGTAAGTGTGGGAACACTCACTCCGGGCGACTTCCTGCTCCCTTAAGCATTACATTAATTGTGTTTGTTTAACTCTGCGAAAACCTAAAACCTTTTGAAATTTGGGAGTTTGTTTTAGAGAGGTTGTTTCTCTGCTTGGTGTGTTAGTTAATGGTACTTATTTCTAGATGAAATGAGTCACTGTACTTTGATTGTACCCTCGTAGGAATTTTGACCTGTGTGTGAAAAGATTAAGGGAATATGCATCACTTTAAAAAGCATCCACACAGAGGTCTTTGTACTTATAAATCTTTCTTAACAAATGAGCAGTGGTGTTCACTCTGTGTCCATGATCCTTACCTAAATATTCAGGAAGGAGTTGAACTCACAGAGGCCAGCTACTTAACAAGAGAGTGGCTATTATATATTTATGATGTTATTCCACTTTTTGCCCTTCCCTTGTCTACATATAAATCAGCTCCCATGTGAGCTATAAATTAGAATTCCTTGAGAGATGCCAAACAGATGACTACAGTTGGTACAAAATGAAAACAGAACAAAAAAACCCTGAAGTCTTTTGAGGAAATAGCTTTCCTAGCCTAATAATATCACTACGGTATCATAACGGTTCCTTTAAATGTCAGTTTGGAGTTTCCTGTTTGAAATTAATGGCACAAGCACTTGTGAGTATTATGCTGTACAGTTGCATCAACACCCCTCTAAACAGTGACAATATATTAGACTAAATTAGTTATAACCTAGTGTACCTTATAAACCGGTAACTGAGAAGCCATCACATTACAGAAGATAAAAATGCTCTGACTTTTATTTCACAGAGACGTGCCTGTAAAGAACAAACCCCACTTTATCTTTGCTCTCAGGTGGTAAATCTTATTTCTTGCATCTCTCTAATCGTCTGAGTGTCCTATGAAAACTATATATGTTTCAGTGCTGAGTAACTCAAAGTGTTCTCAACTACACATAACTGTGTGTGTAAAAAGTTTATGCTTGGTAAAAATGATTACAACTAATTCTTGGTCTATTTGAGTTAATTGCAGTGAAACTGACTTGTTTGATCTGAAGACCAAAACAAGCGGAGCTTCCATGTGCCTTTTCCTTTACTACAAAGAACCTGATACATTTGTTCCTCTGTATCTGTAACAGCAGTGCAGTGCACAAAGGAAACTCACAGAAATCTGACAGTTGGAGTCCTAAAATCATCTGGCTGCAGAGAGCCGGCCTCTGTGAGGAACTGAGACTAAAATTAATTGCGTGCAAGAATATTAGGAAATTCAATCATATAACAATGTAAATCGAGACACCTTTCCCTTTTTAAAACTCCTGCACATGTGCAGGCTGATCAATATTGAACAAATCAACAATACATGGATCAAACACACTCCCAGCAGACTCTAACAAAGAACCATTGACCACCAGCTGGTTTTATAGACCAATAGATGCAACAATGTGGTCCGGCTGAAACGTTTTTCAGATACTATGTTTTACCCATCTAATTTACCTTTAAACATCAACAAAACATGTCTGTTATCTTGGATATGATTCATTTGGTGCATTAAAAATGTTTAATATCTATCATGTGAGTATCAGGTATCACTTCTTCCTCCCTCAAAATACTTTTTGTTTTCTTCACACTTTCCTCTGTAACATGCAAATCCTGACAAATGATGCATCTGTCTACAGATGAGCTATTCACACCTCGGGGGCTTTTCCAATTCAGGGGAAAATGCCCTAGCTCAGCAAAAAGCAAAGAAGATATGGCTGTAAATAAGAAAGTGATGCAGGAACAGGGAGGAGGGATGACTGCTGATGGGCAAGCGCAACCTTCTCCTTACAAGACAGTTCATTAAACACCTTTCACAGCCACCGTGGCACCACGCCTGGAATGAAAAGCGCGATATAAGCTCATGCAGGTCACGGGGTCAACCTACTATTGAAGTCCACTGATAAATGCTGAGGCAGGAGCAGGGAGCGAACAGCCACACACCAAGCAACCTGAGGTTATTGGAGTCGCTGACTGTTTTACATTTATCTAGAGACTACTTTATCTCGACAGAAAAACATCTGGTCCTCCACCTTCCTCTGCCCCTTACATCCTTACAATAAACACTTGAATTGAAGGAGAATAATGAGGGAGAATATTAAAAGAGTATCAGCACTGTGGAGTGTTTGGGCCACATTGAATAAATTGTCCCCCAGAGCTAATGTGTGGGATATGCCTCTAAGATAACTTGGCTTTGTCCCTTTTTTCCTGAGAAGTCGGATCTGAAATGCTATATCACGGTGGCCACTGTTGTCGGATAATTTAATTATGTCTGAAATGAAAACAAATAATAAGAGAGTAATCCATCTCATGGGTTTGTAATGGTGTTTTTCATCACACAGTAATTAAATGACTTCTTTCTTTTGAGAATTTGCATGGCTTTAATTTCTAATGTGGCAAATGTAGCCATATAGATAAGCAGCCTGCAAGTTTTGATGGACTTTTTGTGGGGCATACCACTGACAGAGAGGCAAATTAATGACCTCCCTCGAGAGCAGAACTGGTGTATGGGGAGGCTTATAAATAGAGCAATGGTATGATGGAAAGTCTGTGATATCTGTGTGTAACTCTGACGACCCAGTAAGACTGGGGAAAAAAAAAACCTCTTCTTGGGCTGAAGCAGGTGTATGCTGTATTGTTTCAAAGTGATAATCACAACCCTTTTTGTAACACACAGAAATAGCTGTTTAACCTGCTTAACATCCATAAAACTGCTGTTCGTGTCAGGATGGTGGATAGAGTCGACACATATACTAAACAAGCCTAGTCATGACATTGTTTAATATTTTAAAGTTCTGCAGCATAATCTTTCCATTTCTGTATAATTTGACAGGAGTCTTAACAGTGGTGACATTTGAGTAAAAGGAGAGTCAAAGAGCCTAAAACAGAGAAAAAAGCTAATGCAGGTAAATTAAATTTAAGTTCCATTTATTTGAATAAAAGTTCTTCTGTCAGAGTATTAACCACTTTAAAGAAAAAGAACCGTTTGCTGACAGTGATGAGACCATAGTTGATGGTATGAATGAACTGCATCAACATATCGTCCTGTTCACAAACAAGCTAGCCAACTTGCTAACCTGACTGACAGAAATTAGAAAACTTGTTGGCTCAGAGAGATTATTTATTCCTTAAATTCAAGACTTTGATGAATGAATTAAAATGTTAAATCAAGCTTAGTCAAAGAAAAGAGAAAACAATATTATGTTAGTTAATTGACAAGTGTTAGCATGTTAGCTGTTAGCTCCTCCCTTACAATAGTTTAACAAATAGCATTTTGAGTAATTAGTGTGTAACTGCACTTAAAGTTTGAGTGTGTAGAATTTATCCAAATCTATTTGTAAAGAGGAGGGGGGTGAAATTTAAAAAATTCACAAATGTGTTTTCATTAGTGTTTAATCAGCTGATAATAAGAATTGTTGTGTTTTCAGGGTTAGCTTAGAATGAGTCGTGCATATTTACAGAGTGAGCCGATTCTCCTTCATGTACAGCAGCATGTTTCCACAGTGGTCCATAAAGAACAAACCAAACACCGGCTTTCAAACGGTGTTTTTGTGTTTTTGTGAGTTTTGAAGTCATTGTAGGTTTTTGTAGACACTTAGAAGGGGAGAGTGAGTGGAGGGATGCTAGGTTGGGTGCAATATGCAACTAAATCCTACATGTAAGACTTTTGAGTTGGGAAGTTTTTGCCATTTTTACCAATTTGATGTTCTCTGGTGTGACAAGGCCATTCAGGCTAGCGGTTGGTTGGTGTCATTTTTATTTGTTCTGTTGTCAGTTAAGTATAAACCATGTTTTGACAGTTTTGTAGACTTGGTGTTGGAAAGTAAATTTGCCCATTTAATAACACTCAAAGAATATTTTGATGATGTGCCTCACATCACAAACAAGCACACTTTGCACTATCCTCCAAGATGAGACTCCAAACAATCCAAAAGTATCACAGGTAAACAATCTTAGCATGGTCTGAGGCCCCACTCTCGTGACAAATCAATATACTTGAGGGTGGAGGCTGGAGACAAGCAGACTGGCAGTTAATAGGAAAGTGAAATGAGAGTCTCCTTAAGTACCTCTGCACACTGTGTGCACAACAAGACTAAAGTGGTCCCTGAAGTAAGCTTATCACATCAACTTTTCAGTGCCTTCTTTGGCGGGTAACAGCTCAAGAGCTTTTACTGATCTCCTCCAGCCATCATTAGCATATGCATACGTCACTCTGTAACTTAAGCCTTCGCATTCATTAGATAGAAACAAACTGAGTGAGCTTTGATTGATCTTTCATAAAGGTGTTCAGTAGAAAAAATTGCAGAGATATTTGCACAGGAAGTAAAGTGTCACGATTTCACAATTATATCAGTTTTGGCACTCAAATCAAATCATATTCACTAGACATCTTGAATTAAACACATTCATGATGATGTAGATGTATCTAAGTGAAAATTTGTATTGATACTGTAGAAAGGGAAACTTTAAAATGGCTGTTTTGAACAACAGTCAGCTCAGTATTCTTACTTTGTTCTAGTTTTTGGTGAATTTGTTATTTTGTCCTAGATTCAGACTCAAGAAGAACTCTACTGGAGTTGCTAGTCTGTCCTTATTTAAACTAAACAGACACACAAAAAAAATTTAAGTCAAGTTAGAGCGAAAGTCTGTGATTGATATGAAATAGGTGTTGTTCCTTTCATATCTGGGTGTCAAATAGCAAAGTTAGATTGTCCTTTGGGTGTGTTTCCTGGATTATCTTGTAACTATTTTTCTCTGAAGCTCTGTCACAAGCAAGTTTTGATTGTTTTCCTCCAAAAAATGACTTTCTGTGTGCAGCATGCAGGAACAAGCCAGGGATCATTGAGTTTCAGGGCATGTCACAGAATTTTGTCGGCGCTTGGTGCAGCTTTTTATCCCTTTACTTTCACCTTCTGTAGCATTAGTGGTGTTGACACAGTTTGGACATCAAATACAACTGAAATGATTTGTACAAAGTTTCTTGCAATCTATCTACAGCTCACAAATCCTGCTCTCTGCGAGGAGACGGTTGTTGTCTTTACCTTTGTGAGGAGGAAAAAAGCGTAGCTGAAATCTCTCTCTTTAATTAAACACTGGTCTGTCAGATATTTACTTGCCTCATATTGGAATGGATCAGAGCTGGCATTAGGCACTTGCAAGTCATTAAACATGACCTTTTTCTTCAAACCAAAATCAATCACCTCAAAGTCACAGCCCTGCCTTATCAATACTCAAACCAAATCAAATGTGCCATTCAATAGGGAGCCAGTGCAGTTTTCTAAGAAGTTCCAGGTCTTGAAAAGAGAGTCATTTAACTAATGCCTCTGCTGTATTTGATGGATGACATACAAACAATGAAGAAAGTTTGATCAAAAACTAGTTAAGATAATACACACGCAGTTCTCTCTAAATGTCAAGATCTCAATCAAAGATAATCTGTAATTCAAAGCATTTTGAGGTAGATGTGGGCAGCTTAAGACAGAACACATGAGAAGGATTTTAAAACCCACAAAGCTGCAGCGAGTTGTTTACTTGAAGGATTTTGGTTAAGGATACAGATGATTACCTGGTGTGGGACCCACACTTCCATGAAATATCCATAACTGGCGGTAGACTCGGTCTCTTATTATAATTTCAAAGGCAGGCTTATTAACTATGAATGTTTTCATGAAAGCTAAGGCAATCATTGTATTTGGATTACTTTTGCTTTTGACACGTTTCCATCAGTAAACAGAAAATCTGCAACCAAAAATCAGAACCTATAATCCTGCCAGTCTTTTATAACTCGCTGATCCTTAATGGAAGAGACCTTTGTGTGAACCTCTGAGCGCTTTCCTCTCCGATTTATCCCACACAACTACACTTCAGCTAGTAATATCCCTTGATATGGTAATTGACCATTGGTAAACATTATTTATCATGCAGCTGCATTGGGAAATTGCAATTTGAGCAAATCCTTCTCTTAAAAATCAGTTTTCATTGTGTGGCTTTGGAAAGAAACGCTACCACTGAGTTTTCCTTGAAAGAGCCCAGTGCATCTACAGTATAAGGTCTGAGGACAATGAAGACTCTTTTCTGTCTGTCTTTCCAGTTCTCTCTTGGAAATAGAAACTTCTTAAGGCACAATTTCCCGTTTACAAAGAATTTCTGTCTGTCAATCTGTCTGATATTAAGGTAGCTTACAGCTTGAATCTGTGTTTGAAAGGGAAACTTGAGATACATGACTGGTAAACAGACTTTAGTTGGCAGCTTTATAATCATCTGAAGATTCTAAAGAGTGAGTAAGAATAAATATAAGTTGACAGATTATGCAGTAGGATTGCTAAAAGCACTCGTATAATCATATGGATTTTTTGCTAAATAGAATGACGGCTTTAAAAAGATGACTGATTGTGTTTTTGTTTTATTGAAATGAAATTATTTTTTTCTTCTTGGAAGTTTGACTAAATGATTACGCATTTAGTATTCAAGCCACTATGTGCTGCAGTCTAATGTCTGAGTCATGCTTGCTGATTACAGCCCTTTTAGTTAGACTTTAAAGGAAGTGGTCACATATTAAATTCTCACAGCAGACAATGTACTGAAATTAAGTGTTTCTCTGTAGCAAAGAAATGGTCCCCTCAACTAGTTACCCAGTTAATTAGGAAAACATAATTTACATTAAGTCCACTTAAATAATGTATTCATGGTGCATTCCACTGCTAATACTGTATCCACACCGAGCGTCTCATGATTATGCTTTTTAGTCGTCTGTATAGCATTTGTGTCCACCTTGAATACAAGTTTTTCTTTAAATTGTCATGAAGTTATTCTTCCTTCTTTAACAAAATGATTTTGGCTAAAATAAATAGTGAATCCCTTTTTTTCATGTTTATCTTTACAATTACTTTGACGATTTATAATTGAACACATAGTGAAGAAGTAAGACACACACTTTTTCAAGGTGTTGTGTGTGTAGAAGGTTGAAGAAATGTTTCTCCTTCACACTTGTTCGCATTCATTCCCTTGTGATGTGATTTAGATCTGTTGACCTTCAGTTATCAGTTTGTCCCACAAATGGGCTTCAATAATCAACTCCACCATCCCAAGATACGCCTTCGCTCATGCTCTCAGACATGAACAGGCAAATCATGGGGGTTGCTTATACTGTGAAATCAGGAATAACAGTGGCTGAAATGTGGCCAACCCCCTAACCCTAACCACTGGAACACTTAAACAGCACTATTGTTCTTGGATAGCAAGCGCCGCACGTTGCCCAGCTGTTATCATACTCCAAACACATCAACAAAGAGTGATGAAAGCAGCTTCAGCGATCGCAGTGTCTTACAAACGGAGGACCTGTTAATCGATACACTCCTATGGTTCTGCTTTCCCTGCAGACATAACGTATGCCCGGCGCTGAGGTGCTTGAAGCATTGCACGTACAGTAGATATCGACAACAGCAGCCTGTCTGGGTCTTGTCAGCCAGCAGTTGATGCAGTCAAGCACTGAAACACCATATGTTCTCTGCATGCTGTGTATCAGTAAAGAACAGGCATGGCACAACGTTTAATTCACTGTATTGGTTCAGTCTTCAGTCAGAGAACTACATCTGCATTTTTTTTCAATTTAATGTGAGCTTCAGTCAGGGAGATAAAACAAAAAAAAGAACTATTTTATCAAACAGAGGAAACAAAGTGGCTTCCTCATGCTTTTTCCATCTGACCTCGGAGTGACCTTAACCACTCTGGCTGCTCTGTCTTTGTTTATGGAGTGATGAAGGGGAGGGGAGGGCGAGGGAGGGATGGAGAGTGAAAAAGAGGGAGGGCTGTAAGTCTGTGGTCACAGAGATCCCTCTACGGCTACAAAGAGCGATGACATGTTTGATTACATTTATGTTTGATTGAGTTCAGTGCTCCCTTAAGCTAGCTTGGAGAAAATGAGATTTCCCCTCCCAAAATATTACCCTGCATCCCTCTTGCAGGCCATCCATCAACGGCCTATACGTTTTACTGCTTTGCCAATTTTACAGATCCCATCAGGCACTTTCTGCCTTACCTTCGCTCACTCACGTTGCACTGGCACGACCAAAATAGGCCACCAAGACATTATAATAATTTAATTCCTTGAAAGTCAATGAAATCCTTGAAGCAAGCTCATGCTGTGATATCAGCCCTCCACATGTTTTTGAACACTGCAGAACAAACAAAACTCTTTAATTATTTACATTAACAACATAAATTACAGACATAACGAGAGGCCATATGCACTTGCAGCTCAGCAGAAATGCATGCTGCTGGGTTGCAGTAATATATTATGTTCTACACTGTTTCACAGCTTGAATATGGCACCCTACTCCCAGCAAATGGAAAGAAATACCACATGCCACTCATAACGGCTGTTATCTATCATTAGAATGAGGTAGAGCCTGCCAAAACAAATACAAGGGTGGGAAATTAAGATCTTTCAACACACGTATGTATATTTTTCTCTTTATGTGTATGTTTACCTTTGGCTTTTGAACTGTGAAGGGAAGGAAGCAAAGCAAAAAGGAGACAAACATACAGTATATTGCCTTTGATTGCATCAGGCAGTATTTATGTGCTCTCAATCTGTCAGCCTGATTGTAGACATCCATCTGTCTCTCATCGCATGGCAGCAAAATGGAGGACATGTATAAAACTGTGCAGTGACACACAAAAAAAACATCTATTGTCATTTATTATACCCTTCTTTAATTGATTGATTTATCTCATTGTGTTTAAACTGGTGAGACTGTGCACATGTCTGAAGTTTGCTATCACAAGTATTCCTGAGTGGATATCAACACACACTCATATACCTGGTTTGCACAGACATGCCAGGAAAAAACACTGACAAAACAATTGGCAGTGTGTCATTTTTGGCTTTATCTCAATTTGGCAACACTTTCCTCTTACAGCACAAAAGGATTTATGGTATTGTTGCTCTCCACCATCATACACCATTATGTATTTGGCACTATAATGGCCATTTGATTGAAATATATGTCAAGATAAAATTTATTGTCATATGTGCACAATTTCTCTAGCCATCTGTAAAGTTGTTTACCAATTTTTTGTCTGCAAGAGAGTAATATCATCTAGTTTATTGGTTGTTATAATTTAATTCTTTTGAGACCTAATAGACAGCTAATTAAAACATGGGAATATTGAAAGATTATTGTTGTGTGAAAAATCTTGAAGCCGGGATTTTATTTGTCACTCTCACTTCACTTTGGCTCCAAACATCTGTGCATGCTGCAAACACAGATGTGGAGGTATGCAGGTTGTCATAGCTCCGTCTTTTTTATGTTATGAATTTAAATAATTTTGCACATTCCAGCTGTAATGTTTTTTTTCATTTGCACACAACCAGGGACTTTATGAAGCTTGCACGACCACCTAAGATCAAAGCTGAAATAAAACATGGCTCATAAGAGGAAAAAGCTCATTGCATGTCGTGACATGAGCTGTTGCTGCCTTTACTTGACTGCGTCCTCTCTAGTCTGATGCGTCTCTTTCCACCCATAAAGCTGGATGCTGTTGGTTACCTTGACATGGAGGACGCACATAAAAAACACATTAGTCTGGGTTTATGGGAATCAGTTCTGTTTGCTGCTGCAGGCTGTGTGAGAGTCATTGTGACATTTAAGCTCTGGGGATTTTCTTTCTTCATGGATATAAATGAAAACAGAAAAATCTGGCTCAGTGTCACAGTGATAATTGTGATTAACCATTATGGCATAAATACTTACCAATAAGCAGAACAAACAGCACTGGTATCAGTTTAAATCTCTGCGGTAAAAACACATTACACAAGACTTGAGATAGATCAAGAGCAAGGGTTAGATTGTGACCCAGCTGCTTTCTACATGTGCGTTTCCCAGATTGACGCCACATATTACGTGACTGCTGTAGGTTATCTCTCATTTACCCATCTCTTCACCACTGTTGACTGTTGGTTTGTTGTAGAGTTTAGTGCAGCTCCTTCTACCTCCCTGCAGCAGCACAGTTTGGATCCTTTGATCATGTCTCAGCTGAGGCTCCTTGGCTCTCTGTTAGAGATGCTCACAGATTGCCATCGCACGCAAACTCCCTCTGGACCGCTTGGGCAGGAGATTTGATTAGTTTATCATTTGTGCGGAGACTGCAATGCAAGTTGGTGTGATTAAGCCACAATGCAGCAACACCCCTGGGTGAGTCTAGACTTAAGCATCACCTGACAACAATGAGATGACAATCAGATGCAGCTCACATTACAGTATAACATTCCTGCCGCCACTGACATCTGATGATCACATTCAGTTCAAGACTTTTAATTAACTTGCCTGTAAACGAAAATAACACTGACACTTATTCCAGAAAACCTGTCTGGCCCACACAAGTATTATTTTACAGGAATCGACTTTAACATTATAACTCGTCCTATTAATCATATCCAATTCCTGTTCTGCTATTATACAGTTCTATGGAGGCGAAATAGCTCACACAAGACAGGCTTAGTAAACAAATGGCTCCAAATGATGCAATCTATCAATTCAAGAGGGACCTGCAAATACCAAGCTGTCAGATCCAAATGAAAGTCATTAGTTTGCAGCGATCAGAGCCTTTGAATACCTCCGATATAGACAACCTGCTGGAGTGCAGTCAGCAGCTATGCTATTAATAACAGCTAGGATGGCACCTTCCACAAAGAGGCAGTGATCAAGGTCGGGGAGCTTACAGGTGTTCACTGGAATCTGTTATTCTGGCGCTCAATGCCTTATTACATATTAATTCTCATTTTATCATGCATAGTGTACATACACACTGATACAGTAGCTCCAGGAACATCTTTTGCTTTGTGTGTGTGTGTGTGTGTGGGTGTGTGTGTGTGTGTGGGTGTGTGTGTGTGTTCCAAAGACAGTATTTAAAAAAACATGTGGGTATGAGGAGCACTGTATTTTTAAGGTTGGACATAAGTTTAAGACTTTTCTTTTGTACATAAATTCTGTCCAACTTTGTTCTATTTTTTTATCTTTTCCACCAACACATTTCTGAGTAATCTATCAGGGATCTCCAGTTTTTGATCCCGTCAATCCCTTTGTTGCTCTTTATGACACATTAAATAGTAAAGTGTGTAAGTGATACAACCAATGCTGTGTAACAGTTGTAGTTTAATGCTATAATTGTAGTATTTTACGGGGTCTTAACTGTCTTTATATATGATTAATCTGGGCTAAAACATTTAACATTGGTACTTTTAGTTTACTCCAAATACATATACACTGTCCTTTGCTGCAATTCTGAGTGCAAAAACAAACTAATTAACTAATGAGCATCTCCTGAATACTGAATATTCTTCACACTAAAATATCTTAAATAATCTAACTAGGTATTCACACATGGGAATATGTTTGACTCTATTTAAACTCTTCTAATTGAAAGAATGAACGTAAACAATTTAGAAGATAAAACAGAAGAATGAGGCATGTTTTTCGTTTTTTTTATCAAGTTAGTGTTAATTACAAACTCTGGGTATCAAATTCACGTCTGAATCCCTCAGAGCCTCCCAGCAAACACCGACCACAAAAATAACAATCTACCATCACCCAAATCATCCTAGTATGTCTCGGATGTCTCCAGGGCTTTGCTGTTCAGTATCCAGTTCACCATTTTGAGCTCCTCATCTAACTGAGCCCCTATTTTCCTTCCACATTGTTTGATTTAATTATGTTATCTATATTTGTCTTGTCTGGATTTTTGTGTGTGCTGCAAAAGATAGACTCTTTGTTAAAGTAGGGCACCTCTCTCATTAGACACTCCCAGGAAGGAAAAAAAAACTGCAAGAGGGTTTTGCACTTCATTATCATTCTTACCAACAAGAAAGTACTCTTCTTTTTTCCTAAATGATTAAGCAGGTCCTTTCTGGCTCAGCGTATTTAACTGCAGCACTTTCAGATCGTTGTTTTGGAGCCATTAGTGGAGGAGGAGAAGAAGAAGTGGAGCTAACGTTTAAAGAAAAATGGTGCGCACTTAGGAGCACTATGCTGTCTCTTTCACCGAGGGTTTCTGGATTTTTTTTTTCATATCACTTCCAAGCTGCAGTCCCTCATACATTCAATTTAAAAGAACAAACAGGAGTGACACAAACTGACTACGATACATGAGATTCCAATTTGATACGTGGTTACTTATTTAATGAGCAAAACCGCTGGCATGAACGAAATAAGCAGAGAGCTCCTTGTGAGTGAGTCTGAGACCTAAAGAGTTGCATGAAAAGAGAGAGCTTTTTAATGAGATGCTGATATTTGAACATTTAGATGTGAGACATTCAGGAGTGTTCAAATGAGTGTCTTTTTTTGTGCTAGAGGGTAATTCTGTTTGCCCTCTAAATATTTCTGCCTTTGCACCGGTGGAACAGAGAGAGACGTTTCTGTTTTCTTCTCTTGACTCTAGCCTCCAGAAACTGGTTGCTTTTTAGTTTAAAAAAGGGATGTATTGAGGATGACTGGACTGGACTTTGATTTATAATTTAATTTATAAATTCAAGGCTACTTATCATATGTAAGAGGTGGAAAATCTGCAGATGTTTCTTAAAAAGAAGGGGAGAAATTAGCATTTTTGTTTTAAAAAAAATATTAAGAATCAACTTTTAAACCATTGAAGGTTTACAAAGGAACATTTTGTTGGAAGTGTGCTTTATTATTTATGTTATATTTTTAAAATCACTTAAAGCAAATCCATAAGGTTAAATATATTCAGAAAACAGCTTTGAAATTACATTTACAATAGTCACAGTAACTGTTCATTAATACTGTTTTAACTGAAGTCAATGCCACTTTGTCTTAAATTTTGAAAATTAAAACCCGGGAGCAAGTTAATTTCCTTTTTTTAAAGAAGGATCAATGAAAGAAATATTGTATTATATATCATTGTAAATTAGAAGTCACCAATGCCTGAGAAACTATGGTTAACCAAGGGATGACATCAGGATTTTTTTATATGCAAAAAGTGACCCTGGATACCAACCAAAGGTGAGCGAAGTGAAGGCTTGTTTGATAAGATGTGATGTCTTGGAGAAGAGTTTTATGATATGTACAAGTTTGAAGGAAACTGAGGTATTTGTTTGTTGTACTGTGGGGCAATCTTGGGTGTCTTCTAAAGATGGAGCAGTGTTCAGCCCTAAGGCACAGAGGGAGAAGCTCTTGTAGCCAGGTTCATACAGTTACTCTTTGTGGGACTGATAGTTCGCACAGCAGCACCCAGAGCTGGAGAGAGAGCGACTGCTGGATCAAAGCAACACTGTGTCAAACCGGACTCCAGGACATCCGTCCCCTCAGCCACATATCCCAAGCATAACCGAGCTAATGGGACTTCCCAGACAGAATCATGGGAGGTTGAAAACCTCTAAATGATGTGAGTAGCAGGGCCACTGCACTGCCGTCTGAAAGGTTTAGAGCTCGACTCCACCAGAGATTTAAATCCAGCAGCAGCAGCAGCATGCTGAGTCAAAGAATTGTCTGAATAGCGGTTGCTCTTATCTGAACTTTAGTAATACCCCAGTGACTGCGACTTAAAATGTATCTTGTAATTTTTTTCTCCGCGTTTTCTCATCATACTGTGAATCATGAGGTCTGATACAGGACATTTTTAGATAGGAATATCCCAGGGGCAGACAAAATGAAGAGCATGTATTCATTTCCTTTTGATATGTTATCTGTGCGACTATCTGAGTGACAGACGCTGTTGTAAGGGGGTAAGTACTGCGGGTAGAGAAAATGATACACACAAAATAAAATATTATCCACCGCAGCAAACATTTCTACAGTATCTAATTCTCTCTCTGCCTCTGGATACTTTCAGCTTTATTGGGCGCAGTTTTAAGTATCAAGTAGACAAGGAGACATTTGTCTGAATGTTGAAAATGGCTCAGATGCCTCTCGGTATTCAAGAGTTGGTGTTAATCTGCATCTCAAGAACAACCATCCCAGGAGTTTGTTAAAGTTTTACTTAGATTTTGCTCTACAGAGTTACAGTTTATGATACTGTGGATAAAATGCACTTATCTGTCGTCCAAAAGACCAAATTACCTCATTATGTTGAGGGGTCATTGACATTTGCAAGACCTTTTCCATCAGAAAGGCCATTAGGTATTTAAGTAAGAGCTCACTATGACATGTTGTAGGTGCACAGAAAGTTTCAGGCACGGGTGGAAAGTGGTTGAAACTTTACCATTTTCATTTTGTGGCATGTGTCTAGTTTGAGTGGTATTTTACTGACAGTTTTTGGTTTGTCACTACTGATGTACATGTAGCAGGTGCAAGCTGTAACTTAAATGAGTAGGCTAAATATTTCTAGTTACATGGCTGGTTTATCATCAGCATATGAGTTAAACATAAACTGACTCTTGGGCATTAGCTGGTTTTTCATACTTCTTTTTGGTACATATTTGATGTAAATATCAATAATACGTTTGCACATTTTTTATAAACTGTTGTAGGCTGAACAGCATGCATCACATCATTAACCTTTCAAAACAACTTACATATACCATGAGAACTGGTATGTCTGTGGAGCTGCAATTTCTATAATATACTGTTGCCACAGCAGCAGCAGCATGTGTCCACAAAGGGTTGTCATATGGTGGTGAACAGTGACCTGGGGCAACACCAACACTAGTAACACACTGTTTTCATGTGCTTAATCCCAGTAGAACAGTAGCAAGTCAGCATGTACTTAGAGTAGTACCCAAGGGTGGAAGGTGGTGAGGATGGACATACATTTCTATGAGTAACAAAGGAGCAATAAAATGTCATGAACAGCAGCAACATGTTACAATCAGCGTTAATTAACAGTTTCAGGCCTGTGCGGTGTGGTGAAACATGACTAAGAAACAGTTTATAAGGCCCAGGCTGGTAAAGCAGCTGTAGCATAGAAAGAAAAAAACCCACTTAGAATCAACATATGCCACCGAAACAAAAGCTGTGTACCATCAGCCGCTTTTCGTTCTCGTGCTGCTCAAACATTGTTCGATCTCTTTGTTGCTACAGTTCAAGCTACAGCTAAACAGACACCTCCAGGAGAATAATGTGCTGTGTCAGTTTTAATGCAGCCTTCCTCACACTGAAAGTGCAAATGTCCAAAACAGGTTTAAGCACTCTAAGAACTATTAAATTGTAAAAGAGGGCCACAGATATTGTTTTATTATGAGATAGTGTGCTTAACCATGGATGTGTCGGGGTTGGCTCACTAGCTCGGGTTAACTTACATGCAAAAATCACTTCGGGAAAATGAACAATTAGCTGTTTCTCACTCAATCTGTCATAGGGCTTAATCAGAATGTCAGAACTGTCCCACTATTTTGTGCTTAACATGTTTTATGGCTCTTCAGGGAGATGAGTAGCTTAGTTACTGCTAAGCTAGCAGGTGCTCCGTGCAGCCTATCATCATGGCTGACTCTGCTACCCTCAAAAACCCTCAGGAAGCCATGATGTTTGTTGTCCTCACAGGAACCTCCTGAAATGCCTACTTTCCCCCTGAAATTAAACTTTAGACATGCTGCATTATTTTATTGTATTATAGTGATATTCAAGCTGATTTAATGCTGCATCATCTCAAGATAAATCAATGAACATGGCGTGAGCAGTCCCCAGATTTCAAGACAGCACTTTTTTACGTCGAGGTAAAGCAGGATGTGTGTGAATTTGCTGCTAAGGAATCTGCTGGAGTCAGCACCGACCAATTCCCTGTGGAAAGAACCCGGCACCTTGTTGAATCTGCATCAGGCTGTTTCCTCTGCAGCAGTGGCTCCTGTTTGCTATAGGCCACTGGCTCGGTGGATACAGGATGTGTACATAGAAATGTGTGTGTGAAATTGATTTGAACTCGAGAAATCCTCCATGAGAGGATGAGGAGAGATGAATAGTCTGGTTGTGTTTCTCTTTCAGCTGTCTGGCAAGTTTAATCGAAATACTGTCTCCATGTTTATTTTTCAGATAAATATATTATTTTCAGTTACATCGAAGTGGCAGGTTTGAAATTTCCTACAGCTTTGACAACATGATGCTTCAGTGTGCAAACACTCCACCAGTGTTTGTGTTGCAGTGTGTGTTTACAGCCGTTGTTGCTATTGTTTAAATGGTGAAAATGTTTTGGTAAATGATATCAGGGATTTGAAATGTTCAGTCAATTTGTGTTTCTTCACAGTTCATCGTTAATGTTATGTGTTTAGATTTCAGTATTTTTAAAAAATACACAAGCAAAGATCAGCTCTGACTTAAACTTTATACCTTAAATTATTTTCCTTGGCCGTCTCATATAAGAAAAAACATCCTGATCATGTTAAAAAAAAATCATGTATTGATCTGCTGTGTTAAAGGTTAAAATGTATAACCTTGGCTTATTTGTTTTTCTGTCACATTAATGTTTAACTACACTCCAACAATCATGAAGGCTTCCTCTTTTTTTCAGTAAACTGTGGTTTGCTGTTTGATTAACTGATTCAGATGAGGAGATTTACTTCCTCCCAGCTGGTAAATAGTGCACAGGGGAGGCGAGAAAAACAAACGACAGCTCTGCTGATATTTCTGCTGAAGGGTAAGGAATATAAATCCCTTCTTTAGAATGCATGACTGCGCATTTATTTCAAATCATAACTCAGCACTGCTTACGTTTGTTCAACATTGCTCCACACTCATCAATAACACTATGGCAAACATTAATTTATGAAAATGAGCTGATTGTCTGTGTAGGAACAAGTAATTATTGTGTTTTGACAACTGAACCTTCTTCAGCGTTTGCAGATGGATTGTTCTCGTTTATCTACTGACAATTATTGCCTTTAGGAACCGGTGCCTCTGATACGTTGCAGGTGCCTCAAAAAACATGATTTTCTTTTGCACAAAAAGCTCCCACAGCTCCTCTCTTTATGCCATATTATTCAAACAGCGGTAAACAATGTTGTCAGAGAGTACTTGTGTTTCACCAGCTTCTGTTCAGCTGCGAGGTACAGCTACTCCAAAACCCAGGAAAAAAAAAAGATGTCAGTCCTTGTCTCTCATTAGTCTCTGCAGGTGTGAGATGTCTGCTCATTATTGTCACTGTTCTAACTTTTCTCTGCATTTGTTCAAAACAAAAGAAGAAATCATACAACCTTTGTGTCTTTTTTGCGCTCAGAGGAAATCCGGGACATCAATGGAAATGCTGAAATTACAAAATGTGGGCTCTCGTTGAAGAAAGTGAAATTCTGACAGAAAAACCTGCCAACCCATATTTGTTTTGAAGATTAGTATCAGGACCGCTTTTCTGCGAACTTTAGAGTCTGACAAAGCTTTTTTTTTTCTCTAGTAATCTGCATTTTTTTCATTAGCCTACTAGTTACTGTATGTCTGTTTACTTCTCATTCTGAATTTCAAAGCTCGTCTTTGCCCCAGGTGTGTAAACAGTGATGAAATTGTATCTAATTTGGTGAAATAAGTTTTGTACCATGCCCCACAGTGTAAAACCCTCTGAAATACTAAGACCGTCATCTTGAGAGCATGTTGTGGCTGCCGGGCATTAATGGTTTAATTTTTCTGATGTGTGAAACTTCAGCTGAGTCGTCCATGCAAGATTGTGAGTAATTTGGCAGAAAAAAAAGAACACTTATCCTTTAAGAGACGTAGCTGCATGATTTCTCATTTGCTTTGGAAAAAATACCCTTAAATTTCAGATGAGCAGACACCTGCGCAGATTAATGAAAGACAAGAAAAGGCATTTTGTTCTCGAGCAGCGGTTTCTCACAGCTGAGCTGAATGCAGTGAACAGTGAGCTCTGAAAACTGTGACAAACTTGTTTACTGCTGTTGGAATAATGTGCTACAATGAGAGGAGCTTTTGTGCAAAAGAAAATTAGATTTCTTTCTTCGGTACCAAACTTAAGTGATGGACTTTAAAGGTAATTTCTTATATTGCTCCCTAATCCAAACAAATGCTCTGCAGTTCAGAATAAATTTGAGGATTTGAGGTCATTACTTGGTGCTGTAACAAAATTGTGATGTGAATCTTTTACACTGAAAAAGTATTCACACCTCCATTTTAATTTTTTTTTTAAAAAACACTGTAGTTTCAAAACATCACATTTTAAGCTTCTGAACCATTTATTGGCAGGTTGTTTTCCAGCAAATGGATTCAGACGTGTTGTTGATTAATGTCCCCAATAAAACATGAGCATTTGAAGGGAACATTATAAAGTCAGTAAAGCTGAAGGAAACACAACATGCAGAAGAAGAAACTATTTTTCCTTTGGATTCGGAGATTGGCTCGCTAGTAATGCCATATGGACATTAATGTGTTGGAAAGAAGGAAGGACAACACCATGCACATGCACTTTCACAAAATTAATCAGAAGTTAAGCTTAAGATAAACTTATCAAATTTATGGTTTTCCTTGTGCACATTTTCCAGTTTTAAAACAATGCCAGATTATTTATTTACATATTGAGGAGTTTGAATTACTGGTTAAAACGTCTGAAAAGTTTTAAAACTAACATGCAGGTTTTAGTTGATTGAGGCATCCAAAAGAGTTTTCATTATAAAATTATTCACAGTGAAACCAAAACATGAGGGTGATTTAAAATTTAAATTTAATTTGATCAATACTTTATGACCAAATACCAGCGAAACTAATAACATTTCCTCAAGAGTCAGCTGTACTTAGTGATTAGTTTCATTTAAAAACTTTCAGCATGCTAACATTAAAAATAGGTTGGTTAAAACTGGCTAAACTTTGTATAAATAACCATCAGCATGTTGTCGCTGTGAGTGTGTTAGCATTGGCCTCTAGTCATAACTGTGCAGCTAGCATAGGTGGGTTTGATGTTGGTTACAAATGTCATTGTACACCTGCCGTCTGTGTGCACACATATAATTTAATTTGACTGTAACATTTTTAGCATGATGCTGCCACTCAAAGCTAACTCTCCTTGCAACAAGGAGAATGAAACAAAAACAAATGAAGTAAAGCAAACAAAGTGACAAAGACAAACATGAGAGAAAGAAAAGACCTACAACAGCATCAGTAACAACTTTTTTCATCAAAGAATCAAGTGCTTCCAGTGTTTGCTGCTACCATATTCACTCTGCATCTCAGCTTAATGAGCCCTAGTAAAGCAAACATTAGCTCCACTGTCGGTGCCAGTGCAACAGAGATGGGGTGTGCTGCCATGCCAACAGATGCCCAGAGCCAAGGGCAGGTATATTTTAGAGCGATGAAAATAAAGATGAGGAGGATGACATGCAGCATCAAAACATGATAAATGAACACCGTATCACTTCATGTTCAGTAAGGAGTATCATTAATTTCTCAAGCTGGACGAACAGCCCCGGTGTCAGTGCACAGCTGTCTCTGTGTACCGTTGGCCTGCTCGTCCACACACTGCTCATAACATGCTTGGATGTAATGAAATGACAGATTGGATTGACAAAAGCGAAGGCTACAGAACAAACTGCACATTCCTCATTTTTAACTGCTGCAGGGCATTTGATATGGAAGTCATTTGTACTGTCGACCACCTCCCACAAGCCATCTCTTCACAGCTGTCCCATTATCAGAACATGTCTTCATACAGGTGTCCCCTCCATGTAAATCACACCAAGCTACATGCTGTGGAAAACTTTCTATTAGTCTTCTCTGTTGTTGTAGTCTTATTATCTAAATTTTAATATTGACAAGGTGCATGCAAGCGTTATATTTTGGAAATGTCTCAGTTGGTATCATTGAATGTGTTTGCAAACCGTTTTTATTGCTCATAAAAATAAAATTCAGCGTGACATTTTGCAGAGATTGCTCTGTCCTGACCAAAACAGCTGAATGTCACTGTCCCATTTTAAACCAGTCAGTTTGCTCATTATGGGGAGTAAGAGAAAAAGCGTCTGAGTAAACAGTTATTTAATGCCTTGTGTGGATCCGGGGGGAGCTTTATAAACTCTTTTACTAACTTTAGCAATTATTATTAGTGATTATGATTATTTATTATTCCTATTTGTAATAGTATCACAAAACTTTAAATAAAGAATTTAAATAAGAATTTCTTGAGATTAGGGAAGACTCTTGCTGAATATATGTGTTACAGATAAAAAATGTGTTGGCACTCACAAGAGAACAAAATTCTCTCAAATAATAGCTTTGTACTGAAGTTTCTCATCACTAAAATACCTTTTTTCTTAGTGGATGTTGTGATACGTCACTGTAGGAAAAGTACAATGGTGAACTAAAGAGGGCTGGCTTCCATTTCTCTCAGTTGGTTTCCTCACAGTGCTGGTTAACTAAACTAACCAACTTGACTAAGATGGTGAACATGGTAAGAAAAAAACATGTACAGAATCAGTGTAGTAATGCTTGTCGGTGTGTGCATATTAGCATTCTTATATTAGCACTTTGCTTCAAGTTTAGCCTCACAGAGTCTCTTACATGGCTGCAGACTCTTTTAATGCCACTTACGAAAGTTCCCCAGCTTAATGGAAGCGGAAGAGTAAATCACTGAAGTACCACTTTAAGTAGCTGTTGATGTTTGCTATAGTTGATTCATCCATTACATGTAATTATAATGCCTCTGTAATATATGATGCTCAAACCTAATGCAGGTGTTTCATCCTGCAGTTTGAAGTAAGTCAGGCTAAGTGAAAGCCACTTCTCTTTTATGGATCATAGTCAATGTTAGCTTGTGGACAGTCTCTTAGGGAAACTAATTCTGAAACTGGCCCTATCATTGCATGTGTGGACTGCAGAGGTTTTCAGTCTTATGCAGACTTTCCTCTATGCAATTTACTGGCATGCATATTATACCACCATCTATTTTATGTCCTCTTTTTTTACTTCAAAATCCAGCGGCTCCAGCGAATAAGTTTGAATTGAGATTAGCATTTGAATAGAAAAGAAACACACTCACCAAAACGTCTCCATCCTGGATTTAAAAACAAATTTTCTTTTTTTTGGTAAGCATAGGAGAGATTTGAATTTATTATACTTTGTTTGTGCCCATCTGATTCATCGACTGGGTATCCCTTCCATTTGATTGTAAAAACTCTCAGTCCACACTCAGCTGCACTGCAGAATAATCCCCTTTCACCTCGTACAATCATTCTTCTGACTTTCCTTGCAATTTGCTCTGAAATTTACCAATGACACAAAATATCTCATACAGAATACACACATGTTGTCCTTAAAACCCAGACAACACATTACTAGCAGCATAATATCCTTAAACGTATGCCCACTGATTAAGCTCAGGAGCGTTGGGTATTTAAAACACAATCCATTATTCATGAGACGACAATAATTTTAGTTCCCACTCCAAAACAGACTTCAAGTTTATTAAACTCATAATTAGAACACAGCTAAAACCCACAATGAAGATATTAAATCCTATTAATAATCAAATACTGTGCCTGAATGATGTCATTTGTCTTGTAAGAGTGTAAAACTGTGCCTCCCATTCACAATGACACAATCTCCCTGCTGCTGAAACCACTAGATGCTGTATTGTTTGTGACAAGGGTGCCAATGCTAATTAGGAGTGAATGGCTAATTATGCCCCAATGCTTGCGGTACCTTTATGCTATCGGGGTAATCCATTTTTCAGTGTCTGAAAAAGAAGCAATTCACAACAAAGTCAAGTACCTACATACATCTCTGTGGGTATGAAGCAGCAGTAACTGACAGTATAAAGATGATTAGACTATTGAAAGGCTTTACACAATGAATGAATGAAAAAGTTGCTGTTTCGGTGTCTATGAGGAGTTGTATAAATTTAAAAGGGAAATTCTGCTACTTTTTCACTTGGTGACCTGTGGGATGGGAGCGAACGGTTGGTCGAACATCAGAGAAGCAGCTGAGGAATACGAGCATGTAGAGCCAGAATATTTTAAGTTTACTCTGAGAATTGAGGGTTTATTAATCACAAAAACAAGAGTTTGTGATAGTTGGAATAAGAAAATCTATGCAAAGGTGGATTTTGTAAGCTCTGTTTTGTTATTGTGTAGTTTATTTTAAATCTTGTTGCTTTTATTATATGTTTTAGAGTGATAAATTAAGGGGATAAGAGCGATTAAATGGCTTTTTCTGGCTTAACTAAAACATTTAGGGAGTGCTAAGGATTCTTTCCATCAAGCTACAAGAAAACATGAATAACAACCTAAGCCTGTCAGTCAAATAATCATGCAGTTGTACTGGACATACACTGTTGGTGAGCAACAAGGATTTCATTGCAGCCTGGGTCAACAGCTGCCATTTTGCAGCACTAGCCTTTAGTCACTTAGACACAAAATCATAGAAAAGGAGAGTTCAGGTTGAAAAATACTGGACTTTCCCTTAGCTGTGCTTTCTTAGATTTGGTTTAAAAAAAAAAAAAGAACCAATAACCTGATGTACAATTTCATTTTGAGATTATACACTGTCAAGAATACGCCTGCTGACTCCAATCAACACCCGTCTTTAAAAGTGTTGGTAATGGCGGTGTTGTATTGCCTTGAATGATGAGCAATAGGAGAGGCTTTGCTGTCAGATTATACAGACTCATTGACTTTTTTAAATGTGATTGGTGACTGTAAGAGCTACTACTGATCGCCTGATGGAGTGCATGATTGCAGCGTTACGCCTGAACAAATGCAATGCTCCATTTCACTCAGAAACAGAAGAATTTGACTGAAAGACCCCTCCAAAGTACTCTCTCAATGGATCTGCGTTGCGTGAGATTGTGTGGTGAACACAATAATAATAAAAAAAAAAATCCCCAAACAAAACAAAAATATGTCTCCAGGTGTTTTTCAAAAACTCCTTGGAAAAACTCAGACAATGGAACCAACGATACAATATTTGTTGTGTTTATATGCCCATCCAGTGTAAGGAAACAGGTATGTTGTAATTCACCGGGGATACAAATATTTTTAACCCAAAAAATGAGCTCGGCAAGCTTACTGGACACCCTCAAATGATCAAGATTGCAGCAGTATTATTTTACGAGGAAAAAAGTTCTGGACAGCGTCTGTGCTAAGAAATAAAAGATGCAGTGCAAGTTTGCAAGGTGATGTACAGAATGCCAAATAGTCTGGGACATGAGCCCGATCTTTCCTCTGTGTACGAGCATGATGGCCTCCTCACACTCAGCTCACATTGGAAGTCTTAATGCAGCCTCATGGAAGTATTAACCATAAAGTTTACCACCCATTAAGTGTATGGTTATAAACAATAAAGTATGTTAATGTTATCACAGGCTTTTAGTCTTCATTAAGGATTGTTTAAATAATCAAAATATTGTTTATATATCTGATATATATACAGACAATTAAAGCTTTACTTGGTTCACACATTTTTACTGCCAAGTTGCCACAAAACATGGTAGCCCTTATCCTCACAAAGACTAGTTTTTCAGCAATGTCTATTACCTATTAGACAAAGTCAGGCTGTCTGTTTTCCCTGTGTTTCCAGTCTTTGTGCCAAGCCAAGATTACCAGCTGCTGACTGTAATGCTTTATCTAATTAACAGATATGATAATGTTTCATTCTTCACATCAAACTTGTGAAGGTTTTTCCCAAAAAGTCCAGCTATTTCATCAGTATTTGCAAAAGTATTGTTAAAGTTAGCTCGCTGTGATGTGTGAATACGTCGTTCTGTTTCTTGAATTCTTATCAGCAGGAAAAGAGAAAAAAGAAAAATGAGAAAGGAAATCTTCAAGTCTTTACAGAATTGATTGTGTGCAGCTTTAGAACTTAAGACCAGTGACACTGAGAAAAAAGTCTGTCCTTAAATGCGGTTTAGTCGGACTAAATACCTTCTGATGCAGTAGTTTAAGGTTATATGAGGTTATGGAGACTTGTTTCCCAGCGGTCTTTTTTTGATAAAGACACATTGTGGAAATAAAGGCCCTTGTCTTCATTTAGTTCAAGGGACTCGACTCTCCTCAAGCTCTAGTGTTTGTGAGACGCAGTGTGTGCATGGCTGGTGGTGGAAAGAGCAGGATAATGAGAGGTTTCCAAGGCTTCAAGCAGAAATTACTGACCAAGTGAGGCCTTGATATAATGAAAGGCCATTGGCTTAGAGTAATCCGAATTTGGACTCTTGGCCTCTTAGCGGATGTCATGACAAACACTGGCAGCAGCTTAATTAGTTACAGTGGCATGTAGCAATGCAGTTGCAAGAGCCCAAACGAGAAACACAGGAGTTGCATAAAGCATCGGCATAGTTAAAGCGTTTGCTGTTGAATTTTAAAAAACACACCCGTTTGATTTATTTGAATTAGGTGAGTTGTAACTCTTTGAGTAATCTGATGGGTGTATAACCTTAATGTTCATCCTTTTTGAGCATCTGGCAGCGCAGCCGCTGTTTAAGGTCTCAGTTAATGCCGATAGTTATTTCCTACCTCACTTCATTCAATAATGATCCCAGTTAAACTACCGAGCAGTGAGTTGCTGTCCTGTCGTGTTAATTAGTTCAGCATTAATGGTGGCTTTCCCTTTGCTTAACTCCAGCTCATGTACATAGTCTAGGGAGTCTAAGAATATCTGCATATTTCATTCATTAGGCTCAGCAAGGCCTCCAGTTTATTTATCATGGCAGAAACATTTCATTCCCATAACCAAATATAGACTTTCTTACTTTCAACATCCTTACAAGTCTTCATAGAAGCACTGTTATATTGATGGTTTGCTTTTCCCTCACTATGTTGTAGAGACAGAACTTGTAGTTGAGTTATTTCTATTTTTTAGTTTAGCATGCAAGTATTTATGCAACAATCAATATTTTTTCAATCAATATTACAATAAGCCTGTGGCATATTGCTTTGTCTTTTCCTTTTAGCTCAAAGGTTTGAAACAACAACCTTCCTTTGTGTATAAAAATGTGCACGGTTATCAAATTACCAGAGAACAGGAACACACATGAGAGCTGATCATACAGCACATAACATTTGAGCAACACCTGCCTGCTTTGAATCCAAGGTCTGATGCTAATTCACAATTCAGAAGACAAAGCTTGATACAGTATGACTAAAGCTGCTTGGTAAACCCTGTCACAGCAAATTTAAAATTGCTATAGTCAATATATTTTTATTACCCATGGACAATTATCAGCTGGCTCTGCAGAGCTTTCAATGTCTTTCAGCTCATTTCTCTGTTTTTTACAGCCCACAACTTTTCTGTTTTGATTCTCTCACAGCTCTCATCTGCATTGTTTCTAGAAGCAGCAATCTGCTGTTATCACTCTAATCCCTCAAAACAAAAAGCCACTGTATGCTACCTGACATGCATATGTAACAACTAGCCTTTGCATTTAGTATTAAAAGAGCCAGATATTTCTCTCAGGGGTTGGGGGGGAGCCAACACCAGCTGTTGGACTTAAATTTATCTGGTGTTCAAAAACACAAACTCAGATAAATGCTAATGTTACTCCATGACTGTTTGCTAAAAAATGGATATTGATGTATAATTAGACAGGATACAGCATTAAAGATGGTTCCTTTATGCGTATGAAAGTTGCTCAGTGACACATGAAGCCAAAAGAGCAACTTACTGCTGTAAAGAAATTATTTGGATGGATGATAACTGCACATGGGCTCCAATAGAGCATGCACATCAGAGACTTCTAGCCAGCTAACGTGTGTTGTAGCTCCCGCTAACTTGAGTGAGGATGAAATTTAGTCTTCAAGAGTTCAAGTGTTTATTGACCAAACGGATCGAATTCTGATAAAGAAATGAGGCATTGTGCAGGAGAATAACAAGAATAATAATAATCGGAATAATTTATCCACCATTTCACAGCCAAGCAAATAGACTTACAATGTAAGTCTATGGAAAGTTTTTTTAAGGCCCTTGTGCATCATGTTAACAATGTATTTACATAGTTTGGCCACAGTGTCTAAAAGCCCTGCAAAACCCTGGGGGTTCGAGAAATTTACAATGACTCAAATTAAGCTATAACGCTATTCTTGTATTTATCGCTTACGTCATTGTCCCCAAATAGCCAAAAAAAATTTTTTGTTAGATTGTGGCTTTGCAACCAGAATGAACCATTAACATAACTAAAGCTGGACGACATGACAGTTATTAAAGTGAAGCCAAAATATCTCAATCAGCTGTTGTTGTCTGGCTTCTATAAAGGTCACAAATCCTGCCTCTTTTTGTTGGTCATCTAAGGTAGCTCTAATCGCACTGGTGTCTTTCCAAGTTTTCAAGTTTGCTTTTAATTAGGTATGTGATGCAAAGAGACAAATTTGTGATGCCGTGATTGACAGATAACCATAATGTGGATTATGTCAGGCAGCTGCTGTGTGGCTCCATCTGCAGATCACTAATGTGCAGACTGTGGCTCCAAAAAACGTCATCAGAGCAAGAAAGCAGCACCTGTACCAGAGATATTTGACCTCGTTTTGGTACAGATGGATGAAGCGTAGCTGCATCATCCCTCTCTATTTGGACATTCTTATAGGCTTCAATTAGGCAAATTAGTAATGGTCTGTCATTGGCCTCCATTCATGTCTCCAAGTGGGGTTAAAAGTGAGCGATGATTGGGTCAAGGTGAGTGGGCAGAACTTACAGTATGTGATCGTCTTTTATATCAGGAGGCCCCTGCTGAGTTTCCTCCCCACTATGTAAACATTATACAGGAGAGGACATGAACACCTTGAAGTTTAAAATAGATTATTATTCAGTACAGTGGATTTACCTCTTCGGCTTACTTAAAGTATGCACAGATGTAAAGTCTCAGTATTTTGGGTAATACTGGCATGAAGAAAATATTAATGAGCAATGAGAATTTATGCAACAAAGCCACAGAATGCAAGCTGACAACATCACATATTAGATGAAACCGTGCAACTTGGAGACAAGGGAACAATTTATGCATCTCATGATTTCATCAAGCATCAGTAAGGAAAAGATTTCAGTAAGCATCTCATTATTGTTTCATCACTGTTTCATCTTTGCATCTGTTCCTTCCATGTGGGCCCATTTTTAAAATTTATGAGAGATGATGGCAGTTATCAATGAGCGCTCATGACAGAACACACACTGAGGGATGCATTGGGGATCAATGGGGGCGTACTGTCATGGAAGTTTAACAAATTTCTTTATTTATTGTTGAAAAATGCCACTGATATGTATCTAAAAAAATGAGGTTTTACACTTTAAGGGGTATTTCACCACTTGAAAGAGGGTATTTTCATAAAAGTGTGCTGTCTATGCAGTAGAAAGATGTAAATATTTAAAATAGGTGCTATAAGACCAGAGAAAACAGAGTTGCGGTATTCCCTTTTGCTCAAATGATAGAAAACCTACAACAACCAGAATGCACTGGGCTGCACTGGAACACTAAACTCTGCAGCTTGAGGTTGATTTACTGCACTATTTCATTTTTAAGTAGTAAAAATGGCAGCCTGGTCACAATTTTTCAAGTATTACAGCTTGACAGGACACTCAACCATGTTTTACACATTTGAGGCAAGAAATAGAGGAAGTTACCATAAAATCTTGATTCCGAATTGATCAACGCTGCCCAGTTTTAAAGTTTGAGCTAAGTTTCATGATTTTGATTTCACTCAAATGGTGATAGAAAGTCAAATATTTTCATATATAGTATTCACCAATACGAGTATGTAATGATACCTGCCAATAATATTGATCATTTAATTCTTGTGCACCTGACTTCAGTCGTACGCCAAATAAATAAATAAATAAATGAGAAGTCCTTGTTTCTGCAGCCACAGAAGACTGAAGTGAAACCCTCTCTGGCTAACCTGTTACTCCACCAGTCCTCCACACCCTCGGGTTGCCAGTGTTGTTGCTCTGAATTATACTCACACTGGGCCGCAATGCCAGGGGGCATATCAGTAACAGTCTAACTCGCCAGTGAAATACACAGGCCTCACAGGGAGACAAAGAAACTCTAAAATATGCAGTTCTTTCTCAACCATGATATCTCTGGCACCAGTACTCTAATCCATTACCCCAGACGCCTACACTGGAAGGGATCTGTGGATGCCTGATAAACACAAACAGAAACAAAGCCTGAAGACTCTGCCCACATTTACTGTATGTTTTCCCTGCCATTATCGCTCAGTGGTTTAGTAGGAGGTGGTAGAATACACGCCGTTGTGCGCAACCTCTTTTTTTTTCTCGAAACAATTTGGGGTTACACGACCCGAGGAAGCCATTTCACAGGCTGCTGCAGCACTTGAGGAGAGTTTTCGGTACTTGCAGGTGGCTCCAGTGAATGCAGTGCCCTTTCTCCCCTTTACCACTGGAGCCTCTCCATCTCCTCCAACTCATTCACTTTCATTGCCCCTCTTGTGTCATTTTGTTTCACCCGTCTCTTTTCTGACAAATAATTCCTCAAAGACAGCCTCAAGCGACAAACAATTGAGAGCCTCCCAGTTCTCCAAAGCAACTAATTATCCAGCCACTTTATAATTGGTCAAGAGCCATCACAGATAGCTAATAAAAGTGGAAGTTGATAATTACTGTTCTGCTGTGGAGTGTCGGGAAATGAGGTATAGTTGTGGTTTGGAGTTGGGAAAGGGAGGTTGGAGTTCCCAGCTAAGGAGTGAAAGCTAATTAGATCTGGTCTCCCCGAGCTCCGGCTGACAAGTCTGAGTGTTTCAGTCTTTTGGAATTAATGGGAACAGGTGTTGAGAAGAGCTGAGTGCATCTTTGTGTTGTGCACTTTTCTGCCATCATCTCTCAAAGCATTTTCATCAAACAAATTCATTTCAGTGCAACATGACCGCAGAACACTTCCTGTTTGATAAATATGAGCAGCATAATATCAGTTTGTACGGTGCTGAATTATTGAACTCAGAGTACGACTGCCCAAATTACTTCCTTATGATGCTCTTCTGTCTTCTTTAGCTTTGGGTAAAATGTAATAGCAATTTGTTTTATTTCCTCCTAGCACAAAAACATCTAATATGAATAAATGGACAATAGCACAACTTAACTGTATCGCACAAGGGCAGGAAAAGTAAAAATGAAAATGATCTTTGTTCTGAAACCAAGTGATCACAGGAGCAGCTAGAAGTATCCTCAGTCCAGGGGGTCACTGGTAGTTTCACCACAGACACCTAGCATGTAGGTTTGGATTAGAAATCAGATTTTTTCTGCTTTGTTATTGTCAAAATCAATGGTCGGTAAAACAAGTTCTTAATTAATCCAATCTTTGGCATGTTTTTTTTACTGACTGTAATAGTTGAAACATTTGTCATGTTTCACCTCTAACTGTTGTGAGACAATTTAATATTATTTCCCATTCAGATTTCATTTTAAAGTATTCAGTTCACTGTGATAGAGAGTAGATTGCAGGAAGCACAAAGTCTGCATCGAAGAGTTAAAACATGCCTCACTTAAAAGATGAACAAAAAACTAAATCTAATTTTAGTTCCTGCCTGTTTTTAATCCAAATTCTCATCTGGCATCAAAAATGTGTAAAAGTATTAAGCACATTTGCATGCATGTGCAGAAAGAGCCTGTAATGAAAACACAACAAATGGAAAAACTTAAGTCCTAATAAATTGGTATGAGAGAATCCAGCACTACCAGAAGTTTATTTTGACGAACCCAACTAGTAAAAAATAGAAATGCATTTAAATTAAAATTAATTTTACTCAGTTCATTTAAATTTTTTTCCTCTTTGAAAAATTTGCACTTCATTTTGATGTTTGGCACAGTTTTTGTTTTCCTTTTGTTTTCCTCACATTTCACAATCTTTAATAGCAAACACTTCAGTTTCTGAAGGGAAGGTTATGTACATTTACTCGTTAACAGCTGCAAATCTACCAAGTCTTTGTCTTTAAGAAGAGTATGTTTGTATTTCAGGAGTGAAAAACACACAGTCTTTTGATTAAAATGATCACTGTCTCGTATTGTCAGGTATATTTTTTAAAAATAGTGAATTTCTGTGGTTTTATGTGTCATATGTAGCAGAGTATGAACAGAAAGATGATACATGAGTAACATCCAGAAATCAAACCAGCATTTAGTCCCGACAGAAGTTGATCATTTCCCTAATGTACTGTTTCATTAAAACTTTTAATACATTGTTTGAAATTTCTTTTCCCGACTAACTTTTTTAAACTCGTGTTCAAAAACTGTCTAAATTAGATTTATTCTGTTCAGTTTCTTTTTGACTCCTTCTTTTGCTCAAAGACTGAAAGCCAATTTTGTTTTCCTCTTCAACTACAAAGTACTCAACTGTCTACTGTTTCCTAGAAGTGGAAAATGACTTTTGGCTGTTTATGACACTAACAATATTTGCCAGGGGAAAAGAATAAGTTAAAAAGTTTGATTGGCTGTTTGCAGCTAACAAGTAGAAATTCTTCAGCTGGGGAATGCTTTTCTCCTTTCATGAGCTGCTTGAGTTTCCACGTGTCACCTTAGTTTTTCTGCTCAAAAAGGAAATGAAAGCGTCTCTGTGACTTTGTCGTTTTGTTGTGTACAGTTTCAAATGCTTCCAATTGTTTTGTTTTTTAATTAAGTTGTCAATACAAACCTTAAGCAAAGTAGAAAGAATGTGTGCAACCAAGAATGCGTTCCTCAGATTTAAGTAAGAGTGGAAAAGTGCTGTGTATGTAATCTGTACACTATTCTAACTCAGATGAGCCCATTTTATCAAGCCAAACTGCAGCTGAAGTACGTTTGGTAGCAGCCAAGCGATTAAAAGTTTCCTTAGCCAGAGCCAAATGGGAAAATTATACAGTAATTAAGGCCAGGCATATCCACACATATATAACATATACAGTGGCTATTTTGATGAAATATTTCTAAAATGTTGAGTTCATGCCAACAACAAACCTTGGTTGTATTTCCAAACTTTAAAATTCTTCAAGATCATTCAAGTGTCTTTTGTTGTGAGAGTTAGTTAATTACAGTTAAATAATTAAGGCTATAAGGGTAAATATTCAAACACATTACTTTTCTCAGCATTTTTGGAGTTTTTAATTTGCACCTGGTATTTCCTCAGAGCTCTGACTGTACATCTGTTGATCATAGCAACTGAGTGGCTTTTGGTACTTCAACCTGACAGACAACAGGACACACTTCTGTTTCCAGTATTATTTCAGTACAAATCTTGCCTCCCTATAAAGCATGATTCAGTGTTTCTGCCATTTTTTGATTTTAAGAAAATCTATGGTAGACTCAGCTGTATAGTTGCATTATTTGAGGACAGCTCTGTTAGCTTGTAGGGTAATTTTTAAACACAAAACATGTTATTTGCACGTTCCTCCAGGGCTTTTGTCATTTCAATGTACTCAGATTCACAACACGTCTCTCCTCAAACTCAACTATATATTGATGCATATGTGCATGTGACCAATCATGTGTAATGAAAAGCAAAGATTATACTATGAGGTTAAAAACGAGTGGGAGGACTGATGGTCTACAGCTGTGATTGACTGCAGCTGTAAATCTGTTGTTTTTGCTTTTATTTACCCTACAGATAACGTTAAAGTGAGTTTAGTGATGAGAGACTGATGTAAGTTTTTTACAAGAAGAGATCTGCCTTAACATTAACCCTAAAAGACGAGGAAATTTGACTGTCATGACTTAATTTGTTTTTCTAAACATGTTCTAGCAGTCATCATCAAGTGTCATAGATCTTTTCATTTCAGAGACCTCAAGTTTTAATTTTGACCATTTTAAAGTCAGGATTTTAAATTTGTTTGTTTGAGGATGGATTGACTTAACCCGAACAGTGGCCCCAGGCAATTTACAGCCTTTTTTAAAAACATTATCTCATCCAAATAAAAACATAGGTAGTACCACTTAAAAGCTGAAGAACTGCAGTTTGCATGATGTTTGGGCACGATGATGCATGAGCAGTTCAAAAGTCATTAAACATTAACAACTTTAGAAGTTTTTAGCTGCCAGCAGCTGTTTTAGTCTTTGAGGGTTAGTTTATGGCAACGCAACCATTCAGAGACAACAGCACTTTTTTAAAGGCCACTCCTAGTTGAAAATGTCTGAACTTTTCAGGAAGGCACTGGTGTCGTTGCTCCTTTTCAGGCCACCAGTCAGACACAAGATGGGGTTGGACTCATCACTCTGGTAACCAAGAAAATAGAGAAAAATCTTGTTCTGGCTGAGTTTGCTGTGCTTTATGGTATGTCAGAGAGGAAACTGTTCATAAAACAGACAGAAAAACATTAGATCAGCCAGAAACTGAACATTGCTGGTGAGTGTTGTGCCTTTATCATTCTACCCATTGTGAGCTTGTTGTAAGCTGTGTTGTCGAGCCTCTGTAAAAGTAATGAAACAAAAATGACACACAGGGTTTTTTTTTCCTCTTACTGCACAAGTGCTTCATCGCAGCGCTCCTCAGCCCCAGCCAGCACTTTTCTGACAGAGAAAACACTATATCGACGCAGCCCTTAGTGACTGATTCGGTTTGCTTCAGAGTAACACCCATATGTGTTTCTCTGTATTTATATAAGGCTAAGTACATCACAGACTGCATGACTGGAAAACAGACCCATAAGTGCCTCCATTATGTGAAATGTAGCTTCATGTCTGTGGCTCAGTGGCTGCTAAGCCTTTTTTTTAAGTAAATCCCAGTTTAAACATGATTTAAACCAGCCTGTACTGATGAGCCCTGGTCTGTTTTGTTGGTATAATGTTTTACTTATTGCTGTCATTAGCAGTGGAAAAGTGTTGACTGATTGCTTTAATAGACGTGAATACAGTTTAGCCTCAGGCACGTTTTGCATAAATAGCAGGACATCTTATGTTTCTCTTGTAGCATAAAAAATTAATAGCTTGTTTCTTATTAGAAAATATATGTATTAATTATTTAATTGCAATGAATTATGAGTTATTTTTCCCGCAGGTGTTAAAACTGAGACAGATGAAAAGTAATGAGTGAGAGTTTGTTCTGATATTTTACGTCTTGGTCGCTGTCCTTTTAAATGTAACTGAGTAAACAATCCGGTCAGCGCAAAAAGAGACTAACAAATCCACAGCGCCATTGAATAATTCAGAGCACTCTGCCATCCATTCATCCTGGCAGCTTTTAAAGCCTCTGACTGCACTATTGATCTGTGTGCTTTGGCCGTACCCCATCGGATGTGTATTGAATGACCAAAATCAAATGAACAAGATTGTTCGGAAAGAAAAAAGTTTTAGGCTTTTAAAGTAGGAAAAAAAAATATCCCCATTGTTAATAAAGGCTTTTATCCCAATGGGAAGTTTCTCAACTCAAACTTATGTGGACCATGTGTTGTCATTCTGTACCTCTAAAATTAATCTAGGTTAAATTTTATCTGTCCTTTTTAATATTATGGGATTTGAGTCCCGTCTGAATATCCCTTAAGTACTTGAAGGCAACTGATTAGTACCACTTAATTATCTACTACAAAGCTATTAAGACCACATTCTTAAATAAAAAAAAGATTTAATAGGGTTATTTCTTTCTTTTCTATGATAGACCATAAAAAAGAACTGGTACCAGGAAGCGAAAGATTCCTTCAATGGAAACTCTTTTCTGGATCAGCTCATTAAGGTCAAATAGGAACATTTTTGCACAACATAGCTTCATAATACAGCAAAAGCAACAAAGTTCTTGCATTATCAACTTAACACAAAAGGGAAGACGTGTCACTAAATGTTTAATCCAGGTTCAGGTGCTTTGAGGTTTGACACGGTGTTATGAACGTCTTTGTGTCTGCAGTGGCCTTATCTTCCATGTTTATAACAACTTTAATTGCCGACAACTAGCTGCGCCGCTCTACACAAAAGGTAATGCAAATTACATTTAATTTGCATAGATTACTTAATTAAATTAGAACCGTCCCACAGAGACTGATTCAATATAATCTTTTGGCAGCGACGTCCTAACCATTGAAATACTGATGTAAACAAACTGATGTCAGCTCATACATATTAAACTGAACCAATGGATGGCATCTAAACCTTGACTCTGTCTTTTTTTTTCACTGTCCTCCCCGAGTTCCTCCCTCAGTTGTTTCTCTGTCTTGAATTACAACAAGGTCAACCTGCACTTACAAGTACAACTTCTCTGGGACTGGAAGAGAAAGAAAGGCACTCCTCTGCAAACCCCAATAGTTGGATTTTAAATATTTCATTACCCCCTTTTTTTTTTCCAGCTTAACTTGCAGAAAAGAGAAATGGGGCGGTGAAAAGCATTGATAGCACATGCAGCGTGCCGCAGTTATGAGACAACAGAGTGGGTTGAGTGAGTGTGCCTGCAGTCTCTCCTGCTCAAAATCAAGCTGTGCCTAGCTAAGGTCTCTAAGCAGTGCAGGCTGATTGCCTGAGTGTTTCAATCTAGTCATTCTCGTGTGTTCTTTGACATTGATGCCAACAGACAGCCAGCTTCTCCATGTGTAAGCAAACCAGGCTTTTCACCTCAGGCAGATCTTTGAAGTTTAGGACCTGCAAATGGAAATAAGAAGGTGTAATACTCTTGATGTGGCTTTTACAAAGACTGACGGCAGCATAAAGTATTCATAACAATAAGTAAATTTGCTGAAAATCACAAAACTCTACAGACTGTTGACTGCTTCAAAGTTACAACTGATTAATTGTTTTAACAAAACTGTTTCAGTTCATGTTGAACTCGTGGTAGTAATGTTTTTAGCTGACTTCTCAAATCTGTCAGATACACTAAGATTTTATTTTATGACGTGACACAGAACCAAAAAGAAAAATGTATGGTTGTTGAAGCCTCCATGCTGCTCTGATATGCATTAAGGCTGCGAATCCTGATGGACACGTGCACTTACCCCGAGGCTAAAACACAAAGCTGGTAACAGTTTGTCCACTGTAGGTCCATGTTGAGCACACACAGCAAATTCCTTTAAGCAACCGTGACACACAGTCCGTCATGAAATACAATATTAGAAACCTAGATGGGTTATATTTTATGGTGCCCACAGCACTATAAAATTACCTCTGAAAAACCCAGGAGCAGCATGTCTGCCCAGGTTATTCAGGGTAATCCACAGAGCTCACTGTGGGCAGCACCTTTTACAGAACAATGTGTAGGATATATCCAGAATTTATGTTTGTTCAAAAAAGAACCAGCATTCTAAACAAAAATATAAAGAAGTAGCACTCGATTTTATGCCTAAAATGTCTCTGTATTGTGTTTCCGAGATATGAAGCAAGTCTTTTAACCAACTAGCCCTGACTGTCATGTCTCAGGCTTAATTGCCTTGTAAATTCATGGTTCATTTAAACACAGCAGAAACTTAAGAAAATAAAACTCAACAGAACCATCTCAGTTTGTCTTTCCACAATTTCAACAAGCAGCAGCTCTTGTTTAAATGAAAGTTAGCTGTAAAAATCCCAGCTGGTGGGGCCCAATCAATCTTCTCTCTTCTCCCCAGCTTACACCTCTCTTGTCTCTATGTATCGGGTCCTTGTAGTCCCCAAAGTCGGAGTCTCGGGGCCAGAAGTATAAAACTGTGTAGATTCATGACTAAAAGAGTGAGTATGCACAAAGCCTGAAATATGCATATGCATATTCTCTTTGTCAGATTTATGAAGCTGTGCATACACATGGTTCTGTTTAATAAATCTTACTCTCTGTGTAATTGTTTGCAAGTGCTTGAGCCTAATGCCAACTATCTAACACTACCTGCCATAAATGGAGGCTGACACACCTCCAAGTCCACAGCAACATCAAGATTGCATCAATGTATAACATGGCGCAAAAATTATTTTCACTATAAATATTAAATAGCTAAATAGACTTATACAAAATCTTACACGCGCAATAAATAATTTTTTCTAGAAATAATGTCGCACAAATCCACTTCTCCTCTGGCCTTAAGCCAAAAACACTGTGTATGTAGGGTGTAAAGTATGCAGGGAGGTTCACACATTCTCGCCACACAATCTTTTTACAACACCAATTTCTTTGTAGAAAACGCTGTATGCATGTTTGTGTGCATATGCAGTGTTTATGCATCTGGCCTCCACTAGGAGCTGTTGACAATCACTTCCATACTCTGTTACCAAACTGGCTTCTGGTTTGTCACTAATTATTCCCACCAGCAGTTAGGAGTTACTCTGGTGATACGCTGCATCAGTTTTATACACTGCACCCTTAATATTTCCAACCAATGACTTCACGTTTGCAGATCCTCCTAAATCAACCAGGAGATTTCCTCTGGCGAGAAGTTGTTTTCAGTGCTTCAAGAACAATAGATGAAATTCACTTGCCTCCCCTTGTTTCTATCATTTGTGAAGAACAAAAGGGAATTTTATAATGTGCCTCCGTGTCACATGCAATCCATATTGTTTATCTTGTTACACAGAGTTCCCTGGAAATGTATTCATGCATGAGGCACATGTGATTAATGTGCAAAGCATTCGCCAAACTAATTAGTCTTCCATGTCTTGTTGTTTACCAATTAAAAAAAAGCCGTTATTAACTTCACTAAGCTCTATCAGACACATTCAGGACGACTTTAAGAACTATTTTCCCATCCTTCTCCTATAAACACATTACCACCAATTTGACTAACCAAAGTTCACAGGGTTTTTAAAACATTTAACAAAGGTGAGGTAGAGGGGTTAAAAAAGCACTCTGCTGCAGCTGCAGAATCACTGACAGTGTCTCTGTCAGGATCTGATGCCTCCATTAACCCTGACTAGCTGATTAACTGTGAGAACAGCATGTAGGCAGGTCATGTATTCACTGAGTCGATGGTAATGGCTTTTAGACAAGATCGTCACTGTTTGCACAGGTAATCCGTTTCTGAGCAGAAAAGTGACTGGCTGGATGCATTTACTGTTTTGTAATGAAAACCTTTTTTTTTTTTTTCCTTCAAGGGTTCAAATTGCGGCTAATTTATATGAATCACTTTATTGCTTCAAACAAGAATAGATAATTGACGTAAATGGTGTTATCCTCCTTATCCAGCCATGACCTTTATCCTGTGCAGCTCACCCAGCTGTAAGAAAGCACACACCCATTAAACCCCAAGATTCCTCAGGGTTTATCTGAAACACCACAAGCATCACTGAAACTAATATCTGTTTGTGTAAAACTAAGTTTCCCACTCACATTGGGCATAATTACCTGCTTTTTTTAATTGAATATAATTATCCAAAGCTTTTTCCCCCCTCGGCTGCTTAATTGCCTATATAGATTAATTTTTCAGTTATAATACACTGGAAGAACTAATACACTCATTTACAGGAACTGTGTGTTAAGGAAAAAAAAGTTTATCTCCTGTTTGCATGCAGCAAAAGCAATAGAGAATATTAAGATTAGCACAAACTGCTCTTGTGATTCACATTATATAGATAACTGCACTGCCAGACTCACACTCTCCTCCCGAGGCACAAGAAACTAAACTCAATGACATTTGTTTTTCTAAGCATATTAATAATTGAATGTATAGAAAGTTAAATTGTTGAGCTCATTCACAGATATCGATTCCTTACACACAAATTGCACTATCATTTAAATCTAATGGGACAACACCTTTGGATGACTTTGGAACAAGTCCATTGGCTCGCTGCGTTCATCCCCATGTCGATACTGCCGGGGTTTTAAGTGATGGTCATGCTCCTGCTGGGGTCAATGGGATCTTGTGGATTTACTGCCTGTACTCTTGACTTTACAGTGTCATTGAGATTCATAAGATTGTAAATCTGGGGTCAAACAAAAGACAAAATGATGCAATGAAGAGAAGTGAAACCTCTTCCTGATTTAGAAAGTCACGCATGACAAATTAAGGAATGTGACATTGCTAATGTAAAAACACTTGCCGCTCTGTTGACATTTCATTTCCCGAGAATCAGCAGTGGTGTGAAGCTCACAACATTGTTAGAGCTGCTGCAGACCATGCCTCCATTTATAGAGTTTTACTGAGGATCCCGACAGGGTAGAGATCTCTGCCCTGAGATGATATCACAGTATATGAATGCACTAACAGTAGCTTGAGGGGAGAAACAGCAGCATCCTTGAAACTTCTCTAAGAGCTCCTGGAGTCAAATCTGTATAACCTGCAAAAGTTATGAGCAGACAGATGGGGAGTAAAAACTCCAAATAGTCAAACTCTTGGGGTATTTTGTAATGCAGAATTACTGTTCTGTACATTTTAAACAGTTTCTAACTGTAAAAATGTATGTACATATGCAAATGAGCAAAATAACGATGGTGTTTTGGAGCTATAAAGTCTGCAGAGGAAATGGTTGGATGGGTAAATAAAACCACTTCAGATTTCCTGTTTGCTGCAGACAACCAATGTTCATTTCTCAAACCCACTACCACAATGTTTTCCTGGCTCTCAGCGAGCGATTTTGGTGCCAAAACCTAACTAAAGAAAAACCATAACAGAGTCTGATCAGAGGAGTTTTTTTGGATTTGTAACAGTGATTGTGAAATGCACTGATAAAAATGTTTTATTTCAAAAGAAAGACCAGGTCAGATCAGGAAACAGAAATTAAAAGAAAGTAAAAAATCTTAAAAACTTCAGTAAGAAATCTGGCCGCAATTTGAATTTCGTGTATTTATCTGCACCCGTACATAAAGTTCTTTGATTAGGTGTGCTCTTCCAGTGTAGAGTTAATTGTCATAAAGGTTATATTTTCTGTCAATATTCACTTATCTTTCAAATCAAACTCTACCAAATTAATTCTTAATCCTAAAGCTGTGCCTCCCAAATGATAAATTTAATAAAAACCTACAAAAATGTGACATTTAAATAAGACTCTTAGACAGCCAGAATTTTAAGCAGCACACACAGTCAGCTTTTCCAAATTAAAGACAAAGTATGGATGAACGACATAATTAAGCGTTTTCTGCTCAGGTAGGACTTAGGCTCAGGTAGGAAAGAGTAAGGTATTGGTTATGGTTTGGTTTAAAAGAAGCACATAATTAAGGTTAATAAATCCACTATGGTACTACTTTGTTTAAAACTGACCCCACTAATCATTTTGTGGCATTTAAACGGGTACCGTTGTTGTTTTCTTGGAAAAACAGTTTCACTTGTTTGACATGTTGAGCAGCAGCCGTCAAAGTATTACACCATTATTATCAGTATTATATTATTTTCATTAAGTCCCATGTTAAATTCCACATCACACATAAATTCAACTTAAATACTTTGGGGTTGGCCTTAAAGTGCATCATGCTCATCTGTATGTTTTGCAACCAGACCTAGATAAGATGACCTACAAGATACGTTACATCAGAGCGAACACTGCACGTTGAACTGTGCAACAAATTGTATTACATGAGACAGATCAGCAGTGACGAAAACAAAAGGGCCTCTGGATACAAAACAGTGCTTCAATGTGAAATACAAAATACCGGTCCCTGAGAACACGATTTCACAATGAATCTGCGGCTGCTTTATGCTGTTCTTATTACTGATGTCAGGGCTGCTAAACACAGCTGCATTATAAGAGTCCATGAGGCCTCGAGAAGAAAGAGTGAACTGAATTTCAAGCATTTAAAACTGCCCACGGTGCCATACGCTGAACTCTTATTGATACACTTTTTCATAACAAGCATTTGGAAAATTATCCTCCGAGAAGAAGTCAGAGGGCAAAAATGTTTAAAGTTTGCTGCTGTTATGTAAGCAAAGTAGGAAGTAGTTTTATTGTTGAGGCTAGAAATATAAGATGCACAAATAAAAGTGAGACATAATTTGACATTTTCATTGGAAGTTTAATAACAGCATGTCACCTTTTTTTTTTTTAAGATAATCAGTTGCGATATGCTTCAGTTGCGCTCTGTAAAAGTCCAAACACGCAGCACACATTCAGTCACAGCAGGACGAAGTAAACATGTCAGGAAATGAGGCAAGTTGTTACACCAGATTCAAGACAATAGGTCAATATCTGTGTGTTTGTAATGGAGGGTCCTCAAACCTTGATAGCTTAATGATTACAAGTTTAAGAAACAAGGTAGTGGGGTGGTGACGAACAGACAGCTAGTCTGTAAAGATTTATCTTGTTTTTACCAAGTGAGGAAGCTCTTGAGACGATAATTAGCCTGTAAATGAGAATTGATCCTCCTCTGCCAGCTGGTAATGTGAATGTGTGCAAATATTTGGAGAGCATGCATGATTGGCTTCTGTATTCTGTCTCCAAATTTCCAGCCAGTCTCATTGGACACTAGTTTTAGAAAATAAAAATGATTTCACAACAAAAAAAAAAAAGGCTTCCAGTGTAAAGGATGCAAATAGTCTCTTTTCTTTGATGCCACCTTTGCACTGCTGGAAAAGCAGAAAGCTGTAAGTGATCAAGGGCATCAAAATAAATAAATACAGACAAACTCATGTGACTGTTCAGGCCATCTGGTGTAAAAACATCAAACATGTTTGCTGGAGCTTTAGACCTCGAGAAGCAAAAGGGCTGAATGTTTTTAAAAAGCTTAAAAAAATCTGAATAGATGAGCGGTATACTTCTGCTTTTCCTTACCCCATGTTCGCCTGTTAACAAACCTGAGTTTTAGCCATAAACGTCGCAGACACCATTTTATTCATGTTTTATTTTAATGAGCTATTTTTTTACATCCATTAGTATATAGATGACATATATATTGATATATATATTATATATTAGAAACATCATGACTGCTTTTCCTGTGAAGTCTCTATAAAATTAAGACCTTTAAAAGAAATGATTTTTATTAAGCCAATCAATGCTCCACTCCTCACATGGATCCACAGCTTTAAACAAAAAAGAAGAGCTAAATTACCGGTATGTCTCCGGTGCATGTTTTAAATATATTCTCAGAGCACTGGGTGGGATTAACTTGATCAATTTCAGCGATTTGAGCCGAGGAAATCAATGGAATTAATTTAGAAATTGTTTAGTAAAAATTCATGACAGCAGCACTGTCCTCATTAGATCTTCCTGATGCTACATCTTACTGCTGCACATTGATAAAACTGTGAGAAATTCTGCTTTTTTTTTAGCTCTTGTATTTCACAGAGATTATATTTCTTTGATTAAGAGAAGTTAAACATCCCTTATTGGAAAATGTAGCTCATTCTTGGTATTTTTTTTAATCTTTTCTTAGAGCAAGTATAACTGTCAGCCTGGTTAATACATTGAAAGTAATACAAGAACCGTCACATTGAGTGTGAGAACCAGTGCATGGCTAAGCTTTCACCATCAGCCTGTTGTAATGGCTTCTGTGACAGTCTTATCATGTGGGACTGAAGGAGTGCAATGTTGGTCTATTAGCCACTTTGTTACCCACTTCGTTCCAGACTTAAATTTCTCAGTTGACTGCTGGAAACTGCACTTTTTTGTCCAGACATTTGTAGTCCACACAGGATTAAACACGACTAACCAAACTTTGTATGGATCTTACTGGTTCCCTGACAACTCCCTAACTTTCCTTTGTTTCTTGACAAGGATTGAATAGATCTCAATGGCATTTGGTACGTAAATTCATGCCGTTCATAAGATGGACTATAATGACTTTTGTGATCCTTTGACTTTCCTCTAGCGCCATTATTAAGTCGAAATTTTAAATTTTCCAACAGTTGGTTTATGACAAAAATCTATTTTGTCCCATCAACCCCAGCTGTACTTTGTGTCTCGTGATAATTTGGTTAACTAAGACACTGAACATGCTCAACATTATATTTGCTTATATCAGCATTGTTATTGAGCATTTTAATGTGGCTTTGGGGCTTGTGACAAATTATGTAGTATGGCACACAGGTCCACTGAACACACAGAACAGGAAGAAACAGCAAGAGATAACAAGAATAGGCACAAAATTAACAACCATCCTTGTTTGAGAAGGTTTCTTTCTTTACTGGGGTACAAACACTGAAGCATTCATAGTGACTCTTCATGTTACATTATCAGAGTGCACTTGCTCCAGTCATATTCATTTCAAAATTATAGCTTGAGTGTTCTGTTTTTATGGTGAATCCCAACTGCCTCTGACCAGAAAGCGAGTCCCTTTGTGTGACACAGCGGTGACTCATGGGGGCCTCCATGTTGTCTCATGTGCTGGGAGGCTGGATGATGTCCAAGCTGCTTAGCCCCAAGGCGGCCGAACTTTGTGTTTCTGTCCCCGCTGCAGGGTGGACTGAGGATATCGGCTGGCATTAGGCTGACAGAAGAATCCCTTTAAGATCCAAGGAAACTTTACAATGGCCTATGAAATCTTTATTATATTGACCTTTTCTTGCTCATATCTTTTTATATTTATTAGTCAAGAGAGGAACACAAAAACTGCTGTGCTGAAATTAATAAATTATTGAGCTCTCTCTGTTCATCATTCATTTTTTACCAGCTGACGCTGTCATTTTGACTGCCTAACTGAGGAAAAATAACAATCACTCCACCAAAATCAATGCGGAAGCTGTCATGGTACCATTGATTGCTGCTAATTTAAATCTGTTTGAGCTTCTCAAGGTTTTTTGTTTTCACTTCCTTGTGGCTTCAAACCTTTGTTTAAGTCTGAGTAAATTGTAAGCAGCCCAGCCTCACACAGCAGGACAGTGATGGATTGGTGGGTTGATGGTGAGATTATGCAGGTGAGACAGCTCTGAGCCTTTAATCCCACGCTCTTTTCAGGGAAACTATGTGATGGCTCTGCCCCGTTTGTTCTGAGGATGTGAGTTTTTTTGCAAACTTTTGTTGAAAAGTCAGAACAGAGTACAAGATGCACATATTGGTATGTTTGAGATTGAGAAACTGCAACCACCGTGGAAAAGTGACAGCTCCAACACAGAGAGCATGAGCGAACCCTGTTGCTGTTTGCGTCGCACTCTTCTTTGTCCCTCTTGGCATTGAGGATTTCACAGCCATATTCATAAGAATAAAATCATACATTTAAAAAAGAAAAGTCACCTCCCCCCCTCCTGTCAGCATCTTCTCAGCAGGCATGCTAGTGCACACTAATTAAATGCCAGAAATTAATTTGAGCAAAATCTAACATATCAAGAAAGAGAATGCACAGGAGGAGACAGCCACACAGTAGCTTTTTGTCACTGTGCTTGGTGATTACCAGCGGTCGTTCAGGATGCCTGCAGAGGGATTTGCAAACAGCGAAAGAGAAAGGGGATAAAATAGTGCCAAGAATAAAAGGCAAGGTTCTGGGCAGCCTTCACTCATGACTGTCTTGAGAATTGACCGCTTGGGCTTGGGTGGGCAAAGTGAATCGAGTTGGAACTAATCCTGAACTAAAGGAGCTGCCACTGTGTCGCCAGCTTGGTAGATGGGGGGTGTCTGCAATCTGGGCTTGAGAAAGACAGCTTCATGGATTTGGGCTGCCCGGTGGTAAAAGTCAAGTTGAGGGGCACAGATAAAACCGTGAAAGCCCACTGGTCTGTGAACACGCTCAAAACAATTGCTTGCCGCTTGTTTTTAAGGCATTTATTTGACTCGCTTCCCTGTTTGTTCGTGTTGATTGGACCTTCCAGGTGTAGAGATTTCTGTGAGTAGAGGGGATTTGTTGGGCATGAGCGGGTGGGTTTCAGGGAATGGGCTGTGTGAATGAACTAATGTAGCGTACTGTGCACCAAATTGCACTGAGCACAGAAAGGGAGTGAAGTTAGTCAGAATTAATTCTCCTGTCCAGACCTCTCCCTCCTCAATTACTATCCAGTTCCAGGGTGTCGCGGCTCTGTGAAGGTGACAGGGCACACCTTGGAAGCAGCGCCCAGGTTTAATAAAGCCCTAGCCAGTCAGAGTGTAGCATCTGAACTCTGAGGAACACGAATTTCTTTGAGCACAACAGTTACTACAAAATGTGCTGTCCTTGTCTTTTTATTTTTGTGATGTAGTGAACACCTGATTTAACCATTTCCAGTGTAAAACTGCACATCTGTTGAATCAGAAGACATTGTGCAGAGTTTAAGGTTACACTAATAAATCAAATGGCATTGTTTTCTGCACAGGGCTGCATGTTTTGTGAGGAACTCACCAAACTATGCTTCTCACCCAGCTTTATGAAGCGTTTTAGAGCCTTTCAGATCAGTGTTAGGGTCAGGTTATTGGACAGAGAATGGCATTATGGTTGTCGCTATTTCAGTTTTTAAAATCCAGAAGTGACTATCTACAGACAAGAGAGTGGAGCTGGGGCTAAGACCTTTTGCTTCCAATTACTTGTGGCACCGAACATACCACTAGTATCTGCTGATACTCAAAACAGCCATGACTCTAATTATGCATAACTTAAAGTCTTAATATGATTGAAATTTTGTGAGTAAAATAAAATTTCAGCCACATTACATTTTTTATGAAACGAGCCATAGAGACCAAAAGTGTTATTTGTACTTGACTGTAAACCAAAAGTTACCCAGCACTAAACAACGCTTTGCCACTTACTATTCAACATGCTGTAGTGGCTCATTCAGCAGCCAAAGAGCCAGATTTTTCTTTCAGAGGTGGGTTGAGAAAAAAAAGTGAGCTACAGTAAAATTGGAGTGGTTATTGGACAGATGTTTGTCAGGTCATCAGTAAACACAGCTCCAAATGAGTAATAATATTCTCTGACTCTACAGGATGTGTAATTAGGTGACTGTTTGCCAACAAATTAACCCTGATATCTCTACGCTTGTTGTCTAGCATCAAGTAGTTTGGCTTAGAACAAAACTAATAAATGCATTTTTCAAAAAAGAACCGAGCTACAATGCAAATGTGTTGGACTTCTATCATTTTTAACACATTTCTGTAGCTTCACAGCAACAGTTTGCATTCAGCATTTTATTTTAACGCAACAATTTTTTATTCCTTTCTGACAGTAACAGAAAAAGCTGTTTGCCTTTATGGCTAGATGAATAGATTGACCACTGACAAGTAAAAAAAGCACATGTGTGCATATTTTTCATAGCTTTTAAGGCTCTCAGCGTATCCTCACTCCAGGCTGATGGCATAATCCAATAAGAGCGCTGTCTCAACACAGTGAAATGCTGAGGGAAAGGCTCTGTGCCGGCGGGCCTCTCCTCTGTCTCTAATGAGGGTGGAGAGAGGTGGATGCAAGATCCTGGCTTCACTGACAGCACAACGGGCCACTAGTTACCCTTCCTCTTTCTGCTCAGAGCATACCTGGCTACTACTCCTGCCCTCCACCCTTCAGTACGAGCTCAATCCTCCACAGAGGAAAGACTAAGTCCTGGAGACTGACTGTGCCTGCTTGTACTTAATTTAGAGAGCTGCTGTGTGGAAGTTGCCCCAGCTACCCCCCCCTTTTTTGTCTGGGAGCTTATGATTGTCTCAGCAAGTCAACTTCAATACCTGTTACACAGTGCAGGCTCCTGCAGTTTCTGACTGCAGCAATATCCCTATAAAGCCAGTCAATATAGTTGTTTTCAGTGAGATATAAGAAACACAATCAAAAGCCTGGTGCTTTAATTACACTCAGTCTGTCTTGAGTATCATAAGCAACCAACCACTAATTACCTCAAGTTGTGGCGCACTGTGCTAGTGCTTATACAGCAGTATAAAGACCCAGCTGATGAGAGCAGACCAAGCGCCGGACCCACTGATGAGGGGATGCAGAGAGGGAGCTTTCAACCTCGATCCCTTGGCGTAAATTACGTAACAATATAGTAAAATATTCATGACACACCATGGGGACGGAATCCTGCCTGCTCTGAAGTGCTGAGCAAACACTTCGCCCTCAGCCACTCTGAGACTCTGAGGAGGAAAAGGAAAAGCCCAAAAGTAAGGGGCTGAGAAACAATTGTAACCATGAAGCCAATTACAGCCAGGAAACAAATTCTTCAAATTCGTACCCACAAATCCTTGTGAGGATGGCAGCGTCGGTTCTAAAATTATATTTCCTTGTTTACGAGGTTCAGGTTGTATGCTTTTATGCATATGTTTCTTGTGTGGATTAAATCATCAAAAAAACATGAATATTGAAAGAAACAATCGAAAAAAAAATTGCGTGCCAGAAGAAACAAACAGAGAGCCGCAACAAAGCAGCACGAAGAAACACATTGCACTGCACGAGCGGGTGCTGACCATCACATCATGCTTAGCAACAGCTAACTACTGCTTTAATCATTTTTCACAAAACAATCTGAGAACTGTTCAACATGTGAAAAAAGATTTGTAATTATCTTGAATTTAGTTTTAAATTTGGTTCAAATGAGGTAAAGAAAACGGGTTGAAAGGTTGAAAGGAGCATACCACGATTTTCGAAGTCGTTAGCAGGAAGTGGTGAGCTTCTCTCTGCCACTCAAGGGAATCCTACTCGTGATTTTATCCGACTTAAATGATGGAGAAAAGAGCCAAAACCTGCCGAGCCATGCCGTGTGAAATTACGACATTGGCTTTACTTATTAGTCAATATCCTTGCAGCAAGAGCAGAGGATTGTCTGTAACTGAAGCCAAGTGGTTTCTAATGGGTCCTGCTGACAGTGTGAAACCCAAAAGTTATTTGTTCAAAAAGACCATGTCGAAAGCTTATAGTGACACATGTTTAAAGGAGAAATCCACCCTTGGATATTCTTACACTGTTTGATATCATCACTCTGTTTTCTGTATCTCTTTATTTTAAGTAAACCCACCCTCCCACTATCAACCTGACACGTCTTCCCTTAATTTATGTATCTAGTGAAAGGCTGGATTTCTCATAATGCCTTTGGACAGCTACCAAAGAATGACAAAACTTTCTTCCCAACTCATTAGAAGTTTATGCATTTCCACAAGAGCTGAGAGAAAAATGAGAACTCAGCCAACTTAATGTCCCATTCTCTATAACATCTCTCTCGTTTGCATTTTAACAGTATCTAAATAAAAAACGCTTGTTTTTGTTTTTTGTAATAGTGATACATTGCCTTGCAGCACTGTCACCATTAAATGTATAAGATTTTACCAAAAGTAATTTTTTTTTTTTTTGAAAATCTTTATTCTCCTAAAACTCACCCTGACAAAATACCGGGGTAATTACGCTAAATAAAACAATGCAATCAAGTAATATCAGACATAATGCAACTGTGTAAAACAGAGGATGGTGGATAATAGAGATTATGAGTTAAATAAAGCACAGAGGGAGCACTTTATTAACTTGTTTACATTGTTAAAATTTGCTTGCATGATGATTAAATCCTGAAGAGAAAATTATAGAAACAAGGGCACAAATTAACTAAACAACAGAGAGATATGCATCTGTTTCACTACAGTTAATAGGAATACAAGCACCGGTTATGCCTCATGCATATGCAATATCATCTTCTGACTTAGTGTAGTATTAATATTGTTAAGAATATTAAACCTGGTATTATTCTTCTCACCTGGGGCCACATGTAGGCCCCATAAAAATCACATTTTCACGGCTTCTTGTTTCCCTATCAGTGTGATTCATAAAAAAAAATGTTTCGCTTGTTGAGTGCAAAACAGAGGATAAGTTGATTACAGGCTTTAAAGCTCTCCAGATCCCTACAATGTGTATTTGAAATAATACAAAAATAAATGGAATTTGTTTTGGGTTTTTTTTGTCAAAAAAATGGCTTCCCACAATGTTGTGAAAGGTTTTGCTTTTTCTTCACAATTAAATTATAAAACTGACATTGAACAAAGGCAGAATGTAGAGGACAGAGGCAAGGCAGGGGAAGCCTGTCTGACCGTTTGTGTCTGTTGTACACGGATATACATACGTATTCTTTTTAAAAAGCAAAACTTTGGTGGTTTTGGTGTCCAGACCACTCTGATGTTCACAAACCTCTACATCGGACACCTTATTTTTGTTTGAAAACTTAACATTAATGTGCTAGAAACAATGATGAAGACGCCCACAGTCACTTTTTAAATGTGTCTTACTAATCAATTAATTCAACACAGATAACAGGCGTAGCAGACCTTGTTGCTTGAGCCAGCAGTTAAAAGTTATCAGTCTTAGCAAAGAATACTCTGTTGCTGTTCTTCCTGTGTAGTTTTTCTACAAAGAAGCAACCAACCTTCAGCTTTCTGTTTACATTGCATTACATTTACAAGCCCAGCATACTTCACGGTAATGTGATATGCCTTTTCAGGTCTGTTAGTATGGACAGGGATAACTTCTGAAGAGGTGGTAGTGTAGATGTAGCTTTCAGCTGTATAAACAGTCTCACTGTTCATTACATGGATTGGAGGTGTTCTGAGACATGCTGTCGAAAAAAATAGCTGCAAACATCTTCAGTTTCAGAATGGTTGGGATGGACATTTCTGTCTTTACTTTCCTGATTGTTTTTAAGTTGAAATGTGGGTGAAAGCCTGTGTTTTTTCCCCCCTTAAGTCAATTACAATCCTCCGTTGGAGGAGGATGTGCATTTGCACATACCGTACTCTATTACTTAAAAGCCTTTTCTATGCCTTTCCCTCCTTCCATCCAATCCCACCGCTGACACAGAGAGTCAGGCAGGAGCCGCTCATGGTTATTCTGCAGCAGCACTGTGATATGCAGAACATGCTCAGCTAATGGCTGCTTACAATACCTCTCATTGCTTGCATCGTGTCAAGGACAGACTGAAGATTCTGAGATTGCACAGAGGATTATTGCGGGGCCATTCACTGCCTGAGTGATCACCCAATATAACTTCCTTTTGTAGGTAAAGAAATTGAGACACAAACTCTTGACTTTCCTGCTGCTTCTGCCAGACACTCATTTGTCAAAGTGTATGCATCAGCTACATTCACAGCTACATACATGGATCTAATGGAGTGGTTTGAAGAGAGGGAGTTTTAGTAACCATGTCTTGAAATATAGTGTTCCCTCCTTCCCTCAGTGGGATTTGCCCATTGTGCTCAAGGTCCTGTCAAGCAGGCCGTTCAAGCCCACTAGGCAAATACCTCTAAGGCCGTTGTCCATCAAAAAAGGATTCCTGCTCACTCTGACTTCAACGTAGAGAGTGAAAAATGTGTGCACCCTCTCAGTCCATCCAAGCCTATCAGGATGTGAGTAGAACTAAAATCCAGAGGTTAGCTGCTATTTGATAGCAGCTATAATGCACACGCACATAACTACACGGGAAAGATTAAGTTTTGGCTCATTTTGAAGGTCATGTAACCACTGTTTTCGTAGTGGTAAGCATGCGTACATTAGCAAACTGTGCCACTTCATTCAATGTTTCACTGACTATGTATAGTTTCACCATGTTGCACAGTAATAAGCCAAACATCTAACTAATATCAGGTACAGTGGCCAACAAAGGTAAACACACACATTACAAATATTTTCTCAGTGCTGTATTTGCAGTCCTTTTAGTTATTTGTTTGCATGTGTGTGTATTTTCAACACATTTGTGTAATTGCAGCAGGTTTCCTAAATGCTGTGCATGTGTTTCTGAAAGGATATAGATATTTTCTTAATTTCCTTGCGTTTTGTGTAACTACTTGTGTTTTTTTCTTAAGTTGTAACATGTTTACCCTTCTCTGCCTCCATAACGAGGTGATACCAGTGGCATTAAGCAATAAAGATAAGTGAGCATCATTTCATTTAATAACTTGTGTCAAACAGTGGGGCCACATTGGAAACATCCACTCCATGGAAAAGGAGTAGTGAGACAGAGATTAAACCCATCTAATAGGCTAGGCTGTAAAAGGGTCTTCATTTCCTGCAGCACAAGCTGGCCAAGTTTAACAGGCAGGCTCAGTGTTGTTTGTTTGCAAATGCATCGTATAGAAAGAAACCATCGGAACAGTGAAAGATGAATTAAAATACATTTCCTCTCATATGCACTCGTTGTGTTAGCTGGTAATAAACCTAAAGAAAAAACTATTTGACTGTGATGTTCAATGAATACTGGCAAATAACAGCAGTTTTTGAGGTATCTTTTTTATTTTTTGATTTTTGCTTGTTATTCAGTGCCTGAGTTGATGTTGGAAATCAGTCCACACAAATATTTTATTTCCTCCCTCCCTTGGTTAAATGAATGGCCGAATTTCACTCCTCCTATGCCGTATACACACAAAACTTGTTCTTTGTACGAGATAACTGAGTCTTTAAGGAAGTAGTTGAATGCCCTTTAGAGAGAAAAAGGGAAAATTAAGTAATTTGGCATGCTATTTGGAACACAAAACAACTCACTGGCAAAATCCTGCCTTAACAGAGGCTTGCCAATTAGCTGTGTGAAGACGTCTCACAAGCCTGTGAGTGGACAGGGCCTCCTCTGGCGAGTCATGTGCCCTCCACAAGGAGTCTGGCAGCCTTACCAGCCTTGTTTGATGCAACATTTGGGGGTGGAGAGTTGTGCAATAGCTTTCAGGCTGTCTGGATACATACTCTTCAGTGTCATGGGGCCTGTGAGTGGACTGCTGCGAGTGCTGTCATCTGCAGGGAGGCAAAGGTGGATGAGGGCACGGATGGAGTAATTATTTTCTTACTTTTTGGTAATCTATTTATGTCTCCCTGTACTTTATGCTAAACAGAGGCTCGTAGGTGTCAGGACTGAGCAGACTGAGCAGCGTAGTTGTCTCCTGTGTCCTCTGCTTGCACAGAAAGGCTGAGGTGGACTGGTGCGGAAATATCTCCCACAGACTTCGTGCCTGTATAAAATAGAGTCCTGTTCCGACTGAGAGGACGTTTGCTGGTGTCATGGAGCGTTGAGTATTGACCAGCTTATGTTTGCAGGCACAGCACTGCATGTTGCTTCAGTATTGAGCAATGAGACATTTCCTGTGTGAGCATGACACCAATCTCCTTTTTGATCAGCAAACAAAACTATTTCCCCTGATGGCAAAAGTTGTATTGCATGTCCATACTTGTAGATAAAGAGGACTGGGACGTGTGATGGGTGGATACTGATGCAGGCCTCAGATCATCCAGCAGGGCTGAGGAGGGGCCGAGTTTATTCTAGCTGAGTTGCGATGTGTCAGTCAGGCTTGTGATGTGGTGTTTTGTTCTATTTGCCCTCTGCTGAACACTAGGTTGGCCCCAGACTGGCGACAGACAGGTGAAACATTGTTGAATCAATGTCAGAGCTGATGATTCATAGCTCAACTTTTATAAGGTTCTTTTAAAAGACGGTCTGTCTGAATAGAACAATAGTTACATATTGTATTGTAGAACACCAATGGAAGCTCAGCCATGTTTTCTGACATTTGACCAATAGCTGAAAGCCAAATGGATGAGCCACAGAGTACAGGGTCATTATGCTTTATGCTCAGCTTAAATTAAAGGATTAAATAGATTCATACTTACTGACTGCCTACATCAAGTTTTTTAACCCAAAGAGCCTGATACTCACCTGTGTTCATAGAGCATAGGTTTCAGTAAATATTAACAGTCTTCTTACAGCAGTTTGTCTGGTGTAACAGTGAAATGTTACAGAAAAAAGAGCCTTTTATAAAACAGTCCTTATGCTCATTAGTTTGGTTGTGGACTGCAGTTTGGTTTGACAGCTCTAAGCAGGTATTACAAACATCCTGTCATATTTTGTTCACGTTTATCTGTCATTTCCACATTACAGTACAGTTGCATCTGGTGAGCCAGCAGAGGCTCATTTTATACACTATGTTCAGCAGCAGTGCAATGGGCTCACATTGCCATGCATGGCTTCCCCGAATTAATTAGAAGAAGGCAACACTGAAGACTCTTGGCAAATTAATGTCATTAGTGAGGAGAATTATGGTGTAATGATCAGCGCCTAATTTTCTGGACAGTGCGAAAAAATGTCTGAAACTAATGTGATTTGAGCTTCTGGGACAATAAAAAGGTCAGAAGAAAGGCAATAAGAAAGAGAACTGAGATATGCCAAATGGCAGAGAGTGTTTGTGTGTCCATGTTTATTCTTTTACAGTGAACTTTGCTCGCAGTGTGGTGGTATGGACTCAGAGTAAGACTAACACTCAGAGTTTGCTTTTTCTTTATGTTATTTCCAACTGAAAGGTCTGATCTCTCAGCCCAGTCTCATTCTCAACTGATCAAATACTGACGCTTTGTCAAGCCCCTTGGTGTTTCATACAGACGCAGGAAGGCAGCCTTTGGTGTCTGTTTGAGGCACCGAGGGGCTTTCAAGCAACTCCAGTGTAAACGCATCTGCATCAGTATTAGACTCTTATAGCAGCTGCTTCATCTGATGTAGCATAGAGAGTGATAAAATCCCAAGAGAGATGGAGATCAGGGTAGAATGGTGTGTCACACACATGGTTGTCATCAAGAGGACCTCAGTTTGAGATGTGGGTGAAACCAAAAGTGAAATCTAAATGGTCAGAAGTGCATGTTGGACACAGGCACAAGAGGCTGCCTTGTGTTTCTCTAATAGATGCAGAGGCATGAAAAAGCAGCAATATTTGAAGAGCTGCAATGCATTTGATCTCTGAAAAACATTCTTTAATCTTTTTTTTCTTTTAATTCTGTTATATATTTTTGCTGTGCAGCAGTTAATAGAACCATACTGAAAAAAAAGTAAAGAAAGAAGAAGATGCTGTTGGAGTAACTGACCTTGAAAAGACGCAATATGTTGGCTACCATGATTGACACGGAGCTGGCAGATGCACCGATCACTCCCACCACTCTCTCCGGCTTAGTGATGATGGGCGGCCCTCCGCTGAGACACTTGACATCGGTTGAGTCTTTCTCGATCAGAGCCTGAACAAATGTCAGCGACTGTTCCAGAGCATGGGTGTCCCGGGAGCAGGTGTCCAGGATACGTGCCCCAAGGGTGATATTAGGCAGCAGCTCATTGTCATTATTGATACGATCCAGGGCAAATAACATGGCTTCCAGCCTGTGGATCCCTTTCTCCTTCTTTAGCTCTCCACAGGCTTTGCCATCATTTCCCCTCGCATGCACTGGGAACAGCCCACCCAGAGATATGTCCCCATCAATGCGTATTGAATTGAGGTGCGTGTGGCCTGGCATTTTGGGTTTGGCTGCCAAGGCGATCAGGAAATAACAAGCCAGCAGCGGCACCCAGCAGCAGACACTTCTGTGGCAGCCAATCCACACACTCTCAAAGCCTCCTTGCAGAGTCATAATTAAAGGCTAAATCAGCATCCAAATACAAATTCAGGTCCTTTGAAAATGAAAGAGGTGCGCACACATATACCCACACACACATACAAATGTCCTGAAGGTAAGCCGCAGTATTTTTCAGAGCGCAGTCGTCTTCAGAAGCTTCTTCTCATGGTTTCTAGCTCTGACACAAACTCGGTAATACTAATTATGCAGCCTCGCTCCCTTTATCTTTTCCTCTTTCTTCTATCCTCTTTGTGTTTCCCTCTTTTCCCGCACCTTAGAGTGGTGCCTACATGCAGTAACTAAACAGTGTAGTGTGAGCTGAGATGAGGGTCCACAGAGAGCGTTCTCACAAGGCAAGAACAAAGGTGTGAAGTTAGCCCGTCTTCCCTCCTCCTCCAGAATCACTTGGGTGCATTTAGCTCTCCTCTCGGTCTTTCACGCTGGCAGAAAGTCACAAGGTGGACCCGGTAGGTTCTACAGCAGGCTCCTGCGAGAGGAGAAGAAAGGTGTTAGACTCAGAGGAAACCTCAGGAAGAGCATCTCTGTATGTATTTTCTACAAAAAAAGGGAAGGGAAAAATGAGATGGAATCACATTGATCTGATCAACGATACATTTCCAAATGTACTTTTGTAGATTTAAGTCATTGTTAAGTCTCCCACAGAGTTCTACTTATGTCAGTAGATGGGAGACAAGCTGCTATGTCGTACTCTCCATATTTTCACTGATATCATATTCAGAACTGCACAGCGTGCTTGCCTTCCTTGGACAGTTTGAATTCCCAAAAATAATTTCTGGAACCTAAAATTCAAGCAGAAATAATACCTAGACCCAGCTCTCTGCACAGGAAATCTGTTCTGTGTTGCACCCATGCCTCAGCTGCTTTCAGAGCACTGCAATGAATTATTTCTATGTGCCTTGAGCATAACTGATTCGCTGCTACTTGGCACCCTCCCATTGACTTCATAACCACACACTGTTCTGCTCATGTAGATCCTCTCCAGAGTGTTTCACCAAAAGGTTATAAAACATACTGCTTATTTTAGAGCATAGGTCTCTGATGATCAAAGAAATGTTATTCCTCGAGTTATGAACCTATTTGAACGTCTCATCCCTCACTGACTGTCCTACTCTTGTCTTAGCGGTGGCACTGGGTACTGATACTGAGAACCGGTACTGTGGATGCAGACGTTCTCTCAACAGTCACCTGGCTTCCTCCACAGTGTCGGACTAAGAGAGACAGAGAATAGAGAGGCCTGCAGTTCTCCCTCTCTTTTTCTCTCTCTCTCTCTCTCTCTCTCTCTCTCACCATCTCAATTGACCATCTCATACATCTGTCAGGCTCTACTTCATGCTGCTTTTGTATGCTAACATTCAGCCTCCCACCATGGTGCAGCCTATAACAGAGGACACAGAGGGCAAAAACTCGTTCAGGATCAGAAAGTTATACTTATTGCAGCAGCTGTCAAACCCATCAGTGTGGAGCAGGGATATTTGCAATTATTTTAATGGGAATAGAGGAGAGATGTTGCAAAAAGAGAGCCATTACTACTAGCCACTGTAGTGGTAGTAATGGCTTTTTTTTTTTTCGTTGAGTACATATTTGCTCAACACCGGAGTGGAAGTGTCAAGAGATTTGCCACAACTCATGAATTAAAGACAGCCTTGCTGTCGGCTAGTCACATGTGCATTTTTGCTTTCTTTTACTTTGGACTCCAAATCAAATAATAACGATGCCCCGCTAACACTACACAGTGGCCTGTCTCGTGCAGCTTCTCCCATCCTGCTGGGAACCGAAAGGAGATATTTATATCATCCTGCGCAGATCATCCCCTAAAACACAGCATTCATAATGGATGAAGGCCTACCAGTCGCCGTGAAACATCTCGTTCTAGAGGAAAGCCTGGAAGAGAAGGGAAAAGGGCGACTTCGCAGGCTCTGGCTTGTAAAAATGTTGAAAAAAAAATTTTTTTACAAAGGGAGCATGCTCAAAGGGCACATGCTCGAGGGAGAGCCGGTTTAATGATAATGGAGCAACAGCTGCTTTTAAACCACCCCAACAAACAGTTAGGTGTGCCATGCTGAAGGACCATATAAAAAAAATGGTCCACTTTGTATGGATCGTAATGGTTTCCATAGCACTCAGTGTTTTGCTGCAGTTGTGTGGCCTAAAAAACAAACACATAATTGCACCTCTTTTTGTAGTGACTGGTAATAATGTTATTTGATTATTTTCAATGAGCTCATAGTTTGAGTCCAAGAATTAAGGAGAAAACCGAAAGTCGAGGAATGTGCATCTTATTTCAGATAAGTTTATCCTTCACAATTATGATTAAAAACTAATAAAGCCACAGCTGGGTTAATTATAGTTTTCTGTCTTGAGTGCTGGACCATACTCTGGTAATTAAGTCAGGTTTTAAATATAAGCCTTGACATCTCGGAGATGAAGTCCTCTTTCGGAAGGGGTGGACAGCAGTGCCTCTTCACTGTCATCACTGTGAGAAACACTGCATGCACAGTGGCAGCTCTACCAGATGTTTAGTCACAAGGCCCAGATGGGCAGAGCAGATTAACATCAGCTGTCTGCAGAGAGCTGGAGCTTGGGGGAAATTGCAGAATCCACACAGCAACCGTCTCCCCTCACTGTGACGAGGAGGAACTCCGGCTTCCTCTGCACTCCATCACAGTCCCCTGCTGCTGTTTGCACTGCCACACTAATGGCTGACAGAGCTGTAGGTTTTAATGGCATTCAGGGTTTCACTAATTCCATTTCTTTTCACTAAAATGGAATTACGTCGTGCTTTGGAATTGAATTTCGAATATGCTATTTATTAGAGATGGGATGATTTTCCCATTTTCAAATAGTCCTTCATCTACAGTCTTGAAAAATATGTTCTCTTCTTTTTTACTGGTGGCTGTTTTTTACCAGGTGACAATAAAACGTGTGGCATGTTCTTCCCCAAACGATGGCGGTGTGGTGTTTGGTGAAGTGCTGTGAGATTTGCTAGATGCCAGTGTACAAAGGAGACACATGCAGAGACTCCCACAGCCTTTAAAAAAGTTCTGAAAGGAAGCAAGGGTTCTGTCACAACATTCAAGAGCAAAGATCCCAGCAGATGGAGGGAGCTTGTCGACTAATCAACAATCAATGGCTAGCTTTGTCAGCAGACAAAATAAGTTTAATGATAGCTGTGCAGAGTAAATAGGAGCCTTTGTGAGAGGCAAGGTTTTCAAAGCTTGGATTGAAGAGGGAGAGAGGTATCTTCAAAGAGCGGTCAAATAGCTTTTTTCACTTTAAATGTTGATCCTTGGTATTAACTACATTATATCTGGAATTTGTCGAATCTGGGGAAAAAATTCTAAGATTTTCAACAATAAACAGCCCAAAAAAGCCATCTCACCATTTATCATCTCAAAAATGTTCAGTAAGGTTAGAATCTGAAGGAGATGGAGTGAGTGTGGAGTAAGCAGTCATTTATGGTGATTTCATTCTCTCTTAAAATGTCTTCAGCAAATCAAACAAAGCATCATATTTTATGGCCGCCATCAAATTACAGTTGTTGAGCACTTCATGGTTTTTAATTTTTTTTCCTTCTATCTATTTTGCTAATTATTCCAGGGCAATTAGCCGCATGCCTTTGGAGGTTTTCGGTTTTTAGTTTTTTCAATAAATTCTCTTTCCCAGCAGCAACACACATGCTGTGTTCTGACATTTTAATTGAGTGTAATTTACTTAAAATTGTTAGAAGCATGAAAAAGTTCAGTGCCCACTTGGGAAATGCTCTTGGGAATTTTTTACAAAGTATTGCAGAGCTGGAAAAAGATTAAATGCTCAAATTAGGGGACACATAAAAACTCCCTCTGAAACAGTTCAGAAAAGTTGCAGTCTTTTCTCTGCCAAATGATCAAGGATTGCCGACAGCAACTCTAAATTTTGAATCAGCCATTGGCTTCTCGCCAGTCGCCACCAAGGCGCAACGACAAGCATCTCCCACCATGCCAGACTGCTGCGAATGTCACTCAGCCAATAATGTGCGAAGGATTAACTTTCAGTCACTGTTTATGTGGCATCAAGGCCATCTCTGTGCTCTGCGTTTACACCAGCAACAACAGGATATGTCTTTTGTTGGTTAATGTAACCTATTCAACAAGAATTTTGATAAACACTGAAAGATCTTTGAACATTTGGACCAAGCAGTGTCACCCAAAGGAGCTGTGACTGATATCTCCATGCAAAACAATCCAAAAAGGTCCAAAGCAAGCAAACAAACTACTGAGGTTATTTTCTTTTTGCAAATACTTCATAATCTGCACACAAAATACTAGTGCTTTAAGTGAACTGCTACTACTACGCTTTTTTATTATGTGATGGTGTCATGTTTTGATGTTTTATTCATTGTCTCTAAACTCTGAAAAGCACCAAAGAAATGCAGCAAGACACACCCCTCGATTTTACATGCTGTCATCTCTGCAAAGCCTCACAATGACATGCATCCTGCTAATAGGTCTGTCAGAGCGTAGCCGAGACCGTCTGACAGTGATGTCCTAATCTGACAGGGAACTGCTGTTTTGGCCGTTATGCTTCAGCAGAGGAGATACTTAGGCCCAAAAGACCAATATGATCACAGTGAAGAACGGAGATAAAGTCCTCGCACCAGAGAGCGTCTCAGTGCCTTCATGCCTGTAAGATTACAAAATATGTTTTTGTAGCTTCAGATTTTTTTTTAATTTACATTCCAATCTTTTATTTTAACCATGAAGTGGTTATTATAAACTATGTAATTTCATCTGTATTCAAGCAAAAAAGAGGCTTAAATAGAGAAGAAATTGCTGCAGTAGAATCTCATTGAAGCTTTGTTTTACAGTCAGTGAAAATCATCAAGTCCAGCTATACATTAGAATAAAGAATTGTAATATGAAGTTACCAAAACATGATTTTTCTGTGATGCAGACAGTTTTTTTGTGTCAGTTTCTGCTGATATACACAAGAGACCGGAGCTTACTTATTATTGACGTCAAACTGATGACTGTGAGAATTGTTTTTAGACAATAAAGGCAGTGGGAAAAAAGCCCGTCCTTGTTGGAAGAGAGAGTAGTGACAGATCCTGTAAGATTAGTGACTCACTGGCTTTGGTTTTAAGAAAGAATGCAGTTTCTTTACATCCCAGCATATTGAAAGAGAAAAGAATTTAATTCAGTCTACAGCAGGTTTAAAATGTAACCATGTTGTCATTTTTCTGGATTTACTGTACATAAAAATAGCAACTAATACGGACGGAGCAACGTATCATGTAACTACGTATGTGGATCTTAGATTATGGAAATGCTTGAGGCTACTCATGTTATTTGCCAATGCAAACATTATGTCTAAAGATGAATAAGTTAAAACTATGACAAATTTTAGAGAAACTCAACATATGTCACGGTGCGACGGCCAATCAGCTGAGCAGACCATGCAGAGCAGAACAATGAGTGCAAACTGGTTCATTTGAATTTGCAAACGGCCCATTTAATGACACGTACATCACAACTTAAAGATGCATTTATCACAACAGAGTGATATTTTGTATGGACACAAACTTAGTTGTGGGCTAAGACTAGAGTCCCTGTTTTTCTTTACCACATCTTGGTTACATTTCAGTAAACTGGAAACATTAATAATATACCAAATTAGCAGTTCCTGTATTTTAAAGTGCACATAAATTTACAGACTATCACTGAATTCATTTAATACTGAGGAAAACTTAAAACCACAATGATTCTCAGGCAAGTCCTGGAGTTATAAAGAAAATCCATGCTCTTTAATGTCTAAGCAGATTTATGGACATTTTTCTAGCAGTGGACCACAGGAATAATATATACTCAAGAAGTTTAAGTCACACTTTATCTAAGGTTGTGTGTATCTTGTCAGTGTGTTCTGATTTGCCTGAGTTATGAATCAGAGAAAGAGTGAATATTTTTACACAAATTTCTGCTAAGGGATTTAATACCTAATCGTCATTTATATCTCACAGTATCTTTGCCTCCCGTCTGCCTCCTTCAGTTCCTCTGTGCCGCACGGTTTAAAAACCCTCTGCTATTCAACATGGGTTGATTCCAGATAGTCTTCTTAACAAAAACAGAAAAGCTTTGCGGCAAATGCTACAGAGACACTGCAGAGGCGTCTTACTTTGAATCAGTGTCACGTTAATTATGTCTGAAAAGTTTTCTTTAAGATGAGTCACACTCGAGGTAGTGTAGACAAAAACACAAGGATGCAAAGGTACGGAGGCATAAAACGTACTTGAGATGAAATAGGAACTGAGGGAAGTGAACACGAAGCTTCATTACATGCATTGTGGCTCTATATAAGAGGCTATCTGCATCCAGCCCATCTCCATAACAGACATCACACACCTCAAAGTTAATTCCCCTTTTCTCCATTAGCCTCCCTCGCCTCTCCAGGACACTGTCCATTAGCTCGCTCCACCAGACCTGCAGATATTAGGGCCGATTCATATTCACTCATTAACACTTTCTTCATGGAAAATGCAGTTTCCATTAACAAACAGTGAGTGAGACTGCCTTGGGCTAACAGGGTAGATGATTCAAGACTTCCATGGAGAGCGTCTAACGGTGAAAATGCAAAATGAAACAAAACAAGTCTTTAAAGAGGCCACAGAGGCATAACAGTGGTACTTAAGATTCAAGGCGTTTTTTGGTGTTTATACTGTATATTTCTGATCACATGGTCTCTTTCTCATTAAATTTTTTTAATGTGATTTTAATTTACTTTGTTATGGAGAATTTACATCATTAAACAGTTAGACAAACATTAAAATAGATGAAAATAATCAGATAGAAGAAGTGACCAAGTGGTGGAGAAATGGCACAAAGGTCCAACCCGAAGACCTCAGCACAGAGGATGAGCCGAGTGAGACACAACATTTTTACAAAACTTTGTGTTAGCATGCTTTTTAAAAAAAATTTTGCCATTATTACTTCTTTTTTTAACATTTCTATGATGTTTTTATTATGTCACTGACAACTAACAGCTGTAGCTTAAAAAATACAGTGAGCAAATTAAATTTGACTGTTGATCTCCAGTTCAACCAATATTGCTTTCAGTTGCTATCAGTGTTCAGCCCCAAAAAACCTGATCAAAAGCATCTTTCATTTTGTATATGGACACAGGTATACTGTTTGGACAAATATCTTCTCCACTGAAACCATCTTTTGTTGTCAGGATAATAGAAATGAATCCAAGGATCACAGTGTCGGTCTGATTCAGAGCTACAGCAGCTAAATACCTCTTTATATGTATTCTGTGCTATATGCCACTTTTTCCACAATGTGCACCTTTTAAACATGTCTCCTCCCCCCTGCATGTATGTAAAATTTGAATTATTGATGGCAAACCCTTCAAGGATCTGCAAACATATGGCAATTACTGGTAGAAGAATTACAGGGGTGGAGGAAGGATGTGACTTTGTCAGGGGGTTTTCCTTTTATTTAGAGAGGGAGGAAAATAAGAAATGTGTGTGTGAGAGGCAGCGAATCAATGAACAAGAGGCACTAGCTGAGGCTTTGTGTGTGTCCCACTTTGCTTGAACTAATTTTTCATGTCGCACTACAGTTTACAACATCAGCACACAAAAGCACCCTCTGAGCTTTGCCGTGGAGGAGCCAGACGCAGTGGTTTGTAAGCGCTCGAATCAGAAATGTCCTAAATGTGCTAAATGAGACAGACTTAAGGGGTCGACAGCATGATGATTCAGCTACAGTTTTATGCTTTTAGTTCAAAAATTAGGCTACAGACATGCTCAAATAGAGAATAACTAAAAAAAATCGATTCTTTTGTTACACTATATTGTGTTCATTTAAGTGCAGCTGATTACTGTTGCTTGTAAATTTCTGCTTGTTGGCTTTGTGGTGAACTGTGCGGGAAGATGAAAACCCTAATACATGTTTCTGTGAAGACTCTCTCTCATCCAGGTCATGGTTATCCAAAGAGGGTTGAATATAGGGCAACTAGACTTGTTATTGTGGTTTCTTAAAAAGATCTTGCCTTTCATCCAAGGGGCTTCTTCAGTTCTAACTGTCTGGCAGAAATATAGATTCACCCGTCTACACTGTATCAGTGCCACATTAATGTAGATGTTGGACATGGGACGCTTTCTCAAAGTGGCTCCACATGTGGCTTTTGATTTGTTAAGGTTTCCAACCAAGCGAGAGTGAATGCCACTGATCGAAGTGATTGATAGTCAAGCCAGATGAGGCTGTGACACTTGTGTCCTGCGGATCAATGCACGAAGAGATGAAGGAGAGGAGAGACAGAAATGACTCATGACATCAACTGAAAATTTAATTAGTTTTTTAATTGTACGGGCTGAGTTTTAGACTATAATGATTTTAGAGGTTGAACTATTCTGAGGCGAAACTTGAATCTTTTAAGTACCTGTAAGCCTTTGAAGTTCCTACAAAAAGTGGAATTCAGATTGAGGTCTGATGAACCAACACAGCTAAAGGCAAAGCTAACGGGCAAATTTATTTCAGGCTTTATCGCGGGAATGAAACATTTCTTGTGTCTGCTGCACAGAAATCAAATGAGGGAAGAGCGTGGCAGATGCCATGTAAAACACTGCCTGAATCCAATAAATCTCTCCTCCAGAGCAGCACCCTAATAGTCAAGTAATAGCTGGCTAACAGTGCTGAGCACATTTCAGAGTGTGCAAAGGAGATAGTTTTGTCACAGAAAGCGAATGCTCTGAGTGTACCTCCCTCGGTGGTGACAATAGGGGGGCAAGGACGTGTTCGTGAGGAATCACATCTTTCAAATCACACATTGAGCTTCTAAGTATAGCCCCGGTTTATCTGCGCTCCTGGAGACAGAAGCCATGAATACTGCATCTCTCCATTGCTGCCACCCTGTCAAAGAGGGTTTCAATGTTGGGGCATGCTTGAATGCATAAAGTGGAATTTTTATCATGAGAACACCACCATTCACTTCTTTTCTATGTTCCTTTACGTGCAGAGGGGAGGTGACTGTTCCTGGAGGACTCAAAGGGAGCATAATATTTGTGAAGTTAAGGAGGAATGAGAGCATTAGAAGCTCCCAAATCTTTCCTGAAAACTCTTAACAGCAGGTGATGTATGATTGTCTCCACCAGCCAAAGCCCCAGTTTACTGTAAAATGAGGTCCAAGCGTTCAACAGGGGAATCAGGGCAGGAGGCAGTCTGTTTACAGTGACTGTGTCTGTTTCCGCTGCTAAAACTTGTTATTTCTGCTTTTTTTCCCCTGGACCAAAGATTTACTTCCAAGGTTTGGTAAAAAGAAAGCAAACTGAGATCCATCAATTCAGAGAAGCACAGCTCTGCATCCCTGTCAGGATTTCACCACTGAACACCTGGACCTCGTTTTCAGTGGTGCTGTCATTGTCAGAGATAATCATACATTCACTTTCCATGAAACATAGGATGAACTCCAAACCCTGCTGGCACAATGCTGGCTTGTGCCAAACCGGTGTAATTTCCATACCATTTGCCTGCAGTTTTATAGACAGTGCTACGTTACAGAGCAAGTGCAACTTTTTCTCCTTATGTTTACTCGAATTTTAATGCAACTTTTTCTCTTTAAGAAATGTTCCCACAGCCTCTGCAACACTGCCTGCCACTGTTTAATAATTTTGTTTGTCAGCTTATAGAGATTCAGTGTAATACCTGACATTTGTACTCCAAGGGCCGTCTCCACCCCTGTCACTACACAGCATGCGGCATGTTTGCAAGGCCAAATGGAGCGTACCCTGAGCGATTTGAATGGGTGTCAGGAGGTCACAGCAGCAGGGCCTTAATAATATGTTTGTCTCCCAGTGCACAGAACAAAGCACTGACGCACTTGTTTCATTCGTCCTCTCTGTAAGAGCTCCAGACTTAAGAGATTTAAAAGATGCACAGCGGAGAAATGTGTCTGGCAGATGAAATGGAGGTGGAGAGAGAGTTTGTTGCCATGACTGTGCAAAGGCAAATCAAAAAGAACAGTTATGCCAAATTAGTTCTTATATTAAATGGCTGGTGGCAGTCTGTGTAGGGATACATTACTGCCACCTTCTATGACTAAGCAAGAATGAACAAAAGTAACGAGAGCTGCTTTGTTTATCAAATGTGTTACATGAACATGATATCAGTGTTTTATTTTCTAATATCTGTTATCAATGATGATGATTAAATGATTTTATGTATGTCTAATGTTTTATATACATCTTTAAATTTAAAGTTTAGCTGCACTGTAGTTTTTTTTTGTTAGCAGTGTTTTGAAATGAAACCTCTGCTGCAAAGTTAATCGCTCCTTCTAGGAGTAATAAAATCTAAGATGTTGAGCTGCTTTGTGACAAACACTAAAAACTCGGCTGTAAAAAAAAATCCAAATATTCTCAGTTAGCAATCTCATTAGAAAAAGAAAAGTAGCAAGTATATTCTCAGTTCAGAAGCCAAAATCAGCCAATGAATAATTCAATCGATTATCCTGTCCGTTATCATGGAGTTCAACTCCTTAACTTCGATGTAATATGGTTATCTGAGTGGGGGTTTTTTTATGCATAAATAAATAAGACTGCTAAGCTTGCAGTGTTGCATTGAAACAGCAGTGTTATCCCAAAAATAATGAAAATGGAATGTTTCTTCAACAATAATTTCCTTTGTTTGGGCTTCTGTGGACAAGATGTTCTTACAGATTACACTGTAATATGATCCAGTATTATGGTAAACCATACTGTTCAATAGTAGATTGATATTGAGCTGCTGCAGCATCAGGCCACACACTCTGGCACTCATATCAAAGGTCCCTGTCAACATCAAAACCAGTATCCTTTTAAGGACACTCACTTCCTCACGCTGTCATCTTTCCTTTTTGTGATATCATTCCTAAAAAACTGGAGAGCAGGGCCCAGCTTGCTTAATGCTATCTGCCAACACTGAAATCTCTCCTCTATTTTGCCATTCATCCCTTCTTAGAGGGATCTATCCAGCTTCAAAGGGTACCCAGTCAGCCTTTGGTCTGATGACATGGATTTAATCCCCAGACTAAAGATTTTATAAAAGTGATTTTTTTTTTGCCCTTCTTCTTGTCAAATGTGCATGCTGGGCAACTGGAGTATGGCTGAAAGAGCATGTTATGAGCATGCCAAGAGGAGTGGAACTGAGAGTTAAATACAGGAATGCAAACAGTGAATCAAAGGGTATTAGGTTGTAAGCTTTGCATCATTTCTAATTGGGTTGCCAGTGCGCTCTTATTAAAATCTGCCACTTTTCTTTTTTCTGCTTCCAAGCTGTTTTTCCTGTAATTCTTGGCAGAAAGTGTCTTGCAAGCCATTAGAGAGGTACAGTAGAGCGCTACAGGCAAATAGCTCATTTCGACTGTTACAGTGAAATGAATGCTACAGTATCTTGAAACCAGTAATTGTAACCCAATTGTGCATCAAATAGGAGAAACCCACAAAAGCAGTAAAAGCAAGTTTTTTTAAATGCCAAGTGTTATCTGCATCCATGTGCCCCAAGCATTCTCTTTTTTTTCACAATATTTTTTGGCTGTATTGATGTTTTTGTAGCAGTAATTCCCTGGACTTCCCTGTTGGAGTGACGGGGTTGTCCTTTTCATTCACTCTTTTATGATCCTGTTATTGTGAAGTCCTTCAAGGCCCTGATTGTGATTAATGGCTTCGCAAATTCACTTCACTTGACTTTATGAATACAAAATCTAAAACTTGACCTTACAAAAGCTTTACAATTCAAAGAGGCACTGAAGTCAGTCACGATGCGTATTTTTCCCAGAGCAGGTTCAGCACATTGTTTTCAGGCTCCACTCACTTTGACTGCAGTTGCTTTTTTCTTTTTCCGGTGTGGATTCGACCTGACAGCAGGCATGTTTTACGTGTCACCTCAGTCGAGGTTGTGAGCAAACTTAACAGACCACTGATTGGCTGCACGACACAGAACATCCTGCACAAAACAAAAAATTTTAATATGACAAGCAAACACCAAAAGCAATTGAAATTTTCTTCCTCCCTTGATTCAGATAAATGAACTGATACTAAAAAGTCACATACCTTCATTTTTCTCTGTTATAAGTGTAGCATAGCTCTTTTGTATACATAGTTTGTGTGTGTGTGGTTGAGCGAGAGAGAGCTAGCATAAGAGAGTATCAGTAAAATGAAATGAAACAAAGAAAAAGTTTAGCAGTGAAGCTGTCAGTTGAGCAGTAAATGCACAGTGCAGGCTACAGTTCGTTCATGAATAAAGGCTGTAACTTCTCAAGAAACTCAGAAAAGCTCCTGTGTCGTTTCCCAACTGACGAAAAAAGTGAAGCGTCGTTATAACAATCAACTTAAATCTCACCTACATTAAGGTGTGCTATCTGCAGTGGAAAACGAGAAAAACAAAAGCCAGCAGAGTTGAGCTGAGCTGAGCTGAGCCGAGCTGAGCTGCACCGTGTTGTGTCAGTGGCCTCGAGCTCAACCACAGGGCCTGTCTGTTGTAATCCAGCTGCCATTAGAAGCTTCTGTCCTGTTTTGTTACAGTGACTGTTTAAGGACAGAGAAGAAGCTGCCTGTAGAGTTTATATGAGTTGCATTGTGGGAGCTTTGAATCCGTGACAGTGAGCTGCAGTGATTGAAGGTGTTAATGGCCAAATGAGACATAATGACGACCCGTCCGGCTGTCCATCAATCCTGCTAGGGTTCAGCATCCAAAGCCACTTAAAGTCACTTAACACAGTCCATAGACACAATGCAAGAATACAACCTCACTTTACTTTTATAATGTTTCTGATTATACAGAGAACAGAGCCTCAATATGTCAACAAAGTTTTATGAAGATTGAAACATGATTGCAAGCAGTATTTGATATTTCTCAAATGTTTGTCTTTGGAAAACTGCAATATCAGAATTTATGCAAATTTTATGCAAATACTCATTTGCAAATGCTTCATATTTAGAGCTAAAATCTAATCAATACCAATTAGCCGACTGTAAACATTTTGATTACTATTTACCTTAAAAGTAAAAAGGTTAAAATATTTATGGTTTCAGATTCTCAAATGTGCACATAAGAGATACACATAATCATGGGAAGTTTTCACTATTCGCTGACATTTTAATGGCCCAAACGAATATTGATCATTTGAGAAATGGTCAGCAGATTAATTGATAATGAACAAGATAATTAGTTGCAGTTTTATATACAGGATAATTGGCTGCAGTTATTTTTATAATCATCTCTCACTAAAGCATCTTAGGCTTTAGTGAGACAGATTAATGCTTCAACTTTATATCAGAGAAAATTTTTATGTTAGATCCTTCAATTAACATAACATAAATGCACCAATGGCAACAAAAAACAATTCTTTAAGGTCACAAACAAATACGAAATCTAACAATATAAATATTGCTAGAGGGGGACAGTTGAATGAGCTGAATAATTCAGCTGGATTCATTAATAATGGCAAGAAAAGCTTGCTATAATAAAGAACATGGAGGTTGAGATGACGTGTTGCTCTCCTCTGTCGACTGCAATAATCCAGAAAGTCTGTCTTCCATGTCAATACACAGTAACAGTAGCTACTCTGGGCACTGCCTCGCGCCTCCTTTGTGGCTTTCAGCAGGAAACATATTTGATTCCAGGCTTCTTCCTGTATAGTCTCACTGCTGTTAAATCCTTATGTCTAAACTTCAAGGTCTCTGTCTCACAAACTTCATTTTCACAAGGATAAAAGAAGGCACCTTCAATTCAGGGACCCTGACACACTGGAATTTTGAAATGCTATCATTCTCTCCTTCTTTCTCTCTCACTCTCTCTGCAGTATCCATATTTACAGGCTTGCTGTGTGCATCTTGGGTTTTTACAATTGAATACAACCCATTAATTATTCACCCCTCCCTGCTCCATCACAGCCTCCTTAGTCCTCTTTATTTTTCCCCTCAGTGTCTTTCCTTGAATTCTCAGCAGCAGCAGATAGTGGGAGAATGGAAGCCTCTCTTTGTAGCAAAGCTAAGCACAAACCAAGCTAACTTTGTGTAAGGCAGCAGTTAAAGTAAAGCGTGGGATCTGATAATTGTTCCTTTCATCTGTCTCGTTAATTCTTTGATCAAAGGAGATGAGGCAGAGCATGAATGGGACATTGATTGCTAACCACGGCTAAGAGTTAGAAGGGAGAGCAGTCCTCAAACATGGCCATCTGTGCAGATCAAGGCAAAACACTTTTATAAAAACTGTCTCTGTCCTTGTTTCGTGTCCCTCTTTGACATAGCAAGAAAACTCCCACAGACTGTGTTCCGAGATGCAGAAAGTACTGTTTCAGCAGACCCCTGTGCCAGTTTCCAGGTCTTGCGTGTGCTACAGCAGTCATCTTACGTAGCTGAATTAAAATTTTTTGTTCCAGTAATTGTGCTTAAAAATTAATGCAGGTTTTGAGAGCCAGTCTACTGCAAGCATTCATCATGTTCTGACAGCTTCCCCTGAAGATTAAGCATTCACCCTCAACGCCAGAGGAAAATAGGGAGGAGCCCAAATGAGAAACAGGGTCATTAACTTGAGGCTCCTCGGCGGAAATAGGTGTCTGATTGAGCAATTGGGATTTTCTATGAAGAAAGCTTTGAAAAAAGACTTTGATCCATAAAGGGATCGTGTAAAAGATTTGTATGAGCATCTTTGTGATATATAGGACAGCTGGATACTGGGTGATGCTGTGGTGAAGATTAGCAGTGCAGCATAATTTGTCTTTTAGTGATACTGTTCGCAGATCTTTTGGTTCAGGATGACAAAAACAAAAGGTGTTCGCTAAACCCATCAGGTGCCGTCTGTGTGGTAATCTAAGGTGTGTTTGGAGTAGATTCATGCACAGGGCCTGATTAGTCCAGCTTTGCACTGAAGTAAACTTATCTAGGAGATTAACCACTAAAGAGTGACATAATGACACTTGAAACTAGTCCTTCTCCCTTTTCCACTTTCGAGGAGATGAGTATTTAAATTTATACAGGATTTGAGACTTTGCAATCTCCAATTTTGCTCTCAGACATTTATCTTGTTCCTACTTCATTTCTTAAATTGTGAGGAAACTTTCCAGCCTGAGTACTTTGCCAAGTAACAATCAAAGTGTTCCTGTGGATAAAATGATCGGAAGAAGGCATTTTGCAGTCCTTTTCCAACAAGGTCAGCTTCATTTTTTCAATATGTGTGACTCATACTTTTGTGATGTGACGGTACAGTCTAAGTTTAAAAAAAAAAAAAGAGACCTGTTAACAATAGAGTCGGTAAAAGGTAGTACAATAGAAAATCAGTTCTGGATTTTCTAACATTTCTTATTTTGTAGAACAGACTTCTGACCGATGTTGCCCCAAAAGTTAGCTTGAGTTAGCTAAGGTAACCTTTGATAAAAATTATAAATTTCAAGAAGTTTGAACATTGTTGGAAACATATGGGAAACTTTGCCACTCAAAAATATATACAACATAAAAGATACAGTGGTTTTTAGACATTATAAAGTGAGAATGTTACATTTCTTACACTTAAGATAAGATATTCCTTTATTAGTCCCACAATGGGGAAATTTGCAGCATTAGCATTAGCATCAGTATCCCATTCACTGTTTGCTTTTACAGGGAGTCAGAAGATACACATCTGAGCCCATTATGTTCATATGTGAAATATTTTTGGCATGAAGAATTTCTTTTCTGTATTTTTGAGCATGGAGGTTGGCTGAGCACTTGTAGCACTATTAGCCACACCGTGCTGCACACTCTCACAGTTGCACAGGACACTCACAGTTTTATTTGCTGGTCACTGAGCGGCCCCTCCGGAGCTGTTGACTTTCACTTGATGCTCTTTCTAAGTCTGATATTAAAACCTTAAAATACAGCTAAACACAGAAGTTTGCAGACAACCTTTTTTCCCAAGCTGGGATGCACTTAAAGTTATTGTTTTGATTAGACATTATTTAATCTGTATTTCAAACATAAAAATTTCTACATACACAAGCCCATTGGTGCCTAAATAAAAACAGCAATTAAAGGGACTTTTAGTTTTCTAGTTAAATGTTTCCCAGCATGCAGTGGGCAGACTGCCAGTCTTCTATTGACAAACGCATTCAGACTGAAATTCAAACCTCCAGACAGTTTTGAGTTTCCGGTTCACAGAACCTGCATGTGTCTGCAACTTGACAAAGGGTAGTAGAACAAACAGCACGGATAGATCGGTAGTAGGTGAAAAAAAGGGAAATATTCCTAGTTTTGTTTGTTTTTATCATGTGCTCTACTACACAAGGACACATGCATTGTTTACATGCACAAGCAGGTGATGCACATTTCTGCAGACTAGCATGCAAGCTAACAAATTACACTGATTGACAGTTGATGCGAGTAATGTTTTACAAAATGTAAAACTAACCGAGAAGGATACAGAACTCATAGTTGCTGTAAACATGGAGGCAGAAAACGCAGGTTTTGAAAATTTTCAAAACATCAGCTTTGAAAAAGTTTCATGAGGAAGGAAATGCATTCACTACATTTGTTAGGTCTTGAGAATACAGTGCAATACAATGCATTTTATGCGAAACACTCCACAGGGTACCTTTAAAATATTACAGGTTATATACAGAAAACATGTGCATGGTACCATGAAGACAAGAGTTCACATTCTGAATAAATTTACACTATTTGTGAATCCTGCAACCTGCTCACACAGTGTGTAAATGACTGTAGCTCACTCTGGCTTGGTTTATTAGTATACTGTACTGTATATATAGTGCGTGTCTTGTTGCTAATAAAGGTCCTGTCAAGCCCTGTCTGTGTTTGCCAGGAAGCTGCTTTGCTGTGCCAGTGCATAATTGCACAGGTCTCCCGCGTCAGCTCTCCAAAGCTCCCTGGGCTCGACGTGAGGCATCACAGCAAGAGAACAAGGGTCATAACTGGTAGACATATCATTAATCACAGAATCTGGGGGTTTTAGCCTGGGATTATCCATCCCTGGAGGGGCTGAGTCAGTTATGGAGTCCCCTGTAGGTGCTGCAGCTAGAGGGAAATGTCAGTCTGGTGGTTCCTGATAGACTCTGCCCTCGATGAGGCAATCTGCAGAGAGGATGAAAGGGCTCGAACATTGATTTCAATTCAAGAAGCAGGTGGGAGGAAAAGGGAATAGAAAAGCCTTCAAAATAGCAGTCTATCCCCAGATGAGGGAAATGTAGTCAAGTAAAGTGTGCCAATGTCCATGCGAGTACAGAAAATACACTGTATGCATTCACCTTATACTTTGAGGTCATTAGAAACAGCAGTTAAACACATAATAGCCCCAATAATCCCTCTTCAGTGTCAAACTATTTCCATAGAATTTACCTCAAATCCACTACAGCAAACTGACAAGATGTAAGTTCACTCTGCAGATGTGTGTGTGTCTGTGCTTTCCATACGGATAATTCTAGTCGAAACAACAAGTGCCATAACTACGATTATATCCTCAGAGATAATTAAATTCAGAGCTACTTCCATTAACACCCTGTTGTTTTCTTAATGCACTCTTCTTAAGGTGCTAGTTTTCTACACAGTTACGTCAAGTTCACCTTGTTACTTTGCCACTGTTAGGTTAAAATCCCAATAATGTGCCATACACAGAAGAGGTGGGGGTGCGGTGACAAATACGGATAAGAATATTGCACAGCAAATAATAGTGTCATATTTAAACTGCTGTTATCTAAACATCTTTTGCTCCCTGTTGTATCACCAAGTACCCTGTTGGGGGCATTTTAAGGTGAATTCAGTGAATGTCAGGGACAAGATGAACAGGTGCCCAGCTTCCTTACCGCACCCCCCTAAAGAGAGGGGGGTCAACTGCCCCCAAGGATGTTGTCTTAACCTGCGTGATTAATGGTGCATTAACGAGATGACAGGTCTTTGAGCACATCACGGCTCTCACATTGCCTCTGCATTATTAATGCCGGCACAAAGAGCCTGTTTAATGAGCCAGAACTCTCTCAGTGGATGTTGATTAGGCATGCAATGGGTGTAAAGGCTTGCCCTTCTGAATGTATCTACATTTCAAGGGATGAGGGTTTTCTAACTGATATGTGTGTATTTTTCATTTTCATCTTAATCTATCAAAGTGTGAGACACAGAAAAACCTTGCAGACAGACAAGGGATGACGGGTGACAAAGGCCTTGGGTCAGATTAACGTACTAATGGTTTGATTTCAGTCACGCAGGAGATGATCGCAGCTATTCTAGACAATGATTTTGATTCCACGAGATGTGCTACAGCATGTTTCAGACGTGTCCCAAAGGCAGCTTTCCACTTTCCCCTTTTCTTAAAATACACGCATAGTCTTTCTCTCACAGAAGACACATTAAGCTGCGCGGAGCACAGATCGAGCCGGGCAGGAAGCAAGCGCAGGAGTGGCACAGAACATCTGGTCAGTTATTAAAAATAAAACACCCTGTGCAGACTCTCGATTGTAACAGACAAAAAAAGAAACTCTTTAACTATGTAGAGGGTTTAATAGCACAAAATAGTGGAAAAAATTACCGAATAACAAAACTAGTGCAAGTCAGAATAGATTTGAACAATTCTGATGGGCTCTCAAGTTGCATTAGGACAGAAAAAATCACAGCAAACACAAAATGTAGAGCCCTATGGAGTAAAGACATAAGGTCTAAGGATGCCCCCAAAACTTAAATCTTTTATGGAAATGCAAATAGTATTTCTTGAGTACCATAAATGAATGGCACAACTCATTTTATATTCAGGCTAATGGTGTAAATTGCTGTCATAATGCATTCAAGAATAGTTTGATATTTGTAGAATTGTGCTTATGTGCTTTATTGCAAACAGTTCAGCTGAAGAGATCAGTACTATTCCAGTGCATAGTAAATATGAATTTAAAGCCTTTAGAGGTGCTAGAAGGCTATTTGTTAGCTTTGAATGGGTTCAGGCTAGCTGTTCCCCCCCGCTTTCAATCTTTATGCTAAGCTAGTATCTCTGTCTTTGGCTTCATATTTAACAAGCAGACATGAAAGTGCAATTGTTTCTCTCTTTTAACTCTCCACAATAAAGCCAATAAGCCCATATTTACTGTTTTAACAAGAAAGAAAATAACATGCATCTGTTATTAGCACTCTGTGTTTATTTTTAGTCAGATGTGTGAATTCTGTGGATTCCCCTCTAACCAAAATGACATTTAATTTATTTCCTGACATTTATTATACTCATTTCCTGTTGGAGAAGGATTTAATGAGAGAGGTTTGGTCAAATTTGAATAACAATTTAGAGCAATGGTGTCACCTGTTTTTTGCCATTTGTTTGTTTTCTGAATATGATTGAGCCTATTAGAGCAAAGGACAACTCAAATCATCAGAACCATCAACTATCATTAGTGTTAATTTTTCGATCATTTCTGCCTGGGAGGGTTTTTTTAGCTTTTCCCTGGCGTTTGGTAGTAAAAGTGAAGGAATTTTCCATCAGATTAATTTCTGCTCTCCTCCAACATGTCAACTATTTTTAAAAAATGACACCATGGAAATTACTTGCTAATTCCAAAAATAATTTGTAGTGAAAAGTGCATATGAGGTCTTTTTTGACTGTCTGAAAGTTAAGATCCGTGTCTAGGAAAGTGTGCACTAGATAGATATCCATGCTTAGTTACAAGCCTAATAGTGAATATCTGTGTGTTGAGTCTGTGTGTGCATGCTCCTGCACTTACAGCTTTTACCCACACAAATCTGCAACAGTCCGTTTTCCACCGATTAAACCAAGCAAAATTATTTCTTTTTGATCTGCTGTCACAGTCTGTATGTGGCAGTGTGTCATATACGTCTCCGACAGCAAAGTAGTCCGTATTTTACACTTTTTTGATGGTGCAGGACAGCTGGACTGAGTGGGTTATCTTTGCATATGTTCGTTTAGTAAAACATGATCACAGCAGGGCCAAATAACGTCTGCCGGCGCATTATCTCTGCAGCTCTGACAGGAAAGGCGTAGGAGGGAAAACCACAGGCGTGGGAATCATTGTCATTGACCAGCATATCAGTTTCAAAGGGCAGGATCCAGGTCTCCACTTGCCTTTCATAAGGAACTTAAAGGTGTTTACATATTAATCAACTTGACTGCTTTCATTGTTAAATCGCACTAATTCCCATGCATAACCAGAACCCTTCTCCAGGTTTTAGTTGTAATTTCTGAAATCCAAAATCTCGAGACTCCTTGCAGGTTTACTCCTTCGCCTTTTCAAATGGTGTGGCTTTGTCGCTGGAGCGTATTAGCATCTTTTTTCCTTTTTTCTAGCCATGCAACAAACTGTATTTTGGCAGCATCTGTGCAACAACCTAACAGCTGAAGTGAGTTCAGAACAATATCCAGTTCCTCGGGGGGAACGTTGCAGTACAATTCAACGAATGAATTCATAAAGTAACAATTACTTTGACTGGCTGTTATTATCCTTTCAAACAGCTGCAATGTTGCGACAAAGGTAGCAATTAGGAAACATTCTTCTTAAAGACTAGGCTACATTTCTGAACAGCTCTAATTACTGCACAGAATAAACCTGTTCTAGCTGCCGTGCTCCCATTAAGGTCCGGGATGTTGTAACTGCTATGAGGGCTAGAAAGGTTCTCACATTACAGTAATCGCTTTAATTTCCTTACATAATCAGCATAATCAGAGTTCTGTTTTTTTTTTTTTTGTGCAACAAGGTTGAATAAGCAATTCTTTACCATCGACATATTAACAGTGATAAGACTATACTGCAAAGCTGATGAATGTAAAATGAATGAATGCGAAATCAGATGTGTCAAAAATTTCTATTCATAGACAACAGTATGTGTGTGTTCTCCGCTCTGTAAAAAATGTCACTCCCTGCATTGTTCTCTGGCACTTTATTAATGGTCCACTGATGATGCCGAGAGTGTGAGACAAGACAGGCTCAATGACAAGAAAGAAAACGCTCCGAGCATCCTTGTTCATCTCTTTGAAGTGAGGCTGCTTAGTAATTCTCGGCTCTTAATGGTTCCTCTTGTCCTTAAGCATATGGGCCGCAGCTATTTTTTCCTCTTTTGTCACTTTCCACTGGACACTGAAATCTCACCATCAGTCTCAGTGACTGCAGCAGATGGATCAACCATCCTGTGGCAGACACAAACAAACACAAATGCTAAATGCTTGCCCAGTCAACCAGCTCACCTGGTAGCAAGGCAGCTTTAGAGAACTGTGTGTATGCGTCAATATGTGCATATGTTAGAAGTGTGTATCTCCCTCCCGGATGTAAATATGTATTTAGGCACTCTGTTCACCTCATACTTTAAAAAAGGCACAGAAAAACAAATAAGAATCTGTATTATTTCTGTCCTCTTAATATCCTCCACATGTTTCTGATACTGAAGCAGGGTCTGCAAGAGTTAGCGGTATGCTATCAGCGACTTCCCTTTTCTTTGAGCTTTCTGTAAAATAAAAACAACCTGTCAAACACGAAAACACAACCTGTCACACCATAAACAGGATAATGTGATTACACCTCTGCCTTTCACAACCAAGGGGAGGACAACCTGAACAAGTGACCTCGAACAGCTGTAACAAACAGAGTAAGCTCTGAGTTCAGGGATAACCCTGTTGTATTTTTTGACAGGTCATGTTTCCAGAAAAAAGACACCTGTAACATTCTGCTAGCTCTTGCAGATGCTGCTTAGGGAATAACTGAAAGTCGCAGCCGTAATTCACACAACGTATTCTGAAGCTATAGGATAAAACAGATACAATACACTACTATTATAAAGGTCCAATGTGTAGGATTTAAGGAGATCTATTTTCTAGAACATGGCAGAAGTAGAATTTAATATCCAAAAGACTGTTTTAGTAAGTCTATAATTACCTGATATTAAGAATCATTGTGTTTTTATTACCTTAGAAAGAGTTCTTTATATTTACAGAGTGAACAGACTAACAAAACTCTGATTTTAAAGAGGGCTGTTAAGTTTTTTAGGGTTTCACAGCAGCAATCGCATGCAATTTACAACTTCACCACTAGATGCCACTTAATACTACACACTGGAAGTTTAAGTTGATTTAATGCTATTTGATTAAGCCAGGCTTTTGACTGGAGTGAATAAATCAATTCCAACCCAAATTTAAAATAAAATTATCATTTACTTTGCAGAAAGCCCCTTTTTTTTGCCAATCTTTCAAAAGATCTTTTTTTCTAAATAACTGAAGGGGTCAGTGTCATCCTTCTGAATTTTGGTGTTTTCAATTACTGCGAAAAAAAACTTTCTCTCAAAAGGTAAAATTACAGTTCCAGTTAGAGACAGCATCGCTGCTACACAAGGGTTACTTGTCTTGTGTTGACGTCTCTCAGTAACTTTACTGTCAGCACCCTTATCATTAAGTTTCATGATGATTTATTTTCCCACTCCTTTCTTTGGACACTTCTGTCACTAAATAAGATTCGAGCAAAAAGAGCTCTGTAAAGAAACATTTTATAACACTTGCCACCTTGAATTATCAGCAATGTTTGTGGTAAAACTGGCAGTTTTTTTTAAGAATTGACGGCCAGTTTCACAAAAGTCATTATTGAATCTTGTTTGCACAGAGATCACAAATGTCAGGTTTCCCAAAATACTTCTGCTCAAAAATTGCAGATAAATATTTTGGTAGGGAGTAGTTCAGAGATTGTTTTACATGGTGGTCCCGACTTTTCTCCTAGTGTGGGAGAGCTCAAAAAGAGAGAGTTACTTAAGAAGATCAGATTTTCACTGCTGTATCAAATATTTTCTCAGAATTTCATGTATAATTTGAGTCAAATCAGTTATTCTGTTTGATGCAGCTGAGTCTTTGCCTCTTTTATCATTTTTTTCGGTATGTATAAATTCATCCTTACACCCCAGCATAAAAACAACACAATAAATAGCACATGTGGTTAATACTACACCCTTCATATGGTAATACAGCATTTGGGATGAAAGTTTTCACCAATTGGCATGTATAATGTTTCCTATTCAGGGCTCTCATATTGACTTAAACATATAATTGTAAAACCCTTCATTAATGTGTGGAAATGTGTGTGTGCAAGGGTGTTTAAATTTGTGCCAATCTCTGAAACAACCTTGACAGTTTGTGCAGAAGTTTCTTGACGTGCTGTCAGTTCATCAGAATGAACCTTGGTCTTTAAATCAACACTGGTGGTGATTCTGTAAGGACGACCAGCATTTCACTCCAAACTCCTGTGCAACATCAAGAACTAACTTATCAGAAGTGCACACAGTTAAAGTGGTGAATACATATTGGTCAGCTTTCCATATGGGAACTACATCTTGCCTGTGCTTCTATTTTCAAAGAAATTACACGATTTCCCTGCTTGGTTAATGCCCAAGGGTTTGGAAATGTGATTTAAACAATAGAACATACATTCAGCATCTGCTCCCTCTCCACAGAGACCACAAACCCTCCCTGTAACTTTAATGTTTCATCAGATCCTATCTGCCTTAGCATGTGCTGCAGAAAACCACATGCACACAGGGGTACTGCAGAGCACAGATGCTCTCTTAAACTGCTGTAGAAGCAGCAGAAACCCAGCATTGCATTGCTGTAACAGAGGGAACATTACCAACACGGATTTCTGATTATTAGCATACTGACACTAGACGTTAGGAGAGCAGCAAGCTAATGTGCTCACAGTGACATTTCCCCGTGGACCTGTCAGATGAACTCATAACCCTTGTAGCTTTTCTCATCTCGGAGAGTGCTGCTGGAGTGAGGGTCAGGTCATTTCCCCCTTATCTGTCACAGGGGGCACGAGAGGATGGAAATTGGCAAACAAGAAAAATAGTCTCTGGGTATTTGCAGCACGATGTTATGAATCCTCTGTGCTGTTTTGCTAGATGACATCCAAATGACTTATATTAGAGGCAAAGAAAAAAGCCGCCTTCTGTGCATGTTAAGTGTCTTAACAACCGCAAAAAAACATCTCTTGATGTGGTTACACTTTAAAGAAAGTCTATGTTGTCGTCGAAGTGAAAACACAGAATGTAATGTTTGTGAGCTTTACCAAGTTTCAGTGAGGGGAGAGGCTTTGACCTAGAAAATGAAATATCCACACCCCTGTGAAAGCACTGTCTTTGGGTGATATCCGTTTCCAACAGGGGTGTCAAATCATGTGCTCTGAAAGGCCAAGAGTGAGCTGGTTTCATTTTTTAACCATCAGTCACTTGAGGCTGAATTCACCGAGCTTTTTAAATGTCAGAGAAGTGATCCTGAGCAAAAAATCACATTAAAATAAGATCAAGTCCTCGTTAATACGAAGGTAAAATGTAGTAGTGTGGCTGAGAGTGAGAAGAAGGATTTTAATTGATTCCTGCATCTTCTTGAAGAGTGAAGAAAATGCCTGCAGTGCCAACAGATAGTACTTTTACAAACCTGAGAGTAACAGAGCTATTAGAGTCCCACAGATTATATGGTACATATTAGTGTGTGATTGTCATTTCCTCATTATAACTGTGCTACAATACCCTTCATTTTTCTATAGTTAATGTCATTACCATAGGATGTGCACACCTCGCAAGCCAATGAAGAGGCATTAATGGATATAACAGACTTCCTGTGTTGATGAGACATCAGCGTCATCAGGCAATGAACAATCAGGAACATATTTATGTAACAAAATACAAAATTTGACTAATTTCCATCTTCTTCTAACTTGAAACTGGTAAAAGCATAATGACTTATGCATCATAGCCACACAAATAAAGGCTGAAAGTATAAACTTGTCTGATTTTATTAGAAAAGCAGATTTTAAATATTTACTAAAGATGGTTTTCATTTTGACAGTAAATTATTATCCATTTACGCATCAGTGCGTGTACAGAAAACATCCTTGATATCTAATTACAGCATGAAAAAGAAACTGTCATAAAAATTATACTGTTATTAGGGTTGGTGCCTCCACTTGAACTAAATTCATAGAAATATTTCCATATGGGAGTGAGTAGATGTTAATGTCTTGGTGCAATGTACTGTATGTTTTTCACCCTTTGACCCCATTTTTTTCCCCATCATTTCAACTTGTTATTTCTTGTACTTTGTATCCAATCAGAACGCAGAACCCTTTCATTGCACTTTTATATCTACTAAGCCACATTCATGCATCTTTTTAAGCCAGATTACTAATGTAATTTCTATCTGTCATGGCTTTTCAGGGCCACATCCGCATCATGGTCAGATCTGCTTCATAGCAAATGTTTTTGTTCACAGCAATTTTGTGCACTTCAACCATTTACATCAATGTTTACAACTATAGCAGTTAAAATAGCTTGCTAATAGCTTCCAGAGCAGAAACACATTGATGCATCACATTTACAAGTATTTTTGCAAGTGAGATAAAGTTTTGTTGTCCTCGCAGGTCTGAATCACTGTGACTCACAGCCAATCTCTCGCCCACGCAGATCTTTCAATGGCTGAACTGATCAGGGATCAGATAGACACTTAAACAGCTTGTTACACCGTGTGATCAGATGTGTTGAAAACACCAGAGCTGCTTCTTCCTGTTGCTATAATGAGTCAGAGAGGAATGAAAGCTTATTTGTGTTCAATTTTCAGTCTCTCCAGCTGTCATTATGGCGGGGCACAGACCCTATGAGTGGCTGTCTTCGCCCATTGCTTGGTGACGTAGCTACACTTGGAAGGAGCAAACATTACGTCCCCATCTTGGAGAGATGCATGCACACAGACCTTTTTTAAAATCTGTTTGAATGTCCTATGGGGAGGTGGTTTTTCAAATGCCTCTCGAATGCTTTTATATTTGTCTTTTTTGATATCCAATAGCTGTCCAATCAATCCAATACACAAGGAGTGAAGTGTGAATGGGGAGTCTGATGAGAAGTGTCTGTTCTTTATTATTGTTCATTGTAATTTAGTGCCTTCCCCAGACACCTGAGGATGATTGCTTATTTATGAAAGGAGGAGGATACTCTAGTCTTTTGATGAGGGCTTGTTTGTCTCAACACATCAGCATGTTGGCTTGAAGATGCTTCTGGAAGCAAACATTGGCTTGAAGATGCTCTTGTGGCTTTTTCCAATAAACTTCTCAAGATTTTTAAAATGTTGTGTTATTCCTTCCTATTTTCTTTTCCCCCCTACTAACACAATCGCTTATTTAGCTTGCTTGCTGCTCAGCCTTACATTGCAGGTTGTGTTTGGGGAGAAACCTGCAAAGATGTTAAGAGGCATTTAAACGAAACTATACCTTCAGCCAAGGAACTGAAATATTACTCTGTCACAGATCTGTGTGTGTGTTTTTTGGAGTGCCCCTGTGCTATTTAAAAGTTAGAGACAAACAAACCTCTTCAATGATATAAAATAAAAAGTCCTGTCTTTTCATTGCTGTAGTCACAGAGGAAATTTCCTGCATCAACATTAAGTTGTAACAGAAACATTTTGATGTGAAGAGATCACTGAGAGGATTTTCTGAATGTTTAAGAATATACATCCAAATGATTTGACCAGCCACTTCCTCCCTCCTCCCTCCTCAATTCTTCATCCTCTCAGTGAAATCAGTATGTATAAGCAGTTTGCCCTTTGTGGCACCTGATTTGTTGGAATTGCACTCTTTGTTATCCTGTTTCAAGTTGCGTGAGTTCTCTTGCGTTCAAATACCGAGCTGTTCAAAGAAGTGGAGAGAGGATCCGTGGAGAACTGCTTTGGAGCAGTCTGTAACACCACTGCTTTGCGTTTCTGAACACACGCTATGCATTCTCGTGGCAAGCCGTGTCTCAAAGTGTGCACTACTGAGGAGCTCTGTTGCTTTAATATTTTATATTTCCTATGGGTTCCACTGTGTGACGATCAAAGATGGAGACAACCTTGAAATGCCTCCCTCAATTTGCACATTGAGGGTATCAATGCGAGGAAGTGGGCTAAAGTGTAGGGGGGCACAAAAAAGATTGAGGCTAAGGCGAGGGAAGTAGAGGAATAGGGGGCAGGAAGTGGGGGGCGGTGATTTATTTCTGAGTAATGGGAGGTTTCACAACCTCAGACCTCATACTGACAACTAATTAAAGCTGTTAGGCCTTTATTTATCACTTTTGAGTTCTGTTATAAGGGGCTCGGCTGCATGTTGTGTTTTTGCTTTGGACCCAATTTAAAAAGCTTAAAAAGTCGTGTCGTCCTTCCTTATAAAAACAAAAAAAAACACTTTCCAGACACATTTTACATCCATACGCCATTAACTCAAGAGCCTAAATTGGAGTTTCTTTTGCCTTTTTAAATGAAGGTTAATTTGCACATATCAACAGAGTTTCAATGATGGTGTTTTCACCCCATGTTACTCCATCATAGCTCAGGATGGAGCTTGGGAGTTTCTGCAGCGTTTACTGCGTAAAATAAGTGAAAACCTGGAGCTCCGCATGCAGAGAAAAAAAAACTAGGAAACAGTTCAGCTCCTTTTCTAATAAACTTAATGAAATACTTGAGGTGTTTGATTTATTTCCCCTTAAATGAGCAGGGTTCTTTGACTCTACATGTTTTTTCCACCAAATCAGTTTAAAATAATTGCATAAAGATGCAGGTTGTTTGACCCAGTCGCATCCTTGAAACCATTTTTAAAAAATGGTGTAACAACACACTTTTCTCTTTAAGTGATGTCTTTTTAATAATCTGGTGACACTTTATTTTTAGGTAAACATATTCACCATTAACTAACTGGTTGTTAGCATGCATGTCGAGGCTCCTTGTGAGTTTTTCGAAAACACCCTTCAATGTTTTTGTCTGCATGACCATATTCTCCAACTTCTAGGACATTAATTAAGAGTTTGCTTCCGTTACCACGTAATTACTGGTTATTAAAAGCACTGAGGGAAGTTGTCGTGCTCAAATTTAAAATTTTAATACCCTAACCATTGATAACCCCTAACATAAGGCGATGATAAGCCACTGTGTAACTAATATGCATGCTAATAAGGAACAAGTTACTGATGAATATGTGCACCGGTGTTTTTTTTGTGTGTGTAAATGTTCCTTATGGCTTTATTCTGACATGACAGCACAGTTACAGAAAGGACACACATGCTCGCACGATAGGGGAGAACAGCGGGGCGTTAATAAGTATGATGACATGGAGGAAAAAATATGTTTAAAGTTTTCCCAAAGATTGCATCACTGATGGATTTTAAATCTTCCTTTGCCTTTGAAGCTTTAATTAAAATTCACGCACCTCACACAATGAATCCTGTAATACATTTTCTTCATCAATTTCATCATTTATTAGAGAAATCTGATACGCTGTTTTTTTAAGTCCATAAGCACAGACTTGCAAGATGTTGTATCAGGACTCTGGTTTAGTTCATATTTGCTCCCGTGCTGCATGTAAACAGTTATGCTGGATATTCATTTATTCATCCATGCAGCTGGCATAAATGAAAATTGAAAATGTAAGGAGGAAGACAGCTGGCCTGATTTTTACTAAAGTTGCATATGAGGGTTTTCTGTAGCCTCTTTTGCTTCACTTGCACAGTGAAAGGAAAATTTATTTCTCCGGACTTGATCTGACATAAGAATCTAACTACACGGAATTAGCTTTTTCACAGTGTTTCATAGTTCATTAATCCAATTTTATTTTCTTTGATCATACCAGACGATTCTCGAGTGGAAATGTGTAACAGTGGTCTTTAGGTGAACAAGACATGCAATTAACTTTCTCTCTGCATTTAACCTTGTGCTGCATGTAGCCTTTCCATTAATCTGATGGCACTCAGGTCAGACTCGTGTTTGAAGTGTTGCTGTAATGTTACGAGCAGGATTGCAGTTGTGATTTTGCAGGTGAAAGTGGCTCTGGTGTTTAGTAAGACATGAGGGAGACATGTTAAATTCCCATTACATTTATACATAATAAGGTGCATGTCAGACAGTGACTTCAGTTATTGTTAAAACCCATGTAATAGCTGCACTTAAATGTTGTAAGCCTCCTGCACTCACCTTAGTTTCTTTATAGTTTACACTGAAGTGTTCATCTTTTGTTGTTCACCTTTGACCTTAAGGCATTGCATTCACCTTACACATATAGATCAGGAATCACGTTTGATAAATCATTTTGTTTCATGCATTGACATTAGTTTATTCAGCACTGTTGGCAATGTATTAGCTTCAGTGTCACATCTGGTTATCCTCTGTACAGTCACAGTCTGAGTTCAGCTCTGTTTGGTTGACCTCTTCTTCTATGGGCTCAAAATTTTATTGTATATCTTATAAATACTTTATTTTAGGGTAAATAAAATCTGCTTTTTGAAAATCAACCTGTGACCCTGAACTACTAAATGCTGAAATATAAGAGCATCATCAGATCCCTGTGTGGAGTCAAACAGACAGTTTCCTCTAAAGCAGCTTCGGTTTACTGGATGCCACTGTGCCTCTGCAGAACAATGTGTAGTGGGATGTTAAAGCTTTCTTTAAGAAACAAAGCCTCCAGCTGGTGAGGGAGGTGGGGTTTCTGCTCTGTGCTGCACCACAGACCATCTCATAAAGGTTTCATGTGGTTGTGTTTGTGGAGTTCATCAAAGCGGTTTGACTTCATCCTGCTGTTATTAAAAGGCAGTGCTCGATTTGTTTTTGCAGTGTTAATGGTGGCATTATCATCTCAGATTATGGGAACATTACAAGGGAAGAATGTGTCCAACATTAATCCCACTTGTTGTTGTAAAAAAAAGCCTCATAACCCGGAAAGGCAATCTGACTTAAATGGCTGCCTAGCTCATTACAGATCAGCATCATTTTTAACATTTGGCAACATTCAGTACTTTGTGTGTTAAAATCGTTATAGTTAGTGTTTTTCTCTCAGTTAAATGGTCCAAATTTTGTTTTTTATACAATTAGATATGTCCAGCAGTTTGCAGTTGGCTGCTTTTCCTCTGGCTCATATTGTGCAGTTTATGTTTACACTGTAACACAGAGATGCTGTTACTGTAATGCTGTTTTAGGTCTGTTTTATTTAGGCCACAGTTTTACAGGCATCATCAACTTTACTGTTGATTCAGTGAAGTTTAACTGAAGGCAACTGCCTCTTTTTTTGCTGTGGCAGTATTTCCATCTTTGTTGTGGTATTATGATCTCAGATCAGCTGAGGCTGTTGTCCAAGTCACCATGTCAGTGTTGGACTTTGTGTCTGCTGTGAATTTTTATGAGAAATCCTAACTAACATTTGAACGTGGATTAGATCAAATAATTTATCTGTAATAATATAATCAAATTTAAAATTCTCAGTGTAAATAAGCACAGCAGGCCATGCCTTGCACTCCAGCAGGGGGCGCTCACAAATGCACTGCCCTAATTCTCCTGTCAGTAAAGGAAAAGCAAACTGCAGAAAAACAGCAGGCAGTGTGGATAAAAGTAGCGCTGTTCCTCACAGTTAGTGAATGAACAGAGCAACTTTAATTCCTCAGTTTAAAATTAAACCCCCTGGGTTGTTAAATTATTCAAACAAATTACACTTTAATTTAAATTTGCTCAAACTGGAGATTTGAAAAAAAGTGGAAGAACAGACCTGCAATTTGGAATAAAGAAAATTGGACCTCTCTGCAAGGTTTTTCTTAATGTTGTTTTGATAATCTGAATAGATGTATGAATATAAGATCAGTTTTTTAAAACTGACAAATACAAACTTGTGTAAAATAATTAGCTTAATTTTTACTTTCCAAGGTTGCTGCCATTGAAGCTGAGATTTATTTACTTGAAAGATTTTTTATGTCTTGAATTTCAGTTATTCCTCCTCTCTCCTTTCAAACGCAGTGAAAACACATAGCAATTAAATGAATGTTAACATGGAAAATTGACTATCTGTAATAATTCCTCTTTTGTGTGAAATATATCATAGAGCCGCTGAAATAATGTGGATATCTCTCAAAACTGTCATTTTATTAAGTTGGCTGTTAGCTGTTCTTCCTGAGATATGAATTGGTTGAATTGGTGACCATGAACTGAAAATTAAGAGCAGCTAGATGTGCTAATCTATGCAGTAACAACTTGTTGAAATGAGTGACAGAATTCATTTTGTTGCTTTCTACTTTGCAATGAACAAACGAATGCATTAGCCCACATGTGCATAAAGGGGGCAAACAGATAGCAGGAGGATAAGAGGGAGACAGGCAGGGGATAGATCAGCCTCTTCTGTCTCTTGACTTTTAACCAGCACAACAAATAGCTTCGTCTCCGTGGCACCTCTGGAAAGTCGGACTCAATCCATTAAACTGGCAGTTGGGTGAACTCTGTGCAGCCTTCGGGGATACAAAGCAAAAGATATATCTTGATGCTCCCTGAAGGCGCTGATCCCACTCCTCAAGTGGAGAGCTGCTGCTTATCCGGCAACACTTGAAGCACAGTGAGGATGTATGTCCCAAATTCAGATAATGCAGGACAGAGGATGACCAGATAAGTGTAATTAGAATGTAAAACGCCACTCTGCAGAGAATCTGCACCATGATAACTGCGCGGTCAATCCTGTGGACAGGCATGGAGCCAGATCTCTTTATGTTAATTTGCAAAACATTTTGGTGCAAAGAGTGTAAGAATAAGAGAAAACGACATGGTGATTTTGAAGTTTTTTTGAATGCAGTATCAAGAGTCTGTCTGAAACCGAACATGACATGATTTCCCAATGAGCGCCTGTGGTTTAGGGTTTGACTGCGCTGCCATTTTTAATCACAGTGGACGGCCGGCTGCAGACAGGCGACCGACTAGCCTGGGCTCGTATTGCCCTGTCACTGCTCCCAGCCAACCAATCAAGATGTCAAGCGTCGCTGTGCCATGCTGATGTGTTTCTCAAAAAAAAAACCACAGCCTGACCACCTACAGAAATATTGAACCTAGGTTATTTGCTGCAGGCTCTTTACTGTAAAGGTCATCTGAGATGCAGAATAGTCAAGCACTTCATATCAACCCTTAAGTACCTCTCAGACCCTCGGTGTGCTACTGTAGCTCTTAATCCAACCGAAAGTCCTGCAACTACAGTATCTTTTGCTTCTGTTAGGATGCTGTATTCACTCTTGATCATTCAATCTCATATAAAGCTTCAGGGATTTAGAGAGCAGGCATTTACACTCTCTGCCTCCTCCTTATAACCCTAGGTTCTCTTTCTTGGCACTTACTCAGAGAAGAGAGCAGGGTCCCTTGTGTCAGCACAACCCCTGGCGACAAGCCTCATTATATAACCCCTGGCAGAAGCTGAAATATGCAGCAAATCTACAAAAGCAAAGGAGCAGATAACGCCGCAGTGAAAGATAGCTTTTGATATGCCAGGCATGATGTATAATATGTAGAAATTTCAACATTCCGGGGGATTTGGGTTAAAACTGCTAGAGAGGCGACATACTTGTCATTTATGCTGTATCCTATCAGCTTTGATATTGTTTTTTTTTTTGCTTTTTGTCTCCCTCGGATGTTTTATTTCATGCTTAACATCAAGCTGATGAAAATTAGCCTTCTGGCTAAATTTGGGTCATTCACATCACATTGATGTTAACCTTTAAACGAGCAAGAGAACAGAATTAATGAGGACAAATATTTTATTACTGTTTTACAAATCATTACAGTTATAAACCAAATTCAGGCTGCAGATTTTTTTCCTAAAAAAAAATAAAAAATCTCACTGAAATTCATTAAACAGACAATTTGGTGTAAAAGAATTAGAAAAGCAAGCAATAAACAACCAAAAACAATTACATACTATACTAATGCCAACATACCATTCTGATTTTACTTTAGATTTCTCAATTAAATTAGGACATGAGTTTTGGTTTTCATGTATAAAGTCTGTGCAAATTAAACAGTTTGTGTGGCCATGAATGAAAGACTCCAAGCTAATTCAACATGTCATTGACTATAGAAGGTGATCAAAAAAAGTTTTCAGCATTTCCTCTGGTGACAATACTGAGCCTCACTTTGCATTTAGTTCGGAGAAGCACAGCCTGCATCAGCCTGTCACTGAACATCATACATGCGCAGATTTATCCCCTAAATGACAGTTTCAAATTCTCTGTACTAACTGTGTATTCTTCGTACCCATAAAGCTTATCCACAGCTATACATCCAGTGTTGTGTGCTCCATCCTTCGCCTCAGTGTTTGAGTCATTAGTGGTTCTGGTGATGATGCCGCTGCACATAATGTCCTCACTTTGTCCCACCACATTAAGTTGATCGTCTCTATCTTCCTCTCCTGGTGCGTCATCTGAATCTCGTCTGTCACTGGGAATAAACACAGCTACCTGTTCCTCTCTCTGTCCTCAATAATGGCCTGTGTTAACAGACGATGCAGACTTAGATAACCTGCTGATTCATTATCTGTAAACAATTTGGAACAAAACTTTATGTTTAGGATCATTTAGGGCTGTAACTGATGCTTATCTTCATTATCGACACACCTTGTAACTGATTAACTGATTTAGTCTTTAAAATGTGAAAAAGTAATGAAAACTCTAATCTGTGATGTGATGTTTTGTCCAATCAGCACTTTGTTGTTTTTGCTTAACTCACCCAAATTGTTATTAAAATACTTGCAAATTATTTAACTTTAGAGTATATTAATTAAAATCATAATTTAAACGTGGAATAGAGTATAATAAATCAAGAAACCTGGTATGTCCTCATTTAAGCAGTGCATAATTCAAGGAAACAGACCTTGCAAGTAAAATTGCCAGAACTATGTGAGAGTAGTCTCACATAGTCAGAGCTGTGTCAGGCTGGAGAAAGGTCTGGCTGCACTCATTATCATGCTGCTATAGGGGAGAAATGCGCTGGCTTGTTTTTATTTCTGTAAAGCAGTCAGACTCGTCTTGGGCGGTGCTGAGCCCTGGATGCAGCTAAGGTGTCCCTGGAAAACAGCAACACAGGAATAGTAGAATGGGAATAGGAGAATGCCAACTGAAATAGTCGCTAAAAGGAAAGTTTATACCTGCAGTCTGCATCCAGTGAGTCAAACTATAGTAAAAGTAATTAAAACCTCAACATAAAGTTCTTATAAGCAATATTTTCAATACAAATCAGAATCACTTCAGAATGTTGTGATGCTCCTGCAGGAACATCAACACTTTTGTCAGGAGAGACGACGTCTTCAAAAGAAGACGGGATTAATTTAAAAACTGTATGAAGATCCCAGACGGTGGGCACCAAGTCATGCTCTATAAAACCTTTTGGGGCTTCATAGGAAGTAGAGTCAAATCTGTTAAACTGTCTTAAGTGAAGTATCTTGAATCTTGATTGTTCGGGGCTGAAGTAAGTTTAAAATAAAAAATCAGGGGGTGTGGAGTTTTCTGGAGACCTCTGTAGCTGCTCCTCCTACATTAGCCACTAGTAGGATAATACACCTGAACTTTAGCATTGTTCTCCTTTTTTTTTACTGCGAACCAGAGTTATAGTGTTGAAGTGTAATGTGAAATCGCTTGAGTACTTTAATGCTGTCATGTTGTCGTAATGTTTAATTTATGGTTTTAATGCAGCTTCTATGACATACAAAGGGATCGGTCCAGATACAGCACACTGACACCAATACGAGCTTCGGGCCATGATTTGATCAATTAGCACCATTTTCATTTGAGAGCAAGATGAAAATATCAGCTGCTTGTTTGTTAATTAGCACAGTTTCCCTCAGAGGACCAGGGCTATTAAAATCAAGTTAATTATCAGCCAGTGCCCCATGAAGGGGAAGAATGAAGCGACATGGCCGGTAACCTTGGGAATGGATGGAGCTACGGCCAAGGGCGGATCAACAGGCGGGTGAACGGTGTCATTATCATCATGAGACAGTGAACACCGACAAAAATAATATTTGCTTTTTCCAGGGTCGCGTATTTGCGTCAGTGCTGAACTCATCAACGTATCAGCACAACAGGAAGCACTGTTATAACTTAGAGCCACATCTTGAGTGAATTAACTCACTTACAGGGAAGGTCAGGAAAAAAATAATGAACATTTCTCTTTTCCAAAAGCCATTGCTTGTCTTTTAGAGAACCTTCTTTACCTGCAACAGATGAGTAATATGGGGGGGGGGGGAAAAACACTGTTTATTGTGCACCCTGTTATAACAGCATCAGACCAATTCACATACAGTAAAGAGCTGTAATCGATGGAATAAAGCATTTTACCGGCACTGCTGATTAGCCTGTTCATAATAGTAACGTGACAAGGACAAGCGCATGAAGCAGAAAAACAGATAATAACAATAAGAGTTTCCATTCAGATGAATCATGACCTTTAAAAAAATAGAGTTTAAGGATTCCGCATGAAAACCTCCTCAGATATGTTGAACTCCTCGGCTCCATTATAGCTGTAATTTATTTTCTAACTGTGTTGGCGAGTTATGCACACGGTCCTCTCGGGGCTCGCTCTGCTGCTGTTATCTTTCAGAGAACAGTAAGTGTTATTACGCCTGCAGAAGACACACACACACACACACACACACACAAAATAATGACCCAAATCTAGGAGAGACTTTTGATAGTAACTAACAAAGCGAGGAGAGGAGGGGAGAGGAGAGGAAGGGGTACGCTGCTGTCCTTTTCTTTCTTTAGCCAGGAATTCACAGAGGAAGTGTCACTCTGTTAGAGGCTGGATGTAATCTACAGTGAGACGCATGGGGCGATCATGGTGCCCTGTCATCGGTACTCCTTGTCGTTGATTAAGGCTTTTCATCCTCCATTGGGCTTAGCTGTGGGCTGCCCGCACTTTGTCTTGTGACATGCGTAATTTCCTCCTCACAGTCTCCCCATCTTGATAGTGAGCTAATAGAAACTCTCTCCAGATCCGCTCATAATGAAGACAGATCCTCAGATGGCCAAGCAGTCTCATTTATATTACCAGTCTATCAACTCGTTTTAAGTAGATTAGGCATGTTCCATGTGACAAGCAAAGGGAGGAGGGGGGGGTGGGGGTCGAGGCAGGAGTATAAAAATAATTTACAAAGGGATTTTACAGAGAATAATTTTCATTTAAGCCATATGATAGCACAGCTGAAATACGCTTGATCTCGAGACAAAGAGGAGATGAGAGGACTGTCAGCGGAGATTGAAAATGTGATCAGATTGTTGTAGATACTCACTGAGGGTTGTCTGGCTGAGCACATTGGTTAAGGGGGGGGCCGGATACTTTGGTGAAATGAAGGGCTGCAACTAATGATTATTTTCATTATCGCTTGATCTGTTATTTTATCTCCTCGGCTATAAAATGTTAGAAAACAGTTTGACATTCCGATAGCAATTTCCTAGAGCTTAAAGCAGCATGTTGGCTTGTTTTCATTCATTCATCTGACCAACAGTCCATAACCCAAAGATGTATATTTTATAAAGCTATGAAACAGGAAAAATGTATTAAATATTCATATTTAAGAGAAACATTTGCCATTTTTGTTTTGACTAAACAAAAATAATGATTACATTGTCAAAAGAGTTGCTAATTATTATTGTTTAAAATGTTCTTGTTCTAATTAATGTCTAAAAAGGCAAGTATATGAAATAAGGGGGTTGCTTACATACATATTGTTCATATTTCTGCATCACTCTAAATCATACAAAGTACAAAACTGAGGCAAATTTGAGATTTGGGGTGCATTTATTTGGTTCCATTTTGACCACTCTGAGACTTTTTGTTCAAAATGATAGAAATCTTTTACTGCACATGGACAACAAAAAGTAAATAAAGGAAAAGAAAACACTGAAATCAAGCATCTAATAGCAGGCCATTGGGATTTGAGAGTGTGGGTGGATGTCAGACAAAGGGAGAGTAAAATCCTACACAAGTTACCTCTAAGCTTGCCATGTCATCTTTTGAGGTTGTATGTTTTCATTACCCTCAACCAGACTGACATTAGCCTCTAATGATCCTGTGCATCCCACTCAATAAGCTCGGGGGAACAGACAACCCTCCCTGGCAGAGACTCTGCTTGACGGGGTTTGTTAACCAATAATATCATTAATAATTCAACAAAACCCTTTTAAAGGTAAATATTTGCATAGAATAATTGCATGTCTTCACTGGTAATGTTTTGAACATTTATTGTTGTAATAATGGTGTTACATTTTTGAGTGCCTCATGCAGACCAGCAATGTGCTGTTACATAGTGGGAAATGGAACATATGATAGTAATATTGTTAGTGGCTATTTGTTTCCCAAAGATTAAAGCGATCATAACTAAAGGACAGTCAAAATAACACTTAAAAAGTAATTAGTTTTACATATTAAAAAGAAAGGTTTTCAGCTGCAGCTAGCAGCCATTTGTATTATCAAAAAATGAGCATAATATAGTTTGTCAGAGTTCAAATTGTTATTCCAGTTGCTCAGTTTGTCCAACCAACCAAAACAGTATTCAATCAATAAAAGTTAGATTAGTGAAAAACAGTATATTACCACATTTAAGAGACCGGAACCAGACAGTTTTGGCAATTTGGCTTAAAAAATGACTAAAAACTTTAAAACAAATTTGAAAATGGTGAGTTACTTTTCTGCTGATGAAAAACTTTGTTTAAATCAAACTATGGTTCATTTTTCCTGATGCTATACCTTTGGAAAGGTGTGACACAGTAGTCACACCTCAGTGTGGGCAGGAGGCGGTTTTATGGTCCCAAACAAACTCTGGAGAGGGTTTGATGGTGGAGGAAACGTGACTTTAAGTCTGAATGAAGCAGCACGCAGTTTCTGTCAGCTTTACTTTGAATGGTGATATTTGAACAAGCAAATTTAATCATTTTAGCAACTAAATGGAGAGCAACTCGAGGTCAGACCTTGAGTAATTTAATGTAGTCCTTGTATTGGCCAATCAACCTCTTTCAGTACCTTCCTTGCTGTGTTTCCATTCCTTCTTATACCCCAAACAAAAAGAAACCAAACCAACCAAACACTGATTTATCAACTAATTTAGACCAGAGAAAATAAACTTTAAATTTGAAAACACTTAGAATAATTTCATATCTAGTTTATATGTTTTACGATTTTAGCAGTTGGGAAATAATCAAAATGTCTAAAATGTAAATGACTATTGAATACTTTATAAACATAAGGCCATTATCTGCCCTCAGAAGTGCTCTACTCCCCTGTGGATGGCTGTCAAAGTGAGCTGAACTGTGTGCAGCGGGATATTGGACTAATCTTAAAAAGGGAAAGCCCCAAGCTCTTTGCCATACATATTCAATGATCTGTGATTTGGGAGGATATGGAAAGTGTTTGACTCCATTCAGGCATTCATGAAGACACTTGACGAACAGAACCTGTATGTCGGAATAAATTATCTTTGAATACTGTATGATTATGATGTGAACAATATGCAAAATGGTCTCATTGTCTCACGAACACAACTGACAGAACAAATGATGCCTTTTGACATCTTTACTTACATACAAACCACTTTATTAAACCCCTGATAAGAGACAAAACTCATTCTTCATCCTCTTCAAAATGTAAATCAAGGTTTAAAAGATTAAAAGCCACTGCAAGTTAAAGTCCTAAGCAGTATTACAAGGACGTTGTACTTTTCATATCAAATGTAAAAGTGCTTCTTCTGCAAAAAATGCCCCTTGTACGGATAAATTAGCTCATAATGCATTATAAGATTTTGTTATATATACATAAAAATGCAAATCCAGCATTTTTCTGCTGTAACTGTTTTAAGTGGATTTTTTTTAATCTTTGCTTTCTGTTGTATATTTGATCATTTTGCCTTTCTTGGCTTCAAACAGTTGTTTAAAGATCTAACACCATTATTTTAAACTTCACCCATGCATTGTATTTGATAAGCCTATCCAGCATTTTTTTTTTATATAAAATATTAATGTGAAAAGTCACTAACTGCTGCAGTTGTTAAATAAATAAACTGTTATAAAAACTAAAGTAAAAGTAACAAAATTAAACTTAAGTCCAACACTTGAGCAAATCTGTTTACACTGCACCAATACATGTACCAAACATCAAACGAGGTTGTTGCCATATTAGTTATAATTGGAGGTTCAGCCTCATTAAACATTTTAATATTTACTAAATCCAGCGTTGGAGTCCAGAAATTCTTATTTCTTGGTTCTCAAAGTTGTCACACTGGATGATCCATGTAGCCGTAAAGTTGTAATTTATTTTGTACCTCGTGGGCAAATAGTGGTCTAAATTCCAATAAACATCTAAGCTGTGCCATTACATGCAGTCCCACCACTCTGTTGGTGGAGATTATTCCAGGATTCAACCCTGTGGTCATTTATGTTGAAGTGCAACTTTAAGGGAAGTGTGTTTGTGACTTGGTGGGTACTAAGCCCAGCAAACACATTAACATCAAAGAAAACTAGGCAATACGCATATATTAAACTTCAGCCACTGATCTTAAGTTATCATGCTGCCTCAGTTTGTTCAGAGGGAAGGCCACCGCACAAGGAGAAAAATTAGACGGGAAGTAATCTCAAACTCCTCAGAAAAAAAAAATCCATAAAATGGAAAAATATGATGTGACTTCCTGATGAAGCCACAGAAACGGCTCCCCTGCTCCTCATAATTGAAACAATGCTGCAGGATACCAGAAGTCAAGAAGGCACATAATGCATAACAGTGCGATGAATGTATGAGGTTTAATAGATCGTGAAAATGGCAGTCTGATGACAGAGATGGAGCATTTCATTAGAAAGCCTGAATCGAGTCTGTACGGGTGGCTGCTGTTGCTCTCTAATACACTGTGATGAAAGACCGGCTGTTAGAGTACCCACACTGTACACCTGCAAGGAAGGCCTTTTTTATTCACAAGATACCCTTAATTAGATGTTCTGAGAGCCAGTGCTATTTTAGATCTAGTTTTAAGTTAGTAAAATAACAGCTTGTTAAACTTCTCATCTCAAAAAAATCTCTAATGGAATCTTTTATTCTCTCATATTGTATGGAGGGATGTACATATCATTAAGGTAACCATTCATCTGAATGGCTAATTGTCACGGTTCAGGTACAGGGCAACTGAGAGAGAGGACACAAATGCAGACATTACTGAAGGGGAGTTGGAATTAAAGGCACCTCACTGATAGCTGAAAGAAAGGCCTAATAGTTGGCAAAAAAAGGATAATCTGAATAGGTTAACAAATCTGACAGAGTAAAGGCAGGAAGGCGGTTCACAGATTTAGCAGATCACACAGATCGCTGTAAAACAGACTGGACCGTTTCCGATGTCCCCATAAGCCTCAAACACTGAACTCTCACAGATTTTATCTGATGTTATCTGTGTCATTGAGCGCAGGAAGGTGTAATGGCTCTGAACGGAGTGGACTGTGGATAGTAAATCCCACTGTGTACATAGTTTAACAAAGTGAGGACTTTGTTGTTTGCTCCCTGTTGATAAGTAAGACCATACAGGGGCTCAGGACAGACTGGGGCCTGTTTTTCAGTCAAAATCAATGCCTTTTTAACATATTTAAATCGCATTCCTACCCATACTGCACACTTAAATGACAATAAATGCCAAATAAAATGCAAGAAATACATTTCTGGGTATTCTTATATCAAAAGCTATTCAAATCAATATTCTGTAACATATGTATAAAAAAATCATGTAGGTTCACTTTATGTTGAAGAGTTAAAAAAGACATTTTCTATGACCTTTCAAATTAATTCACCAGTGAAAAAAATGCGCATTTTTTGAAATAGATTCATTAAATTACTATAATTTATGTACATAGCATGAGACAGGGTAGAGAGAAGCTTTGACCGTTATGTTTTAAATACGTGTTGCATATGTATGAAATGAGACGATCACTGCACACATCTGTCGCCCACCTCCAGGTGCCTTGTCACCATCGCACGAAAAGCCACAACTAGCAACTAAAATAGCGATGCACTATCCATTCACCTCACACACCAACAAGCACACAAACGCTCAAACACACAAACAAGCAGCTTCGTCTCACACACGCAGTGCAAAGCTGTAATTCTGCGGTAATGTCATTCAACACACAGACTAATTCTTGCATATGTGACATGTATGCAGGCTGTGCCACACTATAGAGCTCTGAATACACAGATCAACAGACTGATTAAAATACTGAGTCCCCCTCAGTGGAAGCAGGGCTGGGTTTGCATGCAGAGACAGAGTGGGGGTGGGGTTGCATGAAGAATGTGAGAGGGGCAAACTGGCATGGCTTTATGGAAGAAACAGGTTATGTAACTCTATAAAAACACATACATATTTCTGAGAAAAAAATAAACATATTCCACCCGTCCTTACAATGAAAATAAGACCTCGAGTAAGCATGTAAATCATTCTTTTTTTAGCAAATAATTCATTTTATAGTAATTACAAGTATCAACAGATTGCTGCGGGGGGCCAGGAATCTTTTAGTGCCAAGTTCATACTTAGTAAAACTGGACACATGAACTTGTGCTCTTGTCTAACAGCGAGTCGTCTGGATAGTTTTTACCTTTGTTGGAGGCTGAGAACTCAAGAGTGTTGCCATGATTTTTATCGTATTTCCTCTGTCACAAGACGAACTTCCTCACAAAAGAGGAAAGACTAACAGACATGAGACAGAAGTCGATAGTACAAAAACATCTTTTAAATGTGCTGTTTGACCTTACTGTCCTGTTTGTGACCAAAGTAATGATTTTGCTAACTGACAGTTAGCGAGCTAGCCAGCTGGGAGGTATTTTTTCCTTCCTCTTCAGTGTGTGTTTATTTTGGAAAAGATGAACAACCCTGAGAAGACAATGCCAAGGCAGAGTAAACTGCCCAGCACGGAGAAAATAGAAAGAATCTTGGAGATCTGTTGTGACTGAACAACACAGACATGTTCCCAGATTCCAGTAGTACATGACTAATGCACAGTCATACATAAATGTATGTATATCTTACATTAGTTTTTCCTTTTTAGTTCTGCCTTTAGTGCAACTTTTACTTACTTTGTTCTATTTTAATGTTCTCCTTTGTTTTCATTTAGATATTTGAATACTGGTTTAGACATAGATTTATTACATTTATACATTTTCTGTATGTTTTTTTTCTCGGTAAGACGCTAAAGCTGTATTTGATTATGCAATCCTGCATTGAATAATGAAAATAAATCTGAACCTTGAGCCATTTTCAAACTGCCTCAGTAGGTTTGACAAACGGATTTAGACTCAACAAAATGCCACCAAATCTGAACCCTAAATAAAATTCTATATAACATGCAGTATATCTCATACATAATAAGACTGCAGCAGCTGGTTTCAAAGTGATACCAATTTAAATATTTGTCTTTTATCCACATTTTTAATAAAACATCCACATATTCTTATCCTGAAAGCCCACAGTATGTTGGTGGTACAAGTAGAGCTAAATCTAGTGGAACGTCCCAATATATCAAATGCAGTCTATGCCATGTACTAATATTTCTCTACATGGATAAGACATCCAGAGAAGAACAGCCTAAGGCATTCGAGCAGTGCGGCTGTGTTTGCGTGTGTGTGCGAGTGTGTGCTTTACGCTGCCGGGTTATGAAGCAGCCGGGGTCCAGAATAATGTTTGTATTGACTGAGGCAAGTCTACAGAGCCCCCATTACAGCCGCGCTGTAAACAAAGACAGGACTCAGTGTGTAAGTCAGACGGGGAGTCCGAGATATCTGGAATCATGGAACAAATGTGGTTCCCAACAGCTCATTGAAGATGCTGTCCACGTCTGTTTCTGTTCACACAGCAGTTCTGTAGGAAATACCACAAGTCAGTGGTTGTTTCACTGCACAAACTTTTGGCTGAAAGCAGGTTTTAAAACATAAGAGTATTTAATTTTCATCATTTTTCTTTTGGTCTACATAAATAACAGAAATTGTTTAAATTCTTTAGCTGCAGTTTAGCAAAGGCCATCCAGAAGCTAACACTTCAGGACAATCATTTAAATGTATTCAAGAATGTTCTACTTAATAAAAGAATGTAACACATGCAAATGAACATTACAGGCCTGGAAATAATGTTTAGGACTCATTTGCAAAAGGAAAGCTTTGTGGAATAAATTTACTTTTATTTAGATAGGAAAATATTGTATCTACAAAACTACAAAGGGCTGAATGTGACCAAAAAACATTTATGTATTATAATTTTTTTCTACAATATCAGTATCTTATACTTTGTTGTGTCTTATGTTTTTATTTTTAAGTTTAGACAACTGAAAGTACCTGGTTGAAAGTAAAGTTTGACAAACTGTAAAATGCATTTAGTCACTTTATTGCAAACTCTGATACCACTCTCATGTCTCCAAACAGCTGGCTAACTTCTGTCACCTCTGCACAGAGAGAGGCTAGTTGTCTCCCTCTGTCTCCAGTCTTTATGCTAAGCTAACTTAGCTTAGAGGCAGAATTTTATATGAGGGGTATCAATCTTATGATTTACTTTTGCCAAGAAAACAAACCCGCTCTTGAACCAAATTGTTGAATTTTTCCTCTCAGGTTACTGTGGATTGTTGTCTTTGTTTTTACAGTCTGCATTGGAAAAGATGAGTTTGCTTTTCAGTATTTTCCTACATCACTTCCCCCAAACCTTAAAAAAACCAAACTTCCCGAACAAAACCTTAACCAAAGCTAAACACATGTGAAATAGAGGGCACAAACCACAATCTTTGGTATCAGATGATCCATCTTGACCACCTCCTACCACTTTACCCTCCATCTGGCAGCATTTCCAGAAAGGATTGGTTGAAATGCTTAAATATTTTTGTTTAATCATCTTTACTCTCCTTGCCAATATTTATGTGCACTTTGAGGATAGTGGTTGTTGCTTTGGCAGGCTGGCTGTCCATGTCTGCTTGTTTGCAATGTGAGCAACTGCTTTTAATTCCCCAGTTACAGGTGTCAGACATGAAAGCTGGGAGTGGGAGACATGGTATCCCATTTTGCTGCCTTTGCATTAGTGATCAGGACTTGGTGTAAATACAGACATCTCATTACCGGTGAGGCGAAGTGTGGTACTGAGGAAGGGCAAGGGCAATGACAAGGATTCTCTGAGTAATGGGCTTTAACAGATCAGCACACCATTAAGTGGACCTGCGGTGCAGAGTAGCAGCCCTACAGACAAAAGCAAAACACAACAGAGAGAGACAACTTAAGGTTTCTAATGGCAGTCTCCCTTTACAATCTACTGGTGTTAAATGCAATTGGATGGATATTGTTGTGGAGTGCAATCTGATTGTAATGGTCACTACTAAAAAAAGCACAACAGATGTTAAATAATGCCTGCATGTTGTTTGCATTTGTTTTAATGATAGTACAATATGTCTTTGAGTTGAATTGTGCCAGCCAATCATCGCTGAACTGAGGTAAATCAAATGCACTTCTGCAGAGTCAATATGTTAATGCATTTTACTGAGAAACAATGACATTAAGCTTCCTCATATTTGTCCTGAGCTTCCTCTCATGCTTCATTTATATTCGATTGTGGACTTGTGGCGAAACAAGGAGAGGATGGGATTGCAATTAATCATGTCCAGTCTCTGCCAACGGTGATACCTATACTGGTCTTTGAACCAGTGTAGGATATAGGATGAACGCTTTCTGCATCCATCTTTCTTTGAGGCACTGACAGGCTAATGAGAAAATTTGATCTGAATGGTGGATCTATAAGCACTCGCTGCAGAGCAGAACAGGAGCAAAATAAGATTGCCACCTTTGTTTACAATGTTTGTACAGGATTTGCACATTTATAATATTTTTTTTATTTTGTAAATCAGTGTTTGACTTTGTGTTAAATAACAATTTTCTACATCTCTGCATTAAACTCACCCGTTTAATCCAACTGCACATATAATTGAATATTTCCATGTGGCCCTTTGTTTGGAGCCAGCAACTGTGGCACACAATTTGTAATCAAGGCCAAAGTAGTGCACAGAGAGTTGGGTGGCTGTTGACTGCAGGATTTAGGAACTCGACTGTGCCTTCCCACTGCTGCTGGCAAGAGATTTCTGCCAGGCACTGGTGTGCAGAACAAGAACTAATCTGGAATGGTCTCTTGCAGCTAAAAGGAACTGGCCCTAGACTCATGCATTATGGGAAAAGAAGGGATAATTTTTCCCGCTCACTTCTACAATTTTCTGCTGTAGACACTGAATATCTCTGCTGAACACTGGATCTTTTTTTAAAAAAACTTGTGTTTTTCTTTGCTGAACACACTTCATCTCTTCATCTGTGGTAATCTGAATTTTCACAGATATTTCCAACATTGCAATCGCATAAAACTGCCCTTTTAAAATCAGCTGTGAAATTGTCTCTGCTTGTTTAGTCATTTTAAGTCATTTTTAAATATTTTTATACACATAAGGGCAGTGTTGTTGCTTTATAGTCTGAACATACATTTTGTTTTTAAAGGCACTTTGAGGGATCTCTTTAGTGTGTAGACATGTTCATGCATATTCACCAGTGGTGGGCAGACCTTATAATGTTGACAAAGAAAGTGGGAAAATGCCTCAAATCACACATTGTGAATATGCAGACGTGGGCCCCTTTGCGACTCTTAAACCCCTGCGCATTTTTTTTAGATGATAAAGAGGCAGGGAATTTAAAGTAGCGAATTTCTATACATGACCAAAAAATACAGGATCATAAGCAAAAGAACTCTTTAAATTTATGAAACCAGATCCAGCCAAATGATCTGCGAGTAACATTACAGCAAAGCCTTTAAAATTACAAAAAACAAAAGCAACAGTAGTGCATTAAAATACATCTAAGTGGTTAAATACATTATAATGTGGTTAAATGTATCCTTTATTTAAAGTCAGGTCATTAAAAAGTATCAATGTTGACTGAAATGAAACATTTTAACATAATCATGTTTCAGCTGGATAGCAGACGCCTGCAACCAAAAAAAAAAAAAGCTTGTTTTTATCTAACTTAATGCTAGCAGAGCACGTATGAAAAAATTAAAGCTTAATTCCAAAAAAACATATGTTTTTAAGTGACAAATGATACAAGTGACAAAGCCCTGGAACGCAAAGGGGGAGGTTGTGTGTGTCATTATAATAGAGTCACAAAGAGGTCGGGGTGGGTGGTGGATCAGTGTACCATTTTAAACAATATTTTATTTATTTTTGTATTTTTTTAACCTTACCTGAGTGGTTACTGTTCTATCAGTGACACTGGTGGGCTCCTAACCTCAGAAAAGTGGCCAGTTTTAACCCAAAACATGATCCTTCAGTTATTTTAACCTAAGCTTAACCATAATGTTATAAGATCGTAGAACTGGCGACTATATTTAACTGTAATCTGTGTATTTAAAAGTAGAAATTGACGGTTCAGTTTGTCCACACAATGTTCGAAGCTGGCCTCAGGCTTAAAAACACCTCTTGGGGGCTTACTATCTGGTACATGCTTGCTGCATTTACATGGAGTGCCACTCTGTGCATTGTAATGGCCAATGGCTATACACCACCGCCTAAAGGCTGATGTCCAGATATGTTCAGAACATGGCAAAATAATTAGAAACTGCATACATGGCCACACACATTTTTTTAATGTATTGTAATGCATTGTTGTATGGAAATTTTTTTGCTCATTATGCCTTTAAGCTTCAAAGAAGATGGACATATGCATTTTGTGATGTCAACAACCTATTCAGTGTTAATGTCCATTCAAAGCTGCAGCTTTAGCAGGAAAATATGTGTGATGTTCTTATTGCTAATTATTTTATGGTCTATGCTAACATATGCTATCACTGCCAATTACCATTTCCCGTACCAAATCCTGTTAACAAGCCCATTTTGATTGCTACTGGCTGAAATGCAAATAAAATCCTGTACTGTTGTCATCTGGAATAAGTTGTTTGGATTTATTGTGTTGAAAAAATTCAACCAAATCAAAATCTGCATTCCAATCCGACCCTAATCAATGAATCTGTCAATGACACGACCAAAGTCACGCCCAAGGAAGTGCACTGTGGCGTATTTGGAAACCATCCTCATTTGTGACGAAACCACAACTGTTCAGAGCTGAATCACTGAACCAGAAAATTAAGATGAATATATTTATGTGAAAGGATGCGTTGAACAGTTGTTGATGTCATTTGTAGCAGCTGATGGAAAAACCACCAGCACAATTAACACCTATTTCATTAAAAAAAGAAGCCAATTTTGAGTTTCTTGTAGCTTTTTCTAATTAACAAAAATATTCTGAGATTAAATATAATTACAGAGTTTACTGAAGAGAATGTTTTCTCAATGCAACAAGAAATATCTGCCATTATAGCCATGTGTCAGAGTGATGAAGATGCTTATTCACTGTGCTATTTAAGTATTTATTAGCAGTTCTTTATCTCCCTTACATGACTCAGTAGGTTAGACCAAAACACTCCACTGCCTGAGTTATAACAGATGTATTAGTGATATGGATCCATTAAGGTCTTGACTCATTTGAATGAATTCTGCCTGTCAAGGGGATGCATTATTCAAAATGTGAGCTGAAGCCAGTTTTGCTGAGGACAGCATGGGGCATAATAACCTTTGCTTAGAACTAAGATTAATTTGACACCTTGTCAAATGTGTCTCTGTTATGAGGAGCTCTCTTGCAGGGATGGAGAGATTATTTGCCTCATTGTTTGCGCTGTGAATCTTGTAAATTAACCAGAGTGCTAGTGGATGTCGTCCCTGATTAGTGTCAACAGGCCTCTAATGAAGATGTTCAACCTGTAGGCGTGTTGCAGTTCTCATGCACTCAGTCTCCTGTGAGAGAGTTTACTTCACGGCATCTGGACTTTAAAAGTTCATCCGGAAAACTTCCAGAGTCCAAAGCCTGCTATAAAGCGATTCTACTAAAAGACACATATGGCAGAAAAGACTGAGCCTCATAAAATGGAAAGCTTGTTAAAAGGATCGCCGAGATGAAGAATCAGCAGTTTGGAAAATAGGATTGAGCTAAGAGTGTGAGAAATGGATCTGTGGTTGTTTTTGGAGATCATCAGACTGTGGTCAGCACAGCAAGGCCACACAGACGGCCCCCTGATGAACAGATGGACAGCCAGGAGGAGGAAGCAGAGGAGGTGATCCAGAATGCGGACACTTCATGATCAAGAGGCGGCGATAAGACACAACAGATAAATGGATTCCCAAAACTCCTCCAACACTAACACAACCTCATGACTTCCTGTCCGTCTGTCTGTCTGTCTGTCTGTCTCTGGCTGTCTGTCTGTCCATCTCCACTGCTGGATGCTGGTGAATTTCAGTGCTCCTGCTTTCAGCTCAGTCTTCGAGGAAAAGGAAGAGGAGCCGACAGAGGAGAATAATTTATCCTGGCCTGTTCTTATAATGTCACACTAACTCACAGCAGCATGGAAAATGAATTACAAAAGATGGAGGAAGTGACAGTAAACATATCCTGGACGATTTTCTGGTTATAAGGGGAACATTATCGGGTCTGGAACAGATTATAGTACAAGGAAACTCATTTGGATGTAAAGGTTAAAAGTATCAGGCTTTATGCTGACAGTTCGTCTCTTATTCTGTTTATTGGAGCTTCTCCAAGCTTTGCATTTTAATGAGACATATTTTTTAGGTTTTGTTTCTGAGAGAAACTTGTTAATGAGGGAAAAATACTGAATAATGCTTCGTTTTGTTAGAAATGCACAGAATACTGCAGTTTCACTCTTAAATGCCAAGCTTTCCTCTTCAAACAGCACACCTTCAAAAAGACAATTTCAGGTTATTTTATGATACAAGCATTTTTTGGGACCGTCAACAATAAATTTTGCAGTAATTGCTTCTTTCCCTGAACTGGGCCTTCGGGGCATCACTTCCTCCCACACTGCCCACAAATCCCACCTCTGATTGGCAGACCATCGGCTGAACTGTGGCCTGAACCCTCACCTCAATAGTCAAAACCAAACACAGCCGTTTAATTGGTGGAGCTTGATGGGGGTGGTGCGAAGCTTCAGATATACAGGGAGGCTCAGTTCATGGCAAAAAGAAAAGGTCACATTTGCAAGTTTTTTTCACTGTTTCTCTCAGGAAATTTAGAGTTGGTACTATTTCTTCTTTAAATGCAAAGCTGTAAGAGACTGCACTTAAAACACATTGATATACTGTTCAAAAGCAACACAGCCGAGTAGAACTGCAGGGCAGACAGAGATCAGCATGTTGGAGGAATATTCAGTAAAAGCAGGATAATGAAGTACAGATATGCTCTGATGGAGGCCACCAAGCCAAAGCAGGAAAATGAGAGAGACCAGAGAAGTTTCTCTCCAGTTCTGGATGAGAGTGAGTTAGACCGTAACTTATCATGATTCTGGATCAGCAACAACAACAACAACAAAAAAAGGTGCTAATATGAATCATGCAGCTCCTCTGAGATATTTGTTAACCTGTGGCAAATAAGCGGATCCTTTTCATTATTGCTAATATGATAAGAAATCTACAATCCACCTTACTTCATACCAGAATTAATTTATCCACAGTGGCACATAATACGCCACCATGAAGGTCTGAAAAACATTTTTCTCCTGGATAATCACTAATGCTCAGGTACTGTGACTGCTGATGGAGATCTGTGTAGACTCCAGACAGTGTGATATTGCTCAAAGGGTTCAGACTGGGTGAAGAATTAGAGCAGGAAATATTCAATGAACGTGTTCTCTTGCTGTGAGAATAAATGCAGAAATGGCAATAAAGAAGAAACACTGTAATTGCAGCAAAAATGTTGTTGATGGGTATTTGAAAGCATTTGTTTTAGAGCTTCAAAAGATCCATCTGTCTTTTTTTTCCCCCAAAAAAACAAAACAAAATGGTGCAAATTATTTTTTTAGTGGCTCTGTGTGGAAAAATTCTGCATGAGTGCAGCTGATTTAAAAAGTGTTCAAGGAGAATCTGGTCTCTAAAGACCAAAAAGTATTTCCATTTCAGATTTGTTTTTTTGGGCATCAAATAAAGTTTTGAATTTGAATCACCTCAATTAATTCAATTTAATTGAAATTTAGTGATGCATTTGAAGGAGATTTAGACTCAGAGGAGATCCAAAGGGTTGTAGCGTGGAAATTAAAGCTCCTTGCAGAACACAGACTGCCATAAGAGAAAGGAAGGGAAGTGGAAGGAGCAAACCTATTACTCCTCTGTCTGACATGGCAAGTGAAGGGAAATCTTTAAATATGATGCCTCATGTCACTCTGGGATATCTATTTATTTATTTATTTATTTGTAAATCCATTAGCAAACTGCACAGCTCAGTCACATCAATGTAAACATTCCTTTAGAAATAAACACATTCTTATAATGTTTTTACATGATATAAGAAAAAAAAGAGCAGCAGAAATATGAGCAGCAATTAATACATTCACTGACAGTGATGCATAATCAAGTGAGGCGTCAGCAAACCATATGACCCACCAGGGCGTCATGTCTCGCTTGAAAATGATTAAATGCAAAGATGGATTGCCACGGATTCATTCAAACAAGCCGGTGAGAGCTCACACATTCCAGCGCGGCTTCACAAATAGCACCACATCGCCTGTATTCACTGCTTCAATTAAATTAGTTTAAAATCTGGCTTCATGTGTGCATTTAGAAAACCTATAAGCTCCTCGGGTTTGCTTGTGTGTGTGTGTGTGTAAGGCACAACAGCAAGCCAAGTGGAGCGGAAAGGAGAGAGGGGCTTGCAGAAGGGGGCTCCCATAGACACAGCTGATGAAGGGGTTCATTGTATTGTCAAGTCTCTCCACCCCATCAGCTTCACGACAAACGTCAGCCTCGTTCCTGCTCCAAAAGCTTCCCAGTAAAGGTGATTCATCTGTTGAGTCTGTTGATCAGAGAGGGGCCACAGCCCTCCAAAACAGCAATAAACCTTTTTCAACACACGCATATACACACACACCGGCGTTCACAGAGAGAGAGAGGGTTTGTGAAGTCAGTGTGTGTGTGTGAGCTCAAACACAAATGTCACGAGAGCACAAGGATGCCCCTCAGTTGCTCATACATACATTTAAAACATGTGAAACATGCCCTCAAGTAGCTTGATGGAGAGAAACACAGTGATATTTGTGCGGCATACTCTCACAGCCACAACACAGCTGCGTAACTCTGATGCATGCCTGTAATGAGACTCCCGAGCCCCCGCTGCCCCCTAATGTGACACCTTAAAGGAAAAGAAACACTCTTACCTTTAAATCCTCCAGATGTAAGTGAGCTTAAAGTGAAGAAATTGAACTTCACAGATCTCTGATGCCGTCCAGTTTTGTTCTTTTTTTCTCCCCCTGCGTCTTTGTTTGGCAGCGCCGGCTCCAGTCAGCACTCCTCCAGCCTCCTGTTTGAACGGCGCTCGCCAAACCCGCCACACGGATCAATTTTTGTTTTTTTTTTAACGAAAGCAGGAAGAAAAAGACAGATGCGGGAAGTCAAAATGAATGGATAAGTGTTTTTTTCAGTTGTGAGGGGGTTAAAGCGTCCTGTGCAGATGCGGTGTTACTCCCAGACTCGAGGCTGGAAAACATCTCCTGTTTCTCGATCAACTCCGCCGCTCAGACGCTGTCCAGCAGCGAGTGGTGCTGAATGAGACTCCAGGGGTTGCAGAGATTTCCTACTTTTTCTTCTTCTTCTTCCTCTTCTTCTTCTTCCTTTCTCTCTCCTCTTCTTCTTCTTCTTCTTCTTCCTCCTCTCCTGATTCTCCTGCTCTGTCTGTCTCCAATCTTCCCCTCCCACCGCGCAAGGTTGGAAATGAGCTCTCCACTTGCTCCTTTTCTTGTTTTTCAATTTTGTCTTATTAAGCGCCACAAATTAGATCCTCACCAAAGGCGGACTCTGTCCAGCACTGACACTCCTGCTAACATTCCACTACAACGACGTTACACGGGAACAGCAGCAACAACCACTGCGTAAAATCGAAAAAATTACACCGAGATCAGCTGCATTTTCAAAAGCAGATCAATAAATTAACCCCGAGGTCGAAGCTGACGAGTCTTTAATTGGAATCAAAGCAAAGAAAAGGATGGATGTTTGTAGCTGAAAAACAATCTTCATGTAGTTTTAAGAACCTGGAGTGATATGAAAGCCGGATTGACGCAGCTGATAAGTCATTTCAGGAGTTTTGTCGTTTTTCACAGGCAGGCTGGAGGGGGAGGTGGGGGGTTTGACAGAGCTTGTCGCCTCCTTTTTGTCACAGATGTTGCAGATTTTACAGCTGGATGTTTTTTTAAGATTGAGGTGTAAATCTGTTAACTTGCTGCCAGATTTGGCTTTCACTACTCCTGATACCTGGATTCATGTGAATTCCTACACAATGAAATTATTTTCTTTAACTCACAAAAACCATCTGAGCCTCAGCAGCTGGTTTTAAAGCACGAGCTCCGGAGTCATGTGTCGGTGTGCGCTTTTTGGATCCTGGCTTTAATGGAGGTTTTTAAGTGTGGGGATTCACTAAGTTAAACAAACCGTGTAGGGAGAGCTCCTCTCCAGGTTCAGCGCCCCCCCTCCCCCCCGAGTGCGGTGTGGTCCCAAAAATCCACTGTAGATACAACACACACACGTCTACAATTTCATTCTTAAGGCGCCGACTAGCGCATCTTTAGGTCCACTGCTGCCGCTCCGCGCTGCTCTCTGTGCGCCCCGTGTGAAATCTCCAAGAGTCTGAAGTTCTGGAGTAGAAATTATATTACACACCCACACACTCACACATACACACACACGCAAACACGCACGCACACACGCACAAACACACACACACCTCAGTCTCGACGTTTACGAACTGTTCACCGTTCAGTGATTACCTCGGATCATCCCTCGGGTAATTTCGACTTGTTCACTGGAATCGCTTTTCTTTATATGTTTATCATTACCGTGCTGATTGCAGTTATTGATTCATCAGTCTAATCAGTCGCAGCGCACTCGCTCGGTAATGAATGAACGGAGCCGATCCAGCTGCCTCCATCTGGAGCTGCACTTCTGTCTCCAATCTGGTGTCGGTTTGTTGTGCCTGTGCAACAGAAAAGTCCTCAAAGCTGCAAAAATGTGACAGAGGCAATTTGTGTGACTTTACATTTACAAACATGTCTGTGCCAAGTTGTTAGCTGTAACTAGTGGTTTTATAAATAACCAATTATGATCCATAACAACAACTTTCAGGTTGCCAGGTTCTTGAAAATCCCTCTCCAGAGTAAAATGAGCTTCATCTCTTCAATGGACTGCTGGAATATTTACAAAGCTTTTGATCAACAAACTGCAAGACATTTGGACCAAACTCTATTCATTGCAACATTTGCAACTGCAGACCTTATTGACTACTGTATAATAACTTGGCCTGATATTGTGATATTAATATCTGAAGATTACTTAAAATCTATAAAAATGTTTAAACTTTATTTGTATAATATGAACATTTTTAACAGCAGACTTGATGAGTTTGTAAAGCTGTTAATCTGGGTTTTATTTGAAATAACTTGGCTGTGTGTCGTTTAGTATTCATGCAGTTATTAGTTAAATGTTGTAATCCCTTGGTAGACAGAAGCTATGTAAGAGCCCCAACTCTGCAGTTAGTTATTGATGAAGAGTATTTGCTTTTATTTTTATTTTTAATAACCCACCACTTCTTCAGGTAAAATTGTAATTGCAGGATTTCTCACAACCTGGCAACCTGGAAGTTTTTTTTCTGCATTGATGGCTCATAATTGATCAATAAAGCATTGGTGAATTATTTATCAACCATTGATAAAGCAGCTTTCAAACTCTCTCAGCTTTCAAACTTTAAACAAAAGGTGTTGTTGACATATCAAAGGTAATTTTTATTTGTTGTCAGGATGCAATCTGTTTATCCTCACATTTTGTTTGATGTTTTGCAATATGTACAGTCAGCAGGGATGAAAGGTCTTTATTCTTATTATAACTTCTGGAAACACTCTTATCGTACATTGCACTCACTTCCATCCCAGTTTCCACCCACACTGTTAGCCTTTTTAGATAGATGGTGTTTATTATACGAGGTGAACCAACTCTGGCACTCACAAAGAATCACTATTGTTTGGATTTTTGACTCCTTTTCAAACACAGTTTAATAAATAATACAAAAACACACCCTGTAAACTATATTGTAAGGATATTCAGACTGTAAGAGAAAAGACAGTTTGCTTGTCTGCATGTGTTTTCCGTTCCAGCGAGCCATTAAGGCAGAAGCTTCCCATCATCTGGAACATCTAGTTACAGGAGTATGTACTCGCATCCTTGTGGCCACGGTGGAAAAACCCTGTGATAAACAACTTTTGATAGCCTCATGTTTTTTTCTTTCCTTGTTAGTGCAAAATTCATGAGAAACTGTCAAATATGAAAAGCTTGTCAGCAGTTAGTTTCCTAAATTATTGAAGCAGCTTGTCCTGTGTAGCTCGCAAGGTAACACGGCTATGCTATGACTATTCTATGCTATGATATAATGAAATTTCATCATGTTCAGCCAAATTATGTCACTGGTTTAAACTCACAGAGATGAAGTCACAAATTCATGACTAAATTACAGAACACTAGAGGAACAAATGCCCAGATTCCTAATTATATAAGCTTGATATATCTGAGTTCAGTATATATTTTTTCTCACCTCTTGGAACATTTATAAGCTTAATGTATTTGTTTGTTTTTTTTTCCCAGGAGCATTCTCACTTAGACCAATAATTCATTACATAATCACAGATGGGAACAGCATAACAAAGTTTATTAAAACAAAGTTCAAATGTAAAGCGAGCTTACTGGTCCAGAGTCTGAATTATTGAACTGATGAGGGCCACAGCAGGATTAATAAATGATCCAGGTTGTAATGAAAGTCTACCTATTTGCACTTGGTCAGTCCCATGAACTTGGAGGTCCATAAATTATTCTGTTCTCCCCCCAAAACCATGATCCATCTAGATTGAGGTGGGCAGCAGGATTTGATTAACCCTCCTCTATTACTGCAGTGATAAACTCCGGGTCCAGAGAGTGTTTCAGTGTCAGTGAATGCAGAGTCACAACATAGTTTAAGAGCCAAATAACAAATAAATTCAAATGAATTGTGCGATGATATGTCTCTGGAATAAAACAGGTAATTACTTGGTGGGTGTAATGTTGCACGCAGTGGCTGGAAACTCTAGATGAGATGCTGTTATTCGTGTGTATTCTGTATCTCATATTTATGGCCATCTTTCTCCTGTTAAGGAGGTGATGCAGTGCAGGCTGAGGCGACCGGGCTAACAGGGCTCCTAATGAAAGCACCGAGAGAGCTGCAACTCAGCACAGCACCGGCAAACAAGATCCTAAACATTATTCAGTGTTTCTGTAAATACGACAAGCGTTTCACGGTGCTCTGAGTTAGAGGTTTGCGAGGTTCGTCTAATCATTCATTCATAGCACTGGTCAATGATTTAGATGTTTACAGACAGATGTAAACCCGGAATCGGTCTCACAGCTTGTTTGTTCTGATTTATAAATAAAAAGAAACCTTCAACATATTTTAAATTTTTAGTAATAACATTTTTACACCATTGCAGACAGATTAAGATCTGGTTGTCCTGAATACATGAATATAAATTTCAATGTCATGTTGTGTAGAGTTAATTGCATGGATAAATATGGTCTCAATTAAATTTGAAATACAAGTCTCCTTCAAAACTTTGCATGGAAGTTTAATATAGGTTTTGTGCAAAATTAAAATGCTTTTGTTTTACACAGAAAATTGCGTCTAAAATGACCAATGTGTTGCATCTAGCATAAGTTGTAACCTGTTCTGCTAATGACTTTAGTGGTACTGTGGTTCTCTTTCATTATGCAAGCCTATTGGCCAAAAACAAGGAAGTGATACATCAAGAGTAGAAGGGAGAAAAAGGAAGAGAAGAGAGCAAAGATAGACATAATGTGGTTAATTCAAAGTCAAGGTGTACACATAATGAGACTTACAGCAAGCATCATATTCTTTTGTTTATAGGAGCACATATTAACTATCATCTTAACTATAAACTGGTCCACACATTAGAAACAACATCAGTAACATCTCAAACAAAAGGAGAGAATTTTATTTTACTGTTGACATCAGAGTATTTCATTGCTGTTGGTTTTAAAACTCTTCAGGTCTCATGTTGGAGTACTAAGCTATCACCTCCTCGAATGTCCTTTCCAGCAACTTCTTACACTGTGATTTTCAGTGTATTAAGGTTCCTGGATCTCATTTGGGCTAAATGCGGTGCCATCGTATTAATCCACATTCTTTTGCAGATGGTAATTTTTATGTTCTGCAGCTCTTTCTTCTAGTCTTCTGTTTGTTTGTCCCACATTGAAAAACCACAAAGGCACTCCAATCTGTAAACAGTGTGTGTGGTTTTTCAGTAAGCAAAATGTTTCATTTGATATGTGTGAGATGAACTCTCATCTTAAAAAGGATCAGCACAACTTTATCATAATGATTTCAACCAGAACATTCAAAAGTTCCACTGGACTTTTTTGTCTTAATATGCTGCTCAGTTTTTTTTTTTGTTTGTTTTTTAAAGAGCAGTGTGTTTGACCAACAACATTTTATGTACATTTTCTTTTATGTTGCTGAAGTGGATGAGAAATGTTTTTCATTTTTCTTTAACACATCCCACATAAATGTACCGGTACACAAATCTCGTCTTCATTCTATTTTTAGACGAGTGCTTGCACATATCGTCCCTGCACAGATGGGTGAAAGTGACACATTAAAGACAGAAAAAAACACCTTAAATCCTGTAAATCACTTTGTAAACAAAGCTGGCAGTTAAGAAGCACTGTGTTAACAGCAGATGAGTGTATCCATCTGTGATTGCACTTCACTGTTATCGCAGATGGATCAAAAATGTGCTACATGTCACATAACCCGAAGATCAACAAGATATTAATGAGATGAAACAGTGATGTTAGGAAGGTAGCTGGTGGTGTTACAGTGTTTATCTGCCTATCACACATGCACACACATACACACACATACACACAAACACATAGTCATCCCTACTTTGGGAAGTGGTGGAGGTTACATCAGGAGCCAGGTTGGGACAGGCAGTATGAGCCTCGAGACCGAGCAGCAGAGTCCTGGGCGTCAGGCCATGGATCTGTCTGGCCCGCTGTCCTGCCTGGCAACGCTGCAGCTCTCCCCTGATGGAAATGTGACTGCAGGTGGCCTCCGCAGCATTAAGCATCGCTTAACAGTACACTTACCTTTCCTGTATCATAGATGTGGACTTCTCTCAGTTTTTTGTTGTGTCCCGTACAAGCTTTGATCTCTACTGGACTAGAAAAGAGTCTTTACCCATAGAGTGTACTGGGGGACCTCGCATGTGCTCATAGAGCTAGGGTTGTGGTATTGTAACCTTTGTTTCAGCATGAGCAATTGATGTTTTCTCTTATTGTTATCCCTCTTTTGTGCCTATGTATTGACAAAATCCAGCAGTGTAACAAGCTGCAAGCTGCAAAGGCCATTCAGCCTTTACAAATAATGCGTAGTCTCACCATCACAACTGATTTCTATCAAGTGTGGTATTAGAATTGTTTGTCCAGCCTTTGGCAGCAAATAACACTTACAGCCCTTTTACACTCTGCAATTTTGGGCTGTTTCAGATCAAATTGACAGGTTGTGAGATAAATGTCTTTGTCAAAATATTTATCAGTGTCACACCACTCAGACTGCAGCATTACAGCCCTCAGAACGACTGAGGAAACTGCTTTTAGCTACTAAGCTCAAGACTGTGGGACACCAGTTTCATTAGATATGCAAGCTCTGTTGACATTTAAAAAAACCAAGTGAAGACCTACTTATTCAAGCAGACCTTTAATTCCTGTAGTATGTTTTGTATCTCTTTTTGCTTTAATTTTTTACAGATTTTCTCTGCTTTTTAGTTTGATTTTTTATGATTTTTTCTCTCTTGTGCATTTTTTGGCATGCAGTTCTGTTAAGCTCTTTGAGCTGCATGTTATTCATGAAATGTGCTTATTATTATTCTAACATTTGTGTTTTAAGAGATGGTCCACTGTTCTTATTTTACCCTCAAGACTCAACAAAACTAAGAAAATATAAACATACTTAGGCTAAGGCAGACCATAGGCTCATGCTTTCACCTGCAGCTGATCTTCTTCCATCAGCTTCAGTAATGTACCACAGACAACTTACTCTGCCACCTACTGGCAAGAGCAAAAAATGTGTGCCTGTGAAATAAAGCATTAAATGAACTAAGGTAACTTCATACAACAATAAAAACATTTGTCTTAGAGTCACAGAGAGTCACAAATGACTGATGTTAAAGTCTCAGTGACAAATAAACAGGCTGCTTGAAAATTCTGACAGTGTCTGAATGTAGTACTAAAATGATCCTCAAATTGTTGTTAAAACCCATATTTACAGTCAAAATCAATGAGAATATGACAGGAAACAGCACAGAATATATTGTTAAGCAAAGAGAAACATACTTACATCAAACTCAGTTTGCCTAATCTTTATTTCTTTGTTCAAAATTTGCATTATACAATTAGACACAGATTTGGATTGAGACTTTATCAAACCCATTTGGCACAGGGTGACATGCAATGAGCTTGTTTTCACACGGTTTAGAGGCACATTGATTCCTCCAACAGTTGCTCTAATTTGTGCTACACTGTGTATGTATATGTGTGAAATAAGTATTATTATAGTCAGTGCTTGAGTTAATGATATAGTACTATTATCAATCAAAGCATATGTGATTTAATATGTAATTTATGTCTTTCACACAGCTTGCAATAAAAATTATAAAGCCAAGTTTCCTTTTGTTGCCATTTATCATGAGTCTCAAAGGACTTTACAGGGATCAACCCTATCAATCACACACAGTAGCACTGTGTGAAACTGTAGTGCGGCAAAAACACAACCAGGACAAAGCACGGTGTAGGAAAGACATAACAAGTGAGGGAATAACTTCTAATTTGAGCCATTTTCATCTTCTTTAAGTCCTAATATACACCATTTAAGACAAATGTACACAATTTACCATTGCTAGGTTTACATTGTTGCATGCTGGCCCAGATTTTGGCACCAAGACATACTTCAATTTGAGTAAAAGGCCATGCAAAAATGCTAAGCAGTAGGCTACTCTGAGTACCTAAATGTTTGTATGCTGTTTTTATTCTGTTTTACATTATATAAATATAAATGTACAATGCATTGAATAATTGAAGACTTGTTTCTCTTGCTCTTCTGGTAAATAACTCTATTTTAGACAAACAAATAGGTTAGCAATATGTAGTTTCTTTCTGCTAATTATGCTGTGTAAAATAGAGGCACATATGTTCCAGCAAATTTTTTTAATTAAAGAGAGGTTAATATTGTCACAAAAACATCTGTAATGATGTTAAAAAAATATTCTTATTTCTGTACTTGATATTTTGGCTCATTTTTAATGCTGCCATATTGTTTTTCTGTAGCGTCCGTCAGACTGTTATTCTGCTGAGCTCACCATGTTTACTGATGCACACCCATGCAGAAAGCTAAACACAAATCCACCCATCTAAAAAAGGCATTTCCAGCATTTTTAATGCATTTTAATGTATCAATACAGCTCCTTCACTTCAAGAAAATAAATAATTATCAACTTTGGCTAAAATTATTACTCTCCTTCTAAGTTGATATTACTCTCATGTCTGTCTGTTAAATATGAAGCCACAGACAGAAGCCAGTTAGCCTTGTTAAAGACTGGAGACCAGGATAACAGCTAGCCTGTCTTAAGATACCCAACTGTGCCTCTTAAGCTCATTAATCTACACATTTTATCTTGTTTGTTAAAATCATATAAAAACCGTCTCAAGGACCTGCTGTTTCTCCGTTGCAGGACTAAGATAACAATCTTTTTACTATATGTTCACATTCGACAGGCAGGTATGATGGTGCCAAGAGAGCCAAAATAAGGGAGAAATATTGAACTGCTCTTTAAATAAATGAATGCCCTAGACTTTCCATTTTATGAGAAGATGAATTGACACTTCTGCCCTCAGCGATGTGCCTTTTTCCTCCCTCTCCTTTATCCAATGCCACAGTTTATCTGTGATGAGAATGTTGCCGACCATACATTGTGTGAATGTAATCCAATTCAGATAAATGTTTGCAGCCGCAGCCAAGAGTCATTGTTATACATTGAGACACCCTATCTGGAAAAAGCCACAGAACTGCCTTCACAATCACAGTGTGCAGGATAAGTCATGTTTGGTTTTTTAATCCTCAGAAGCAGCTGCAGTCGGAGCACAACTACAATGCATTTTATAGCAGATGAACCTGTATCGTGTGGGAGAGAAGACAGCCCAAGATGAACCCACGAAAATATTCACACATGAAAATGATGTTTATTCAACAGGATTATCAATGGCCAGCCACATAAAAAAGCCTTTGAGGTTATATGAGCAAAATATACAAAGATTTAGCTTCTGTCAGAATTCAAATGTATGTGCAGAAGCATCCCTTAATCATGCAAAGATGTAGTGTATGGTCTAAAAGAAAATTTTAAAAGGAGTCATGGCTTGGTCTGAAAATGCAAGGACTACATTGAGCATTTTAGCTTATCTTAATTGCTTTTTCTCGTGATATTCTTCAGCAGTCCATCAAAACTAAATTGCCTTTACAGTTACAGTGTTGGGGATAACTCAGTTTGTGTTCTTGCCACAGCAGGTTCAATGAGGATTTTAAAAAATTGGGTTTTATACACCAGATAAACCTGCAAACTGAGTGAGACAGATGATGTGAAAACCTGCAAGATATTTACTCATGAAAAAAATTTATTTATCTAGATTATTATTAGCCAGCAGCAGCATGAAATATCCCTCTGATCTTTGGCTTTTTGAGTCCCCTAAAGGATTTAAAAAGAGAGCTTTAACTGGCTGTCACAAGAAGTTATGAGGGTAAGTATCCATTTGTGTATCCTTAAAAGTTGCAAGATGACCCAAATGAATAATGTATGAAATGATGGAAACCCTGGAATTTTGTCTGGTGGGCATTTTATCTGGGCAGCTGCTTATTTGTTTTATATGGTGTGTGTTACAGTCTGTTACAGTGTGTGTGTTTTTTTAGTATTGCTCCCCACTGCAAGTGTAGATAAAAATATTATGTAAATATAAAACAATGTAGCTTTTTTAAGAAGCCATCCTGACACGTAGAGATAAAAAATAAAAAAAATACTTCACCATGTAATATTAATTAGTACATTTTATTTTGTAAAGAATATGTCTTCATTTGCAAAACATTTTCCAAATTAACAAAGTCAATATATCACCCAATTAATTTTCTAATCAAATATCAAACAGTAAAAGACTTATTGAAACTCTCAGATCACCATATGTTTTGATATTTTGATAGTAAGACCGATAAGCTCATTGTGTGTGTTTTGTTCTTGGTTGGTGTGTGTTTTCAAACTCTAATTAGCCCAGCTGTTCTTCTGTCTCTTGTATAAGGAGGCTCAGATACGTTTCTGTGTTGACCAGCTTGTGTGCAAGATTATATGGTACTTACATAGTACCCTATGATACTCCCCCCTCTTGCGTTGATTTACAACGCAAGAAAGGCAAATTTGGACGAAGACTCTCTCCAAGCATCAACACAACACAGCCCCCCTTGCACAGGCCAGCCAACAATGACACAACAGCTTCAGCAAACAAACCAGCGTTCACAGATGTGAGAAAATGCTCACCTTGCTAGCAGGATGTGGAGCAGGAGTAGGTGCATGCAAGCTGTCGGTCACAGCACGTCCAACTTTGTGACGCCAGGTTTTGTGGTATCTTCTGTAGAGATGCTGTATAGATGTTGAAGAAGGAATCTCCGTTGCCACTGACTTGATTGCGTGTAATGAAGTTTATTAAAAAGAAGCACAGTATCAATTCCAGTACAAATCTCTGACGTACACCTCAAACATCTCACTTTTATAGGCCTGGTGGAGACATCTCCACAGTGCCAGGCATGAAACCCTACATGGATTGAACCCTTCAATTGTCAAACACTACATGAAAGTTGTCTATTCCATGAAAACAGGATAAGTCTACACAAACGCAGCGCAGTTTTTCCCCCATCATGCATTTTGTACTCATTTGCTGTGTTCAGACAAAAATATAATATTAAACATTATATAATTAGGACTCACTTATGCAGGTTTGAGTTTCATTCTAAATCCAGTGCCTCGTGCACATGGATCATTCTTTTGGATGTGCAGTCATTTCACTTTAACACATTTACATTTGACCAACCCACGTAAAATTTGTACGGAAATTATGTCAGAAGAGAGTGAGGCCCTCTA
>JAPZDV010000002.1:20221304-20295632 GCA_029814665.1 Acanthurus lineatus | reverse complement strand
CTTAAATGTTTCAGATCATCAAACACATTTTAATACTAGACAAAGATAACCCAAGTAAATACAAAATGCAGTTTTTAAATGATTTCATTTATTAAGGGAAAAAAGCTCTCCAAACCTACCTGCCCCTATGTTAACTGTTGGTATGATGATCTTTTTATGAAATGCTTTTAGTTTTACCCCAGATGTAACGGGATGCACACCTTCCAAAAAGTTCAACTTGTGTCTCGTCATTCCACAGAATATTTTCCCAAAAATCTTGGGGATCATCAAGATGTTGTTTTACAAATGTGAGAAGAGACTTTGTGTTTTTGGTCAGCAGTGGTTTTTGCCTCGGAACTCTGCCACGGATGCCATTTTTGCCCAGTCTCTTTCTTATTGTTGAATCATGGACACTGACCTTAACCTTGTTTCTTTTGGCCCATGTAGTCTGCTTGTTATGGTGTGGGGTTGAGATTGCGGACACCCTAAAAGATAGGAAAATTATGAAGCACAAATACAAAAAAACTACCTGTACTCTGCAATGATTGCAGGCTTTATAAATGTAATTCAGTCTATTTGTAAATGTAATTAAATTATATCGTCACTGTCAAATAAATGAGCGAAATAAACAGAAAATTAAACTTAGAGCATTTATTATCAAAACTCTTAGTTTGTAATCTTATATAAACTATTAGCATCGCAGGTTCATACCTCGGTTATGGCTTTTGCCACCTCTAACTCCAAATGTGCGTCGGGGAGTCCCATCAAACTTAAGCCATTTTCAGCGCAAAATCTCCTCACATTTTAGCCTCGGTTAGGGAAACCACAGGTAGAGGTCATATATTTTGGCACTCTTGCCAGAAACAAGGCACCGTCCTCATACGCGCTCTTACTCTGAAACGGCAACTTCCGGCCGCACAATATGAATGAACGGGCGTTTTTTTTGTTTCTGTCTTCTAACGATTTTATTTTTTGTTTTTAGAAACAGAAAATGAAAATCAACCACTTTTTTAAAGTTTTGTTTGTCACTTCTTGACCCTGATAAAGAAAAATGCCTTGAAATTCAAATTTAATTTTTGAATTTTGAATGGTGCAAAGTAGTTGTTATGTTAAAGCCGGCATATTTTTATGCATTTACTGCAGATTCAATACATTCATAAAAACTTTTTATCACTGTAAATATTTCCATCCAACCAGCATTAGACGAGATCGTCCAGCATTCCGACTTCTTTTCCTGCAGATATTTCCTACTCACATTAAATCAGTTTATTAAAGAAAAATTAAATGCAGGTTTTCAGTGAGTCACTTAATGGATAATAACAGTCTTTTCTCAAAAGGCTTTGCTCAAAGGCTGTTGAAATAAATATACCTACACACTCTGGGTTTTTAATGTCAAAACCTTATTAATTACTAGCCTCTAGAGACTTTTTCTTGTGTTTGTAAAACAGTATTTAAAGCCTCAAATTGAAATTTATGTATCTAGTAATTAAAATCGTTACAAAAAACAATTTAGGTATTCATGGAATATTAATCCAAATATAGCTAGATAACTAAATTTGTAGGAGTAGAATTATGAAATGGCTAGCTTGACAAGAAATAGCCTTGCCAAAAGCCCTCTGCAAAATCTAAGTTGGAGGTTAGGATTTTGTTTGGATTTTTAAAAAATGATTTAATTTGTTAATGTGCACTTTAGAGGTGTTTATAGGTGGAATTTGTCACTCTTGGGAAGCCATGCTGACTGTTTCCCCTTGTTTCTATTGGTTTGGAAAATAAAACGGCTGCACAGTAGAAAGACTGAACCGATTCACCAAAGCTATGATGTGTAAAACCAAGACAACCTTTATGAAATTATCAGCAAAATGAGATGATAAATACTGACAACCTGTGAATGAAACTCAACAATCAGCTGTCTTCCTCTAGATGTTACATAGTGTAAAAATCCTGCTAACAAACACATGAGTTTTATTTTGATGCTCATAAATATAAATCATCCCATCAGTAAAGTAAACTAATGCTAAACTCATTTCATAGATCAAGCGTAACAATAGAGGTAAAAGCAATTTAAATAGAATGAAAATGCTTTATAAAATTTCATTTCTATTTTAATTGTGTTGTTGTTTCTTACTTACTTGCCGCAGAAAGAAATGAAATTTAACTATGTGTTCTACTATTCTAATGCAAATTATTACAGTTTTAGTTATTCTGAATAATTTTGCAAGTGCATACAAACTCTGCTTTGCTCTCAGAAAAACCTTAAATAAAGCTCTTGCGTGACTTTAAACTTTAAAACTGAATGTAACCTTTAAAACAAAGTTGGTTGGAAATGTCACCACCATGTTTACCTTCTTCCTCTTTCTGTCATGAAAAAAAGAAAAAGAAAGGGATGGTTTGTTATCCTCTGCGCTGCAATGTCTTGAATGGAGATTGGTAAAAAGTAAACAACGCCTGAGCAGTCTGTCTTCCATTTACCAAACCCTCCCCCAATTACTCCCATATCTCACCCTTTCCTCTATTTTCATTTGTTACATCCTCTGTGACCTTTCTATTGGATGTTGCAGCAGTCAAACGTCAGTTTGAGAATATCATTGATAGAAGGATGGGGGTTATTACCAGCAGATGTCTTGGAGAGTGCTTTAATCCCCCAGAAAGCTAAGGCCAGAGCCTGGCTGCTGGAGTTGACTTAATTACTGACCGAAGCCTAATTGGCTCTTTGTATGGGCCCTGATGAAAGCAGAATGTGACACTTAAGGCTAGACTTCCTCTGCTGTCTGCCCTTTGTGTCAGTCCTATTAACCTTTCTCTTACACCTTCTCCCCTGCCTTTTTATGTTCAATTAAAGGCACTATTTAAATGAGCCACAGTAGTAGGACTTAAGAATTTTGTCATGGGTTTAACAACCGCACCCTAAATTACAATTACAGGCTGCAGAGAGCTGAAAATAATCTGTTCCACAATTTTCATTGGGTTGCTTTATAGTTAGTTTTGTAGCGTGTTTGCAGCGCTTTTAAGCGTGAAATTGTCTCACATGATTTTTTTTGTATGTCTGAAGTATGTGCATTCTCGTTTTTGTGTGTGTGAGTCATTTTACCACTCTCAGGCGTGGACCAGGCTTTGGATGTAGACTTAATTAGTTGTTGTGAGTCAGCAAAAATGTTAAAAAAAAAAAAAAAAAAAATACCTCCCAATAATAACATTGAATATTCAGAGAGAACAATACTTCAAAAGGAAGCCAAAATCTGCAAGTAAAGCTGTGCTCGGTGTTTGCCCTTTGGGATATTGTGAGCTTTGGTGTGTATTGTCAGAACTGTGTAATTAATCATACCACGTAACTGCATTCACAGGGTCCCCTTTGGTTAATTGGACTGCAGCTACCGAATGGACTAAGTGATGATTTATTCAGCAGGCAGGTGGAACGCCGCCCTCCACCCCCCCACCTCCCACCTCCCAGGTACCAAGAATGGATGGCTCACTCCTGCTCCCAGCTTCTCCCTGCCTCTCCTCAATCCCTCAGGCCAATCGACTCTGAGGGCACATTAACAAGATAGGCTTCACGTGGACAAAATGAGAGGAGGAAAGGTACAGTCCAATCAATTTTCCCTCTCTTTTTTGCCGCACTAAAGACTTATACTGGTAAGAGCAAGAGAACAGATAAGGATATTGACAATCTGTAGAAAGTTTAACAAGTGAACTTCCTCACAGTTCCTCTTGGCAAGTGAAAACAAACAGCGGAGCAAGCCAAAGGTGAAGCCCTGTAGACATATGCTGCCCTCTCCACTTCGTGGGTCTCTGTTTCATTTTCTGTCCGTGCTGTGAGGCAGATCAGTGGTAACTCTATAATTTCAGGCTTGTTGGCGAGCTGGGCCATTGTGCAAGGCTTTGTTTCACTGCTTTATCTGAGGTTAGGATTTTGTGGCCCCACAGAGCAGAGTAAAGTGTGTGTGGTGAAGACAAAGACATCCCTTACAGGTGGAGTAACCAACTGTGAAGAGTCTTAATTGAATCCTTTAGTAAACCTGAAGCATAAGCCAATAGCACTTGACATTAAGGTTTAAACACTCAGTAGTATAGTATTCTGATATGTGAGAGTAAGTATCAGGGTTGTAAAAGTAGCCAGTTGATTTTGATGAATTAATTTTAGAAATAAAAAGGAAATTAACCCAGATTAATCGCGCTCAATGATGCCCCTCAACCCCATAGGTTACTGAACATTCAACACTCAGAAACATTTTTATAAACGTAACAATTGTTAGCTTGGGCCAGAAAATTTAAAAAAAAATTAAAAAGCTGCCAGATGGAACTATTGATGGGAGCATCACTTTGTAGAATTTAATAAAAAAATTTCTTCCATCAGACCACTTCAAACCTCTAAAATCACCTCCAACACTCAAGCAAAGCATCTGATGCTAATGTGAACAACCAGTCTCATCGAGCCAGAGTCAAACATGTGTTCAGACTCCGACTGAACAGCCTGTTGATCTTCAGAGTTAAGAATAGCTGTTCATTCACTGACTGACTGACTGAAATCTATTTGAAATGAATTATTGTTTAATGTCATTGTCATTGGCAAATATTGATATTTAAGTAATCTAAATTAATTGATCACAAATGATGTAATTAATTAGATTCATTTTTAATCACCTGACAGTAATGGCTGTTCGTGTGTTGTCAGATATTTATCATCCACTGCAATTTGTTGACAGTACAATAGTCAGATTTTATTGTTTTCTTTTATTTCCCTGTTCAACCACATGTGACATTTCCCAGATAATTGGTCAGAATGAACCCTATAATCTGAAAACAGGGCTCATAGATCAACATTAGGAATACCCGTTCTCTTGCTGTAGTCTGTGTCAGTGCTGCTGGCGTATTATTACCCTGAGATAACCACACTTAAATAGTTAATGCAGCTGTGAGCCCCCCTCAGCATTACAAATGGGCCCATCTGTCTCACCTAGACCCCCGCGGGTGGCAGCGCCACAGTCCATCTTCAGCAACTCTAATCATTCATCAATAGACAGCTATCTGACACCGGCTTACACAGGATACTGAGCACTGCGATGTGGTCAAGGCCAGAGACGGACATCCTGGTGTCAGAGACGGGATCTGTCAACTGATATTACTCCAGATGCCACTGTGGGACTTCCCAGTTACAACAGCTGATATGCAGGCTCCAAGCACAATCTGCTTATCTTAAACTGCCTTCTACCGTTTTTTTCTAATCTGTCTAGACAGTGAAAAAGGACAAAGAAATTGATGTGCAATTTACCAGATGAACGCATCGTGTAGATTAAAGGGATGCTCTGAAAATCAAAATCTATTTACAAGTCTTGGAAGTGCTGGTGCATATGTGGAAAAGTTGCAGAAATCTTTCATTGCTTCGGAGCGAACGATGCAGCCTGTTATAAATGGCCTTGTGAGGCGGCGTTGGTTTGGGCTGAAGATGGAAAAAATTTATGGATGTGGAGTCAAAAAGAGTAAGTGAGCTTACCAGACCTCTGTCGCTGCTTTTTAACTCTGCCCGAGGCCATAGCCGGAGGCTACGTTAGCCACTATTGGCGTAACACACCTGAATATCTGATTGAACTGCTAGCAGTCAAATCAATGAGTTTTTTTTCTCTTTCCTATCAGGTTTCTGGAGTATGTTTTTAAAAACAATAATAGGTTGTAGATTATGTTAAACATACTGTATTCCTTTCCTTTTTTACAGTGATATTCTTAAAATGTCACTGTCTGGCCACTATTTGTCCATAAGAAGTCTGTTTACTCTGTTCGAGAGGCAAGTGTGTACTCCCTCCAATTTGCCTGACAGGGGAATGCCCGTCAAAATGCAATCAATAGGACAAATCCTGACGTGACTCAGCTCTGCAGCTGAGCCTAGCACCTGTTTTGTAGAAGAGTTTGTAAACCTTTTATCTCCGACTGTAAAGCCTGGCTCTTATTTGTTGTTGTGGTCATCACATCAGCTCTCTGCGGCGAGAAGATGCTCCTCGTTCCCAATGGAAATAAAAAAAACAGTGATAAAGCCCACGCACAGCCCGACTCAATAAGTATCCTGCACAGATGCAGCCCGAGCCAGACCGCCATCTCCGGGGACTGCAGCTGCCACGCGAGGATGTGACAGGCCCGAAATGGGCAGGCGGGCCCCTTCCCTTTTGATCAATCAGGTAAGACAGAGCCGGGTAGTGTGAATTGTAAAACTCCAGATGCACCATCACCAAGGTGACTCTCATCACCCCTCCCAGCCGCTCTGCACACATGCTCATCTGTCAGAGTGACAGGGCTCTTTTGGTTTCTCTACTTAAGTTGGATTTAGACCTGACGAGGGTCCGTTGAATTAAGTAGTAACCTAATTCAGCTGCTTCTGATTGTCATTTCTAGAGGGCAGGCTTTAAATCAATTGGCACGCTATATTTTTAGGAGATTTAATGAGGAAAAGAGAGGACAACACATGCAGAACTTTATTCCATGAGAGTCTTAATTGGGGAACATCTTTTGAAAGCAGTGCATTCCCAAGGCTATGAATGGGTTGCTTTGAATGGATGGATTGTCATGGAACAACATTGCCAGTTATTTCCGCATAACTGAGGCATCAGTTCATGTTTACTGCATTGCATTTATTTCTCAGTGACAGCAAACCTGCTACACCTCAGATTCAGGTGAGGAATCAGTGCTGAGCAGATATCCTCAGGCTAAGACTACCCTCTGCTGGACGAGGCAATGCCGTGCCTGGCTGTCAAGAGACATCTGTGACAACAAGAGCTGATATGTCTTTTATCACTGAAGGGGAATGAACATCGACACAACAACACTTCACCAGAGATTTATGTCTCTAGAGCAAATCTGTTTGTGGTGGGGGCGAATCGAGGAGAAGAAGCGCTGCTTGTTTTTCTCCTCTGACAAAAAATAAACAATAAGAAATGTTCTCACTTGACATACAAGTGCTTTTTGTGCACAAGAATCACCACAAGATGGTGTTATTTCTCAAGGATGTCTCATGTTGGGCTGCAAAATCTAATGTCTGTCTGCCATCTATTGGTGAAGAGAGCAGACTGCCATTTAATTAACAATGATTACTGATCCATACTCTGCAGCTACAGGTACCTAAAGGGTTCTATTTAAGGACAATAAGCTCCTAAAACAAGTCTGACATTTATCATAGTGAGGTTTCAAATGAACAAATACATAATAGTGTTAAATAAAAACTTACATAATGAATATTGCATATATTAACAAGCTGCTGCCGTTCATATAATTACACTCTAGCTGACCCTGACCTCTCTGTTGAGGCACAAACACAGCAAGAGGAGTTTGCCTCCAGGGATGAATAGATTATATGGTAATGATGCTTAAGTGTTAAATGTGTTGTATGTATTAGTCTAGTAATCAGCATTTTGGCATGCAAAAGCACCACTTAATGCATGATTCTTTACATTAATACACACACACACACACAAATTGGACTGGATGTGTTAAAAAAAAATCATAAGTCAGCGGAGGAACTTAATTCGAAGTATATATGTTATGAGCTATTAATTCTAATGGTAAAAACAAATGAAATAGAGTGAAATAAAGCATAAAAGAGGAGACTTGTGTGCATGTTAAGGCAGTTGTTGCCAAAGGAAGTTTCAAATATGGCACTGTTTTCACCCTTAGAAATTTCATAAGCTTGAGTCACAGTATGACTGATGCACCCGCTGGATCCCTGTCCAAAACTCTCAGGATGTGGATATGAAACTATTTGAAAGCGAGAGTGGAACGTTGACTCAGTGACCGACGTTCAGAGGTGAAATTAGGTAGTGTAAGAACTCCCATTATCCCCCTGCTTATAGGAGTATCGCATAAATACAGTGCCGTGTTCACTAAACAAGGAGCACGCGCTACTTCCTGTGTTTGTGTGAGTCAGATACTACTCATGAGCGGGCTGAATCAGCCGGGCCCCATCCCCCGCCCACTAACCTCCATCCGCCCCCTCGCAGAACTATAAAAGACACCCACACACATATTCCCATCCTCCGCCCACCTTGCCTTTCAACTGCTCCCACACTTTTCCTCTCCCCTCCTGGCGGATTTTCTCTCTCTCTCTCTCTCTCTCACTCACACACACACAGTCTCTGTTTCTCTCTCTCTCTCTCTCTCCTGCTCCTTTTTTTCCCCCCTTTATCTCCTCTTTAGAGGACGAGAGGGAGGATGTGAGTGGCGTGTGTGTATGTGTGTGTTAGTCATGTTCAGGCTCATCCAGGGCCAACAGCAGCACAAGCAGGGGGAAACCCAGGCGCAGGCAGGAATAGGATGTTTTGTCCACATCTGTTAGCTGGTTTGGCTGCAGCACCCTTGCGGTTTACACAGGGCCTAAAAATGGATTGCTAGAATGAGCTAGAGAGCGTGCTGGAGGGGAAGACGGATGAGCATATAGGAGGAGAGTGAGGAGGGGGGGGGGGAAAGGGCAGGAGGACAGAGGTGGGGGGAGGGGTGAGCATGCCAAAGTGGGCCAAGACCCCCCCGGTAGCTAATAGGATTCTGTCTGCCCTGAGCTGCTGCAGAGTTCACGAGCCAGGAGATGGACTCTTAAGAGTGCGTCTGATGTGGAAGTGTTTGTCTCATGTAAGATTTGATTAGCATCTCAATCCAAACTGACTCACGGGTTTGTTTAGTGGTTTTCTCGTGCCACAAGATGTAGTTATTCTGGTGCAGAGAACATTTATTCATTCATCAGTCCGTGATGAGGGGCAATGCTCTAAAATAGTGCAACTTAAGTTCAATATTAGTGGAAAATGCTCATTTATATCGTAACACCGATATAATTTTTTTAGAAAGAATCTGACACTTCAAACTGCGAGAGGAGAACAAAGCGTGTGATAAAACAGTGAAGTATTGTTTGATTTCTGTAAAATATTGACTTTTTTAAACTACACTTTCACCTACTTTCACTTTCTGATAAGATGACAATTTTCGTCCAGTTCCATCCTGTAAAATTATTTTGTCCTTGAAAGCGACACAGACAGAAGCGGCTTGCGTTCAAATAGCCGACATGATCTATATCTGTACATGACGATACTCAGCAGGGTTCAAGATCATCAAAATTAAGGAGGAAAAAAAACATAAAAAATCATAATAACTTTTCAGATAAAACACTGAACATTTTAATTGTGAAACCGCTCTCAGATTTTAAGACCTGTTGATATATGGGGAGGGAAACCCCTGTTCTGCTCTGTTATCAGTTCGCACTGATTTTGCAGTTTTGTAACTTACTATTTTGCTTCACATTTAAATGTCAAATGCCAACATTTGTTTTGCATCATCTGTGATCAGTCACATTATCCAGTCCTCCCATCGGTCTCCAGGTGGTGCCAGTGGTTGAGAAGGACAACATTCCTCACGCGCGCTCACACTCACACTTACACTCACACACTTACACACACACACACTCACAGTGTGGACCTATTCCCCTGCCTCCATCCACATACTGAGGGGCTGGGTATATGGCAGAGATGTGTGAGTGTGTGGGGGATGGGGCTGAAGTAGTTGTGGAAGATAGAGAGGAAGGAAGTGAATAGAGGGAGAAATGGGGAGGGAAGGGGGTGGCATGCAAGGCAAGCACATGCTGAGCAGAACATTGGACTCATTGAGAAAAGCGCTCTCTCCATTCATGCCCTATGCAGCCGCCTTTTCAGCAAACTCCCACTCTTCTCATCATATATGTACAGTTTATTAATATCTATCTGCTGTCTGCGGATTGATATGTCCAATTAGTGTGTTTTTTTCCAATCTGAAGTTATTATAGGTTAATCCTTTAAAAAAAAAAAGAAAAAGATGGAGTGGTGAAAAACGCAGAAATGTTGGCCAATGACATGTTCCGACCACTTTCAGGTCGCTCTGCATTCTTAGTATCTGTTTCAGTTGCGCAGGAGAGACGACCTATCAACACCAGATGGGCAGGTCATTTACATCAGAAACTCTTGTGTGAAAGTACTTTTAAGGTGGTTTGATAAGAGCACAGCTTCTAAACCATCTTGCTTTGTCTCTGCCGCACCTCTGCTATAGACATCAGATTTCTGTTTTAAATGCAAAATGGTTAAATCAACATTAAGTGGGAGAAACATGGATGATTCGCCTTTATTTTTTTTAACATGAATGAAAGGTAGTTTTTGACTCAAAGCCACGATCAGAAATAAGTGACATATGGAACAGAGGCACGTAAACTTGTGCTCGAAATAACTTCCGTGTAATGCTATGATGCAGTAATTGAGCGTATTTACTGAAATAACATGTATTGCTTATGGGGGAAATTACATCAGGGACAAACTAAACACACAGTCATTGCAGAGTCATTTTAATAAAACAGTGAGCTGAGCAAAACAAACAAACAGAGCAAACAAACAAACAAACAAACAGAGGTAATCTAGATTCGCTTGTGTGAGATTTCAGTTTCATTTTCAGACTCTCTTTATAACTTAAATTGTTTACTTTCATTTATCAGTAATTGCCACTGATTAGCCTCTTTTCAAGGTTTTTCTGTTTGAATGTTTTTTTTTACTTTTATTTATCTTTGAAAGCTTCATCGAAATAACAAATCTGTGTTAATGAAATGTGAGAAGAAAAAAGAGACAATATGATTTAAAAAAATAAAAAGCGATTAAAAAATCATAAATAAAAATCCTTTATACATCAATTAGATAACAGTTATTATATTCCCCCAGAAACAACAAACACACCACCTTAAAAACTAGGCGAGAGCTGTCGAAAATCATACGAATAAATAACAACAATCTAAAACAATAACTTTATCACAGGGCTGGTTCCATAACTGGGGTCAAGACCTCACAGAGGAGTCACAAGATAAGTACAACAGGTCGTGAGACAATTCACAGGGAAGGAAAGCACAAACAAAGCAGACGTTTACTGAAAAATTGTTTTTCCAGACAGATTTTTAGGATTTTAAAAAACAGCTTTTTGTTTGATTCTGATTTCAGGCGCATAGACATGCAACAGTTGTCAATGGCTAGCCAGAAGTTTTGTTTTCAAGGGTTATTTTAAAGGGTTGCGTAAAAAGATGAGTGTGCTGTTATAAAATGCCTCGAAAGCATCTGTGTCCAGAAAACAGAGCAGCAGTTTTACTGCAATAAATTCAATTCACAATGATATTAAATTTAAAGAACTAACTGCAGAAAGTATCAGGCAGAGAAAGCAGCACACATACAGTAATTTTTTTTTTTACATTTTATTTTTTTGTCAGATAAAATAATAAAGATAAGCTTTAACTTACTTAAGGCTTTACAGACAAATAGTTTTTTTAAAACTTGTTTCATTCAAGTATATTTGAATACAGTAAAACCCTTGCAGAGTACTTCAACTGTAGCAAGAAAATGCAGCAGTCTTTTCTAAAACCACGCCCGTACTTGTTTCACTCCCACTGAACGCCCACATTTCAATAACTTAATATGAATTCAAATACATTTTTCATATGTATTAACAGATATTACACCAAGTCCAGAGAAACAATAGTGTGATTAAAAAAGTAAAAGTACATCACGTAAACACTGCAGAGATGCTTATAAGTTACTTGAGTATTTTCATTTTATTGTTATTTTTGCTTCTCTTTTTTCCACAATTAAGAGGGCAAATACTTTTTTCTCATCTTTATTAACATGACAGCTGTATCTAGTTACCTTGCTAAAAATTAAGACTGTGGAAACAAAGCATACTTATTTATAAAATAAGACACTTTATGAGACATATTGATGAAACTGACAAAAAGTAAATCAAAATTATCTTCAACTAATACAACTACAACAATAAATTCCAAGAAAATAATCTGATGATGTATGAAACACGTGTTAGTTTTCTGTATTTGGTTACTAACTTTTCATACTTTGATGTTTGATTACTTACCCACCTTTACAACATTTTGAACGCGGGATTTTTTGAGGTGAGGCAGTTGTAGTTTTGCTTCATTTACTCAAGTAAAGAATGTGAGTAATTCTTCCAGCTCTGTAAAAAGATAAGACTCAAGGAGGAAACTAACAAGAGATGCCTTTCTGAGCTTCAAACCGGCTCGTGTTTACATTGGGGGAGGTCATAGTTCACTCAACATCACTGTGGAGACAGTGGTATGCACTCATGAGCTAATGCATCCAGCATCAGATACCATTTATTTTAATGACAACACTTTCTTCTGCTGCTGGGACTATATTCTGCAACTTTTCAACACATGCTTTTTGGTGTTTTGTGATCAAACCTGGAGGCTATGAAGGACCCAGGAGGATGAGGAGGTGGAAGAGGAGGAGGAGGAGGAGGTGGAGGAGGAGGAGGAGAAGGAGGGGGAGGGGGTTGAGCTCCTCTAGTAATGTTGGTGGCCCATTTATCATATCTCCGCCCTCCAGTGTTTCGGCTCCCATGAGGGCGGCTCTTTAAATTGCCCCCAAACTGCTCCTGGCTGGCGCCTTTTTCCCTTTATCTGCAGGAGACAAGACGCACGTGCTATTTATAGGACGACGTAGGAGCAAACTTCTCAACCTGCTGGTAAATAATTCAAAAGCTTATTTTATTTTTCCAAAAAAAAAAAAAAAAAAAAAAATCCGAAAGCAAAACAAAAACAAAACAAAACAAAAAAAATCGCTCTCTTTCGTTTCCAATTCATAACGGGTTTTTTACCGCTGCATGAGCTGGGATTTGGAAGGGGGCGGGCTGTGTGTTGTCTGACGAATAAAAGCTGTAGCCTATAGATCGGCGCAAGGCTTTTAACCGGGTACAACCAGCCAGGCTTAAAGGAAACATTTCGTCTTAAATTCAGAGCAGAGGTTATAACTGAACGATAGAAGGTGAGTGCAAGAAATCGCGACGGCGACTGAGTGAAACTATGCATGCTCGGTAAGCATGAACCGATCTCTGAATGCATTTTACAGAGCTGGAGCTCCGGCGAGGGGAGGCTTGCATGCTTGAAATGTGAAGCCAGCCTTTTGTTGCTTTGGCCCGGGCTTTCGCCGCCGCCGCTGCCGCTAACGAACCCGACCACCTCGCTGGCTTGCATTGTCTTTATCTCTCTTTTTTTGATCAGACAGACGCGATTGTCCATGCAAAGCTACGTTTAGCTTGCAAATCGAGCACCGAGCACACACCGGTCATTGTGTGTGTGTCGGTGGGGATCCGTTCACGGCCCCGGCGTGCAGACATGCTGTGGGATAGTTTCATGCAAGGCCCGATTATTGGCCACAACAACGGGCCTCTAAACATGGTTGGGTTCAGTAGGCTTTAGCAGATTTGTGTGGCCTACGACCGCCTACGGTGTCCCGGCTATACCATGCAAGCCGGTTTTATCACCGCCGCCTAGTTTCAGAGGCACCGTCGACTGTGTAACGGAGCGCAGATGAGACAGGAATAGACCTGGAAATAAATGCGGATTAATTGAGTTAAATGCGTTACCGGCGCGCGGTTAGCGCGGTCATTTGCGGTGTGTTGTTGCGGTCGGGGAGTTTAAATGCCCTTGTATTTTTTTTTTTCTCGCAGCGCATGTGTGTTAGTTTGAACTCGACGCCTTGTCTTGCAATGAGCCTGACCGCTCTGATTTATTTCCCAGGTCTGAAAAAAGCTAAGCAAACATGAGCGACAAGGGGACAGTCTCACCGAAGGAGAAGGAGGCAACAGAGAAGAGGGGGCGTGGAAGACCCCGCAAGCAGCCCCAGGTAAAAACCTCTGACGTAAGTACTGCCATTCCTACTTTTGTTGAGAAAAGTGTGTCATATCAGGTTTGCATGAATGACAAATATGACAGGAATATGCCTGACTTATGCAATTAGAGGAGGAAGGGCTGTGATGTGTAAAACTTGATAAACAAAACAAACCTTTAGCCCACATCTGTTTCCAGCTGTTGCTCAGGTAAATGTTCCTGCAGCCAGGTGAGGGACTGATGCACATCCATGCTATCCCACTGAGCCTTGAGTGAATTAAGATATGGCATCAGCAAGCCCTTGTGGCCATTTGTTCACCCTGCTATCTGTGTAAATGTAGTAAACCTTCAACAAACTTCCTGTGTGTGTGTGTCTCACAGGTTTGTAAGCAACCTGTAACCCTACACCTTTAAACTGGTTTTAACCCCCCTCCTGACCCACCTCTGCTCGTCATGTAATGGATGACATAGCAGACAGAGTGGAAGCAGGGAATGGCTCATATAGCTGTCGCTCAGCGCACTGTGTTTTAGTATTGAATTGCTTCGTTGCTATGAGCTGCGGTTGTAAACACAGCCTCGAAATGCAATAGGAGACGAGTCAGCCATAGCATAGCTCACAACCACGAATTATCACATGAACAAGACGGCACATACTGAATTTACCTTTCACTTTGGCGTCAATGGTAATCCCCTAGAAGTTTACTCAGGTATTCCCCTTGATTCACTTAAGTGTTCACTGCACATTGGCTCTTAAATGGCACGTTTTTAGTCACTCGTGGTGAAGCAATGTTTGTCTTACACAGTTTTGTTTTCGGTTTGAGGCAGCAGTTAGTTTCCATGTCTAACAATGGCAACCTGTGGCTTCGACCACCTGTCAGTCTTTGAAGCATGTCAGTCGCACTGACCTTGAATAATGAACTTGGTCAATGAGAGTCTTGCATGTAAAAGTATATCCATGCCCATGTTATCTAAGAGCAGATCATCCTCATAGCGCCTAATAATATTAGTCAGCGGTTTGATGTAAATACTAAAACAACATACAGATATATGTCATGGAGGTGCTGACTTTATGTTTTGGCTGTCTTGTCAGGAACCAAGTGGGTCCCCTACTCCAAAGAGGGCCAGAGGACGACCGAAGGGCAGCAAAAACAAGACAACTAGCAAGGGCAAAGTAAGTCAATGCCGTCTGCAGTCGTGTGTGTGTGTGTGTGCCTGGCCTCAAGTCTTGGATCCAGCTACAGCTAGCTTGCACCGTGAGCAGAAATAATGTCCATGTTGAGAAAGATGAACACAGTTTCACAATGAAGATGCACATGACAAGGGTTTTCCCATCTTCTCTTGCGAGCATTTCCCTTCTGTAACCCACTGATTCCTTTTGGTTGATGAACATTTCACCAGTAGTTAACCTCATCCTCTTAAGAGGACGTCCTGCTGTTACTTATGATATATCGGTTGGCTGCAATTTAGCTGCTTCCCGTTGTGGTGTCAGAAATAGCCGGGCTAGGGTTTCCCATTGTAAAGGCCTTGGGTTTACTGCCTTACTTTTTTTTTTTTTTTTTTTTTTAATTTGAGTGATGCTCACTCTGTACTTCCTGTCCTCCAGCTTCCTGCAGCTTGTCATGCACAGTGTGGTGCAGGTGCAGAGGCCGCAAAGACTGTTTCCAAGCTGACACTAAGCACCCCTCCACCCCCACCCAACACACAGCCCTAGTTCTTCTCTGCCTGTCGTCTCCATAGCAACAACTGATTTTCTCCCTTGCCCCAACCCTACAGCTCCCCTGTGCGCTCTGTCTTCGCTGCTATGTATGGGAAAAGGAAAGCAAGCGAGCGAGAGAGGGAGAGTAAACGGCGCGCACTTGTATGATATAGGTTTAGCAGCGAGGGCCAAGCTGCAGAGGGTTTGTGTCTCTGCTCAGTTCCACCAGCTGTCTCTGAGCCTCAGACCAGGTGGCCAGCGAACTGGAGTGCCCTGTGTGCAGTTCCTGTCGGCCTTCCAGATAATAGCCAATGAACTCAATGCCCCCTTATTTGTCTCATTACAGAGGTAGCACTGCCATCTGCAGGCAGCTCGAGGCAGAGCTCTGTGCAGATATGGATTGTTTATGACTCAAGTTTTTGCACCAATTTTTTTTTTCTAAGAAATCTTGACTTGAACTGAGCAGAGCAGCGGGTCACCAGAAAAATGCACTGCCGTGCCCCACCCATGGCTCTTTTAACCTTGCACTGTTTTCTTTCACAGAAGGCAGCAGCAGCCCCATCTGAAGGGGGGAAACGCAGAGGAAGACCTAAGAAGGAGGTAAGAGTCCCTGGACAAACAGTGCAGCATCAGTGCTTGCATTTGTTTAAACCATTCCTCTCCCCAATTGAATTATGATTGGTATGACTGTCTGCAGGGCAAAATTGCATTTGCCTAATTCCCTTGCCTGCCTCCTTCCTCTCAGACAAGTCATTTTTACTCATCACAGCTATTTCGGTTCTCGGGTGTTCATTTAGAGCAGCTTCTTGGTAGCGTAGAGGCCTCTAGACACCAAGACCTAATGCACAGGCAAACCTGAACCTGCATGACAATTTTCTCCTCAAAGTGTCCCGAACTGACAGCATGACTTCCTTTTCTGTGACTGCAGAATGAGTTGCCAGACTACGTACAGTCGGTCAAGGAAGCATGTTTAATCTAGGAAGAAATTGCGGTCTTGTAGTAACATTCTGTCATGTGCATAAGTGGTTAGGGCGTACTCTGAAAGAAGTCTGGATTGAATTAGTCACAGAATGGAATGAACCAAAGTTACCCTCCTAAATATCCCTCTCATTTTTATGAATGAACATCTTGGGCTGCTGTGAGTGTGAGAAGGAAAGGCGAGAGCAAAAGCAGGATGCCTCATTGTGACTCACCACTCTATGAATCACTTTTCACTACAGATGGCTCACCCTTCCCCTGGGTGTTCTTCATGCTGCAGTGGTTTTTCAAAGAGATTTATAATATTTGTGTTTTTTCATGTTGGTACTCGGGGGGGCTATGAAAAGTAAAAACAGTCACGTTGAGACATGAATCACAGGCAGCTATTGTTGCTGACTGTTGATGGCACTTGAGAGGCATTTTCCTTGTGGGCGTAGTTGAGACCTGACTGGACTTTTTGTTTTTTTTTTCTCTCTTTCTTGCTCCTGTCACAGGAGAAGGAAGAAAAGGCGTCCCAGGAATCTTCTGAGGAGGAGGAAGAAGAAGAGGACCAGTAATTCACAACGCATGCTACCTCACTCAACATACTGACTTACTGTTAACCAGAATTGGGCTGTATCTCCAACACCAGTGCCACCACATGACCACTGTTCACGACAAAGCCCTCTTTGCCAAAAAGGAGGGTTTAAACACAGTACAAATATCATGCAACAGCACTGGATAGAACGATGGACCTTGCTCAAGCATAGATCTAAGAATTACATGAAAGGTATCAGCCCTCTTCTCTTCATGTCATGTTATCCCAAGTCTTTTATACTGGACAAAAGTGTGCTCAAAGGAGCCTGGACGTTTCCACTTTTTTCCTCTAAAGATGGTTCGTAGGACATTTTTCTCTGCTTAATGTTACTTATTTGTTGTTGTACCCGCATCTGAGATGGTAGGGCATATAGATTTCTCTCCATGTTTTGTACTGGACAAAGGTGAATTTTACCTATTACTTCTTCTTTTTTTTTTTTTTTTTAGTTTATTTTTTTTGTGTGTGTTTGTGTGAAGTGGTTAACCTATCCTTTGCATCGTATCATAGATGGAGTTGAGCTTCAGCGTCTAGAATGAGAATAGGTAACTGATGGTAGAAGTGTATTTTTTTTTCTTTTCCCCCCCATTTCTAACCTACATAATTACCCCCCTTTCTCACCAGTAGAGCAGAATCACCCTTACCCACTCCTCTCCAAAACCCACCTATGCTTCTCAGACCTCCTTCGCAGTCCTCGGCGTGCAGAGGGGAGATGTAAAGTGTATCGTTTAGTAATCAGAATAGTCTGATCAGACTTACTGTTTTGTTCCTTCGGGTTACATACCATTTAAGAAAAAAAAAAAACATGAGTGTGCTGCTTTTCATGTTATAATAAAACTCAAGTCTTTTTTGATATAATGTGTGTGTTTTTAAGGATAGGGGTTGGCAGAGTTCTAGGCTGAGAGCATCAGTGTCGTTTCTTCAGGGAGCTTTTACAAATGCTGTTACATTGGTGTCTTTGTCTTTCACATGGTCCTCAGTTTCCAAGCGCTCACTCAATCACTCGCAAGGCAAATCGCAATTTGTCACACAAGGAGTTTGATTGTAATAGTGGATAGTTGGTGGCACTGCTATCCAACAGGGCTGTACGTTTCTCATTCCATCTCGCTCTCACCGCTTCACCTAGCTTGGTCCTTCTGTCATCACTTAGTACAGTAATATACTTTCTTAGTCTTCGAAGATGTGTGTTGTATGCCGTCTGCTACAGGAAAAAAAAAAGGTGTTTGTGTTTTTTCTAAGTGTCAGGGAACCCGCGGTCACAGTCCACTTAACTGGGTTTTTCCACACACCTAAGCTGCTACAACCTCAGTTACAAAACCCGGAAAACTGCAAACAGGCCATACAGGGCCTGGAATTTCATACCTCACTCAACAGCTTACTTTACCATATAATTGCATTTAACTGGTTTTCTGTTGTTTTTAATGTAACCTCCGGCATGAGTTGGAACGATGTCGTTATTACATAGTTTGTGTATTTTTTTTTTTTTTTTTTTTTAACCTGACTGAAATGAGGTATCTAAGATATCAAGTTTGTGATTGTGTGTGCATTCGCAGCACGTCTTTGCTCGTTCATAACAAGAGCTCGCAGACAGGTTGTATTAAATGTGTGAAGCAAGTCAGGGAGACCTGTCAGCTTGACAACTGTGTTCGCTGACTGTGGTAGATTAGCAGGTGTGTTTTTATCCGTTTAAAAAAAAAAACTCTTCTGGTGCACTGAAATATTGGTTCAGATTTTCATGGACAAATGTTTGTGTGTTTGTGATAGACTGGGCGCTCTTTCCACTTAACTGTTCTGTTGGCCACAGTGTGTTTGGCACTACCACACACAGCCCACCCTCGCCATACTCATACTACCGGTTATTTCATGTCTTTTTTTTTCCTCCAAAATCCTCCAACTACTCTTGACAATATCAGTGTCATTTTACATACCAACATCTTGCATCCGTTCATTTATATACTGTAAACTCAACAGGATGGGATCATTCTTTTTAATGTACACCGTATATAAATGTACAATGTCTATATTTCTATGGTGCCCTACAACAATTTGTATCAGAAATGGTCAATAAAGAGAATTTTCTTTGTCATTTCTGTGTCCCTTTTTCTTAAACATCTGTTGCCTTTTTCCACCCAAAGGCTAAAGCACACATGCAGGTCAATACAATATGCACTGAGATTTACTTTGAAAAATTTGAACATTCCTATTAATAAAACTGAAAATCACAATTACAGTGCAAAAGTCCAAGTTATATTACTTTATTCACATGTTCAGTGTCTCAATCAGTCCATAAATTCTCTTCCAGAGCAAACAAAAAGTAAAACAGTCTGAAGCTGAACTTTGAAACAGCACTGCCAAATCCACATTTTCATCAGTAGTTATTTGATCGATCAAGTGCAAACTTGTTATCAGAGGCTTTTAAAGTTTACCAAGAGTTTCACCAGTGCAGATCAAAGTCATATTGGATATTTCAAGAGTTAGAGTTGTGACTACCCTGTAATATTTTTTATTAATGAAAAATAAAGTCTCTAGATAATGCATAGAAAATGAACACTGAGATGTAAAGATGACTGGGGAACATTAAAGAACATGTTCCAGAGTGAAGATGTTTTCAAGTCCAAAAGTGACTGTAGAAAACATCCATGTAAAAGCTCATTCTGAAGCACCAAGATGTCATATTTGTTAATGTCAAGCTTAGGCATAATTAGTCAAATAACATTTATGGTCACAGCTACTACAATACACGTTCCCCTACAAAAACAGTTCTAACAGTACTATTAATTTAGTTAACATTCACAAATGCAAGGCAAATAAAGGTTAAGAAAGGCTGCAATTCATCAAGAAAAAAAAAAAACGAAGTTTCCTGAGTGCCTGGTACAGTCAGACCTATGGCATTCATCTGAACAGACTCTTCAGCTGGAGGTAAATTTGTGCTGGTGCCGTGCCTTGCAGACAGGACATATTTAGGGCACTAGTCACAAGTCATTTTGGGGATGAGAGGAGGTTGGTGTTATTTACTTATATCTGGCATTTCATGCCATTGGTACGAGTCAGAGGATTTGGCGAAACCACAAGAAGATCTGGATCATGGGGCAGCTTGTTAAATCCTGGGTGGAAATTAAAACCAAAGAGGGTGTGTATATCCTTTGACTCAAAATGATACAATAAAATGAAATTTACAAAATCCAACAGCTACAAGTGTGATAGATAAGTTTATGGCCTGAGGTGAAAGGGGGGGAGTTACACAGTTCTTGTAACATGTATCTGCAGGTCATCTCTTTGTGATTAGGCAGAAAGGTTGAATTTAATACCTTTTGTTGTATTAATCTTTCAGGTGACTGAAAACGGCAAGTCACCACTGAAAGAATGGACAACCCCAGCCTTCATGCTGTCATCCAAGAATGTAGAATCGAACTTGCTCAACACTGGCCCAGATTTGGCACCCTCAGACCTCTGGAAGTATGATTCACCAACTTCTATAAAGAAGGGATCCATGTTTTATGACCGCTGGGGTAAGTGTGTAAATGTAGGAGAGAACTATGTGTAAAAATAAATGTGCAAAGTTTTCTAAAATTAACTCATTCTACCCTAGACCGTGAACTTATAAAGCCCTCATACAGCCCTCTTATTTCTACCTTAATCAATATCAAACATAGAATTTATAACTCTTTCTGAACATGACATTTCATGTCAGCAAATGTGACACTCTTTACACATTAAGTTAAAGACTCCTTGTTTGATTTTGAAGCACCACAAACAACCTCTGCACAACAACCTTTGCAGGTACTGATCACAAACCCTTTCACATCAGGAGTAAGGATTTTTATCTAGTGCAGACTGGTCATATCTTACCACAATCTTTTCTCAGCCCCCAAGTTATATTCAGTACAGGAGCCTACTGCAACCCACAGGAAGATACATAACTGCTTGCCACACATCACCCACAACAACAGTGTAAACGTAAACAACAGAAGAAACCAACAGGAACTTGTATCTTTAGCTATATACCGGCTTTCTTAGCTTTGAGTCAATCCAACACAGTAAAATGTCTAAATAAATAATTTAAATAAATAAATTTAAGGTACTGCATTTGTTAGGCACACAGGATTGCCATCAGAAGCTTGCAAATGAACAGTCTCTCTGTTGGTATGTAAGACAGGAAAAACAAAACTGCTGACTGTTGCTGACGTGCTTAAAGATAACAGCAAATGGTAGCAAAACCAAAAACACAAAACAAGAAAGTCTTTTTTTTGCATTACTTCAAAAAATGACTTATCACTGTGGCTGATCGTTGTCTCCACAAAAAAATGTTTTATGCCATCATTTACCATCATGCATTGACGTCTTTGGTCAGAAGAGGGCGTCGCTGTTGATAACTTCTAGCCCACCCTTGTACAATCTGAGGACAAAAAAAAAACAAAAAACAAAAACAAAGTTAAAGTTTAGTTTAGCAATCACTTTTAAAAGGCGTAACTTAGATATAATAATGTTTAAAACAAGGATGAGTAAAATGAACTGGAAAAATGTGAGCAAAGGATACCACAAAACCCCAGCAGATAAAACGTGATTTGTGTAAACTGAGCCTTTAAGGCCAAATAAAAAATAGTTTTGTGTGCCCATGTTAAACATGATATGATGGCTTTATTTCCTATCTCACACATCCTCAACTTGGAATAGAAGTAACTGAGCAACTCTGCCCCTGGTCAATATTGCCACCTAGTGTTTTTAAAGTCTAAGTGCATACTTAGTGACAGGGATCAAGCAGGCCCTTCACTAAATTTAAATATTGTTAATCCAGCCTTTACTGTCTATTTCTTTTTCTAACATCTCTAAATTTGAATTTGTATCATCTGCAGTATGAGAGGAGTTACAGAAGCAGGTCAGACATTATTTTTAAACCTCTTGAAAGCATGACACGTGTACACACTGAGGTAGATCTGTTCTTGCATTTACTCAACATGAATACAGATTCTAGGCACTGTTTGGAAGACAAACTTTGTTTATAAATTATTTAACTATTTAAAACTATTTTGCAACATTTACCTACTTATCAAAAATATGATCACTTTAAAAGGAACCAAGACTAGCCGGTGACTGCTATTGTGAGAAATTTTAAGCCTGCAATTAAAACAAGTATTGCAAAATTTCTACTATACTACTGATACTACTACTACTTCTATACTTTCTGCTCTACATTTTGTAACTTTGTTTTTACACTGAGGAGGAAGTGACTGACCATTTGAGGAACTGCTGAGCAACCGCACAATGAAAAGAAAGACATTGAGTAAAGAGAGGTGACAGTAGAAGCTTTTTATGTTCAAATGCCATATTAACCTGTTTTAATGTATGAAAAAAAACTAAACACACACACATGTTTTATGGCAGCATTGTAATCTGACCCACAACAGTATGAAAACCAATAGTGCATCTTACCCTTGTGTCCTCTTCTCTCCACAGCATTTCTTGTTCAGCTTCATTAAGTTCCTCTGAAGGATCATATGTGTAAATTGGTAACAGCTGATGACGAAGTCTGTCAATTCTAAAAGAACAAAATAATAGAAATCAAACACTGATTTAATGAATCAACCAAAAGACTGAAGTTTCACAATCCAGTTTATCACATAGCACTGTGCAAAAAAAATCAATATACAGAGATTAAAAGCCTCACCTCCTTCTCTTACGAATATACATCACCTGAAACAGATAAAGTAAAGAGTGTTACATGAACTGTGTATAAATAGGCCTCTTAATCTGACTTACTATGGGCTATTTTCATGTTTCCTTAGCTATATGTAGGTCAGTCCATGCCAATCAAAACATCTAGCCAGTAGCCACTCACCACAGCTGCAGCAATCCCAATGGTGGTGACGAGGAGAAAAGGTATCAACACATAACCGACTGCCACATCCCCATCAATGATGGCAGGAGGCGGAGTAGTGCTGTTCATTGCATATGTTCAGGTAGCGGGGACGCAGGGGGCTGCTTGTGTAGGGCCTTTACAAGCAGCAAACCCCCTCTGTGTGGCAGACACCGTGCAGCGGCTCTGTCCTCAAGCTGCCCGCTTGTTGTTTCTGCCTCATCCTCGTCGTTCATGTGACTCCCACATGGTATCACTGCCCTCCCTAATCAGCGAGAACCTGAAGGGCCACGGAATCAAGGAAGTTGTAAGGTCATATGGTGGCAATTAAGTTACCCAACCAAGTTATTTATATGTCAGTTTTATTGTTCTGAACTAAAACATTAACCATTGTTAACATTGGAATTGCCCGGTGAAAGCTCCGCATAGACCTGACGGCTGTAAACATACTAGCAAACGTCACTAGCTACAAAACATCACGTTAGCTAACGTCACCGTTGGATGCGCTAGTAAATAATATACCGTTCCCGACAAGCTATTTAATTCCAATACTGCAAACTGAATTAAGTCCTAAGCATTAAGACACACTCTAATAAGATGTATTTGATAAAAACGAGCCCTTTTTTATTTGTTTTAAAGAGATTGGAGAAAAGTCTTACTCACTGTGAGATATGCTGAGCAAATGTTGTGAGGACCGTTATGTTGTTGTGGTTCGCAGCTTGTTTTCCGTTAGCAGCGGCTATAGTAGCACTTCCTGTCCGAATCTTTCAGAATAAAACCGGTCCCACCTTAGTCCCGCCCCCAACCACACGGCAGATGAAGTGCTCGTTCATAAAAGCTCGCCCCTGAGATGCTGTGCTTGTACCAATGTGCTATGGAAAGCGCCGAGGCCCAAAAAAATATTGTTTAGCAAGTTTTATCTTGTTTTTTAGAAATTGTGAGTCAATTTATGTGTATTGGGTAGCATTATTACAAAAAATTTAATTTCAATATTGTACACCTTTGGTAAAAATGCATGCTCATTTACATGACTGTGATTTTTAAGTTAGGTATCTTAAAAGGCACAATATCTCAATTCCACTTTATCTTGATGATATGGTTTTGTATTCAGACATGCAATGCCATCCAGATACATAACCCAACTCTTTTTTAAAAGATCACATGGGACCTTTAAAGTACTACCGCATAACTAGGTTGGCCACCTTGTTTCAGATATATTTTCATTCAGTATTTTGAAATACATCATGTATCCAAAAAGAAAATGCACACAATAAAGTTAACATTATTATATGGCCATCAAGTAGCAGTCGATGTAACAATCTCAAATGCAATCATTTCCAAACAAACAATTTACCAATAATTTTAGGAAGTGCAGTAATACCTTTTTATGCAATCATGTGTTTTACAAAGTGATGAAACTCAGACTTACGATCTAAAATTAGCTTTAAAATCAGACAAAACAAGTACAGGTAAGTTTGAGAAAGTTAACAGGAAGAGTTCACTGACAATATGTTCAAATCAAAACAAAACATGTTGAACAAAGTTCCTTTACTTTCTCTTAAGTCCCGATTAGAATATTTTTTTAAAATCAATTTATGAAGCAAACAAGATGAAACTTGTCCATACATATGGATTATAGTTTTGTGATTACACAGAAGGTTAGTGCAGGATGATGCACATCAAAGTAATTCAATCAGTCAAATTACCCGTTTTTATTGTTATTGTGTTATTTGTACTTCTTCTTTCAATAATACAAAATGACAAAGGTTTTAATCTTAAAAGGATGACTCTGTATATAACTGGAAGGACTTAAAAAAAATTATACTCAAATATAGTAAAATTTCAGAAATACATGAGTCCTGGCAATTATGATTTTCAGTGGTGTTTGCATATGCAATATTAATCTTAACTTGAACACGATGCACCTTAATAACAAATACACTATGCCATTCTATTGATATATATAAGCACAAAACTGTGCCATAATATGTAGGTTAAAATGCATAATGTGTATTTGTGTAAAATAACTCTCAATTAAAATCAGAGGAAAGAAAGTGTCTGTGTATTTTTTACCATTTACAGCATGTTTAGTTGCACTGCCGCTCCATTACCACTAGATGTCACTAAACATCTTTGATTTACAAAAGCACAGCATTATTAAGGGCAGAAATCATAATAGCTAATGACTGTTGATACTCCATTTAAAAGGACTTGTATGTTTAGTTGATGTGCTATAATATTAATTTATGACAATCTGTCAGCACAGGTTAATCAGTAGATAAAAATAAACCATAAACAAGACACAGCAGATCCCAAAATGACAGCAGCCTGAGGCTCCCTCCTCACAACGCTTTGGTTTCTTTGACATTAAAAGAGTATTTGATTACCACAAAAACTCTCAGTATAATCACCTCAAGACAGATTGAACTGCCTCAACAGTAAACACAATTTAACCTCAGTAGAAGGGGGGAGGCATTGAGGTGGCATTGTTTTATCAAAGGAGAGAGAAAATAAAGAGAAAAAGCCTTAGTCAAGATTTCACTCCTGACAGGAGCTGTTAGTGTTCACAGTTGAATACAGTTTTGAATTTAATAATTTGCATGTCATTATAAAATGTTTTTTGTAGAGGTTAGAAAGAGGTTATGCACATGTCTGACACTTCAATGTAGCATACATGTTCACCTCTGATGACCAACACTTTTGCAGCAGTTTGTGACTGATTAAATGAACAGTCTGTATCGATGGTTCATTGTAATTAGCATAAAGTTATTGCTCCAAAGCCAGCATCCAGTTGATCTGCTTTAGGGCATATCCTCCTCCATCAACCTTATCTCCACAGAACAAACACCTCCTCTCTTCACCATGATTGTGTTAGATTTTGAGAGATTTTGGCAGAGTGTTTTGCTTCACTGAGAGCTGAAATAACCAGCACTGCAAAAAAAAGAGGATATTCTTTAACCCAGTTTAACAGAGATGTTTCCTGGTAGCTAATGTCAGTGTTTTCATTTCATTTCTTTATTGCAGTGAACAAGATAATTATCACATCTGATGGATTACACGCTGATGAAAATTTAAAAGGGTTATCATTTCAAAAATGGGTGCTGTAGCTCATAGTTTCCCCATTGATACAAAGTGCACTGAAAAAGGACTGGTAATGGAAAGAGTTTGCATTGTGAGCATGAGTTGATTATATATGTGCTTGAACATGTTGTAATTGCTTTACAAATAAGAATCAGGAAGTTCTTTAGTTAATAAATGAAATTGAAAATGTGCTGTGATGCAATGATCAGACCTGGGGTTAAAAAAGTTTACTTATAAAACACTATCATTTGAATCTCATGTTCTAAGTCTTTGCTGAAATCTTCACATTGATGAACCAACTTTACACTTTTTACCATCACAATGTGTTTTGTGAAGCTAGCAAATGAATCCGACCCAAGAACATTCAAACATGAATCAATCTAAAAAGTGACAAAGATGACAAGATTTCAGTGTTGCACTTCTCTGTGACCTCGCAGCATGTCTAATACAATCTAACCTATATATGGGCAGCATGGTCTCCCCTCTGTTTACAATGCTTGTGGTCCACTGAGTGTGTTGCAGCACTTCACTGTCACGTTGTGCTGCCAGTTAGAGAGCATTTCTACATGACGAGCAGGTGAACAGACCTTCCTTATGTACCTGCCTTATGTACCTTCGGCAGTGGATGGAGAGACACTGGGCCTGTTTGGCAGTCAAAGGAAAAGAAAAAAAAGGATCACTCCATGTCCCTCCCCTGCAGTGTAGTGCATGTGGGCGTGATTGACAAGAGAGACGGTGACGCCTCCTCTCACCATCCGCTGTCCCTATTGGTTGGAAAGTGGAAGTCACATCTGGGGCTCTCCCCATTCTAAATGATAAACATAAATTGCAGGATCATTTTTTAAAAAATTATGTATGATGAAAGATTGTATTTTCACATATTAAAATATAGTTTATAACAAAACTTTCATGTTAGTGAAAATTCAAAAATGAAAATTACCCACTGCCCCTTTGCAGACGCGAATACATCTGGCAAAGTTCCTCTAAGCTCATGTGGCAGATGTTGGGAGGGGAATTTGAAAAGTCCTTTTTCCTAGTTGCATTAGCTCACTCGTTTCCCTGCAGCCTATTTCTGTCGTCCATTGAAAGAAACGCGCTGGGCCATCCCCCCGACGCGCGCCTGTGCTGTGGAGCTCCCCCTTGCTGCGTGCATCGTGATCTAGTGGATGCAGAGTCTTGCAGAGAACGCAGGGTCACCTTCTGTCACTGCAAGGGGAAATACTGACTAAATTGCAGCATAGACTGTTAGGTAGAAGCGCACCTCGACAGCAGGCAGCATCTCTGGTAAGTCTGTCTGTGTGTCTGCTCGGTGTCGATGCCACATTGCTGCACAGGAAAGAGAAGCTGAGCATCCTTTTTAGCAAAGGGCGACGCAGGAATAAAGGAATCTCGCTTCATTTGTCGTCGTTCGGCTCATATTTCATCCCATCTCTTCTGCGAGAACGGCCAAGTACAACAGATTCATTGGCAATACTATGGCTATTGCAATTTTGAATTATGCATGCGTCATCTTATATGGTGTACCGTTTGCATACGCCAAGGGTGAAAAGGACTATCTTGCATCATCTTGGATTACTATCACGGGTTTAGCTCTCCATTGAAACTAAATTCCCAAGTCGTTTAGTTTCATTTTGCACAGTTAATCTTATGTCCTTGCCTTATTTGAATGTATAGGATGATGCAGGGTGTTGTTTTTTACTATGCAGCTGTTCCTGTTGTCCTTTGAATTGCCAGCATGAGCGAATGTGACCTCAGTGTCTAAACTGTATCAGCAGTGGATGATGTTTTTCTGCTTAAATATTCTCCACTAAAAGATCCGCACAGGAAATTTCATTATAGTATCAAAGACAATTGCCGTGTCACACTCTAGTAGATGGAGATGGTGGTCAAGGCTGGGGAAGGATTGCCATTTTATGTTCCTTTCCATGCGCCAAATGAGTAAACAAAACCAGATATGTGAAGTACGTCGATCAAACATGTCGTAATTATCACTACTTTATCTATATTATGGGTTTTATTTATACGAATGCACTGCATACGAGTCAGTGATGTTTTTTTGTGTTTTTTAAAAGGATTTCTCGGTGAAATGGACGCGCATGTTAATGAGAGCACTCCGCTCTGACGTTATGTAATTGGTTGTCACAGCACAGCAAGGAGCCATCTCTAGCGTCATTGTTTTTTTTTTCTCTCTCCCTTCTGACAAACCAGCAGCACCATCAGAGAAGGAGCATCCTGTTTTCTACATGGGATTATGTGCATGTGGTCCTTTAATCATTCATCAAATCTGCTCCCGAGCTGAAATGCATCCAGGCTTACAGCTGACTTTAAGTGCCTCAGAGCCACGTTTGTGCGTTCAGCAGCGGAAATGTTGTCCTTTGCTGTGTTTCTGCTGCTGTTTAATGGTAGCGTCACTTCTTTTTCATGTCTCCTATCAGAGCATGCAGCCTTGCCTGAGAGCTACCATCCACGGTGAATGCATGGTTGATTAAAGGGCTGCTGTGTGTGTGTGTGTGAGTGGGGGTTTGCATCAAACCCTGCAGCCTTTTCAGCCTCATGGTGACGTAGCAGCTGACAGGCAGGTCGCTCGTGGCCGCCTCGGCTTGTTTTGGAGCTGTCCGAGGTGCTGAATCCACTGTTTGCTGGAGTGCGTGTCTGTCAGCAGTCAAGGTGCCCCCAAGAGAGCCTGACATGAGGCTGCAGAGGAGAGATGATGATACTGTCAGGGGGGGTAATCCAATTGCATTGCAAAAGTGGGGGGAGTGAAAGAGTGCTTGCTATTTATTAGCAGACTCACTCTTCATGGTGGAGACAAGTTATAAGCGTACCACCAGCAACATCCTCCTATCTGCTTCTCTATTTTCATCTATGTCCATCTTCATGTCTGTCTTCAGCGCTGGTTTCCAGCCTCTATCGCTTATGACCCCAAAAAATGAGGACAAAAACCTGTGTGATTGTGGCTATGTTAACATTTCATTTGAATTTTTACACTTCTAAACCAATAAAGATGTTCATTATATCTCAAATCAAGAAATATAAGCACGATTAAGGAAACTATTATGATTCTGTGCAAAGAAAATGTTTTATTTTTGGCCTCATTTGGAAAATTCTGTATCAGATCTTAGTATATTTTATGGTATTGACTGAAAATGTGTCCAAATATAGAAAACTTTCTTGTAGTGAATCAGCAGTCAGATGGTTCCTGATTTTAATCACAAACTTGCCAATTTAAGATAATTCTAGGTGGGCAAAGAACTTGTGTACCTGCATATGTTTATGCAGCATTTGAAAGAGGAATATGTAAAATTCCTGCAGTGAATGTCTAAAAATGACCATACCTGTGTTACATGTTTTGTTCAGTTGTCCTTACACTATCTTAAAAATTTCCAAAAATATTCAAGAAAACAGAGAAATTTGTGGGTTTGTATCATTTGCATTGATTGTCAATGGTGTTTTATCCTTTTTACCTCCCTCTATAGCTCCTAAAACGTCCAGGAAAGCAGGGAAACACCAGATGATACATCATCAAACTCCATCGTTTATTGGTGTTAAAATCGAAAGAAGAGAAATAACATACTGCTTGTTGGCTTACGAGAGAAAAAAGTCTATTTTGGTATCAGCACTGAAACTCAGATGAGAGCTCACCTTCGCTGCTTGAGCATTTGTTTGTGTCTGAGTCTGTGCTCGTCTGTGTCCTTGAAAGGCATAGAGCTATTAATTAAGTCAAGGCTACTCTTCCCTTTGCCTTTGAGGCTGTGTGTTTATTTTTTAAAGCTACAAGTATGTCCTCTCTAGCTTCCTGTCGTGTCTGCAGCGCTGCTCATTTTGTGTTTTCCATGCTTGACCCATTTTGTCTTTGACAAAGGTGAGACAGCATCTTCTTGCTCGGAAATATAATTATGATTTGCACTCATGCAGTCATGTAATCTGTCATAGGAGACATAGTGATCATGTATAGCAGGCTTAACCCAGGAAGCAACAATGGTGGCTTTGGGCCAAACGGTTAGTTTTTAATCGGACTCCTCTACACTTTGGTTTCTTTTTGTCCGTGTCCACATTAACCGACAAAGGATTAACAGGAGCGTGGGATTTATGGGAAGCACTGCAGTCGAAGCCATTGTCATTTGGTTGTTTGGTTCTTCTGTAATGTGAGATATCTGAAACAGGTGCACAACTCCTAACAAGTGAGGCCTGCTTTGTTCTCATCACATCGCATGCCAGTTAGAACTACAATCAATCTTACTTAACACATCGCAATAACTTTGTTCCAGATTAGATCTCGCTCCCACGCTTGCTTATTTCATTACAGTGGATCGAGATAATTTGAGGACTAATAGAGGAGGCTGTGCAGAATACTGATATGTCCAAATTATATTTCAAATCTGAATCCAAGAGGCTGCGATTCTTGTCATATCTCTCTTTATATCTCACATTGAGGAACAACAGTTTACTGGTGTTGGTGACCTTTTGCTGTTGTTGCTGTGTTACATTGTCAGTGTTTGGTGTTTGCTAACAGTTCTGAGACACGATGTGTGAGGAGGAGAATGGACAACGTGTGAAATAGCAGTGTTATTTTATTTATTTATATATATATATATCCTTTAATGTGCTGGTCGATGAAAGGGTTAAAGGCTGCTGTGCCTCTGTTAAAGGACGAGATAGTGGTGTCTGACAAGGTGTGAAAAAAGAGGCAATACAGGAACAGAGAGTCTGAAGGGCAGCTGGAGTGTCTCATTTCTCTCAGTGCAGAGGAGGACACACACACAGGGGAAGTCTCTATCCTTGGTGGGAGATTTATGACATTGGAGATGATCAAAAGCAGCCGCGGCGCCATTTGCACCACGAAAAACAACCTTATTTTCTTTTTCTGGCCGTGAATCTGTTTCATTGAGCACGATTTCCTGCCAAAAGGCCAGAGAGATAAAAAGAAGCAGGCTGCTAATTCTTTTTCTAAATTATTGATGCGATAATCCGTTCACTAAATCTGATATGTGATAGCCAGCTTTCCATAATAAAGACTGTGCATCTACAGAAGGTGCATAACAGTATTGGAGGATTCTGTTTCTCCAGTTTTCTATTTAAATGAGTGTTTTTCTTTGTGTTGCAACATCACAAATGAGTTTCATGTGATCTGGTGCCTTTCATGCAGTGTCATCACAACATGTCAGTGTTTTCCTCCTCTGATTCATCATCATGTGCTTCAAACTGAGGCAGAGCCCTGATTTTAGTACGTGTCATGATATGTTAAGCATTTCAAAATGGAGTCCTGGAGTGTTAATCGATGGCATGAATCATGTCCTAGAGTTTGGATCAATACTGGCATGAATGGGGTTTGTTTCTGTGTTGTCTGTTGGCTCTTGGATGAACCTGTGAATGCAGCAGCTTCAGGTCGTTGTTTTGAACACTAGAGGGGGTGTTCCTCGTGGACATGTTCAGAGACAGAGTGGAGGACACAGAGATGATTCAATGCTGCCTTCTTGACTGGATGTATAAGCAGTTTATAGGAGAAACGCTGAATTGAGAGAGATTTTTAATCAGAAACTGGGGCTGAAACTGAGAAATATATAACATATCAGGCATTTGGCCCCTAAAATGTCATGATAAAATTGTGAAAAAGTCATTTTCTTGGAGCCCAGAGCTACGTTGACGTATGCTGTTTTGTCTGACCAACAGTCTAAAACCCAAAAATACCTAATTTTTTTCATGTATGATAAAGAAAAAAAGCAAATATTCACATTCAGAAAAACAAGAACCTTAACATTTTTGCCACTTTTGCTTAATAAATGATCCAAAGAGTTTCTTTTCTCTCTATTGACATATCAGTTAATCGAGTGATCATTTCAAACTGCAGCCAGCTGTTAAACGACTGACATCTTCATTAGGTGACTGCAGATCTCTGTATCCTTCAAAATACTGAACAGTCACACAACAAAAAAACCACCAGTGGCATAAAGTGACCATGACTCAGCAATTTAATCTGAATTTGTGCCAGAGTCTGTTGGAAGAGGCCGCTGTCAGGCTTCCCATGGAGCCCACATTTCCGATGATTTTTCATGTGATTGGTGGGCCGCTTCATCACCATTTTGCCTAAAAAAAATCCATCCGTCCATCCGTCCATCTGTCCAAACTGTTTATTCTGTTCATTTAGTGAAGGAGCAAAGAGCAAAGAGGAAAAGACTCTGTCAAAGGACATAAATAATTCTATTCAGAAAGTATTCAAACACAAATGCAGGAAAGAGAATAACAGTCACATTACACTTTCAGACTGAATAAGCTGAATGAAAGTCATTATAACCCCATTAACATTTTACACTGAATGTTTAGGTATTAAATAGAGAACAAGATGGCTGTATGATGACACGGGCACGATGCTGAAGCTGGAGCTGCAAAAAGCGATCGTTTTCATTCCTGATTAATATGCTGATTTTTTTTTTTTTTTTAATTAAATCACATCTCCCAAAAGCTCATTCAGGCAACTCAAAAATAGTCACTTGACATTCATATAAAACAAAGAAAAAAGAGAAGTTTGAACCAGTGAATGTTTACTTTGTGATTTTCCCCAATGAATTTCATGTCTATCGATCAATTATAACCAGGAGATTAAATTTTTTTAGCAATATATTTGTGTTAAAATAGTCAGTCTTTTTAGGTTTACTGTCTGTTATTTCTGTGAGATTCAGTGCTTGCAGGGTTATTGTATCGACATACTTTACATTATTAGCTCTATCTAATATATCAGCTGCATTATATTGCTGTTTAATGGCTTGTAGTGTGGGTGAGCAGTATGTGTTGGATTCTGTGTGGGCTGCATACCGTTAAAAAAGTGGTATGTGCTAGTGACTTGGAAAGGTTACACTTGTTATTATGAGTTACGTAATGCTGCATATATGCATTATTATTTGCTCATCATATATATATGTCTTCTGCTGAACAAAAATCAAATATACTAAGAGAATTCACACTTAAGAGTTCCTTCCCTTTGACCACAGAGAACATAATCACCTGGTCACATTGGCTGGTTTCTAATCCTGCCAACATTAATCATGTATTAGTGTATTACTAAAAAGAAACACAGGAGGCTGAGGCTATTTATCCTTCATTTTCCCACAGTGTCAGAGTTTACTAATCTCTTCTTGATTGTGATAGTTATAATTAGTCACAATTAAATTTATCTAATCTCTTAATATCTTTGCCTTTGTACAGATAATTGGTGTTTTGACGCTTTGTTTCAAACTTGTTGGGCTGATTTTCATTTAATTTCCCACTGAGAGTAATTTCACAGCACGTAAACTAACAATTTCCTGATGCTCCAACTGACCCTGGCATTTCTTTTTTTTTATGTCTTTGCACAGGTGATCTCCTGCAGGGGACCAACAGCTCTCTCTAAGGTTTATGGAAACCTGACCTCCCATTGGTGGAGAAGGTTTGTTTACTTGTTTCATTTGTCTGTTTTTCTTCATCTTCCCATTTGCTTGATCCTGAGTATTCACAGGTAATCCAGAAGGATTGTAACAGACTTTTTAATCACTTTCTGTATAATTTAGAAAGCTAAACACACCACTTGAGGTAATTAATAGCTTTTTGTCAATGCTGTTAATATTTAATGAGGGTGTTCCAGTCTGTTAATGGGCTAAGCAGAGGTCGTTTTCATCTCTTATTGGAGACTTTTGGATTGAAATGTTCTTTGTGCTGTGGTCTTGAAGTGTGTTCTGCATGTTTAACATAGTATACAGGATTACAGTTCTACTGTAGGGTTGCATTTCTCATTAGCTGCAGCTGATCGTGTCCACTGATCTGCTTTTTGTTTTGTTTTCTAGATGAGATTATCTCAGACACCAGGAGCAGCTCTGGCTGTCTCACAGGAGTAAAGAATGATAACTCAGGAGTGATTATTGATTTCCTTGTTTGATCTCTCTGTTTTGTGGGCATTATGACAGAGCCTCGCTGCAGCAGGGAGGGCGAGGAACTGTTTGATGAGAGCATGACTGTTGTTTGTAATGCGAGAGGCTCATTAGAACATGACGGCCCAGTTCAGAAAGGCCTCTCCGGGGATCCTGTGCAGTTTGGACTGGCAAAGAAAGCTGGGTCAGAAGAATATTGTGTGTTAAACTGGAGGTAAACAAAAAAATACTCATTGGCTTAGCGGGAGCTCAAGATTCCTGTTAAAGAAATACGGCTGCAAAGAAAAGATCAACAACATGTTAGTTTAGTCTTTTCTCTGACCTCTAAAGCTACATCACCACCTTCTTTCACAGAAACACTATTCATATCATGTTGCATAGTTGATCTTTTTAACTACTTGACCAAAAAAAAACTTAGTCATCTTATCATCTTGCTCTTAAATATTTAATTGAGAACAAAATGTAATGATTTGACTCAGTATTTTCATAATATAAATATGGGATTATTTAAAAAAATACATTAACTATTCATGCACAAACACCTCTTTATATTAATGGATAGAACTTTATTAAGTGTCCTGGTCAAAGGTAAAGTCTTCATTTGGAATTATTCTCTAGTATTATTTCGAGAAAGTCTTAAAACAGGAAGCAAGTATTTAAGGTGGTAATGCACTACATCTGTAAAATCTTGCTATATTTTACAAAAACAACAGCTTCATTCAGTTCAAGGAAGAAGAATCTGGAGTTGAGGTTTAATTATATCCAGTTATAATGTCTAAGGAGCAAGTAATCAAATAAAACTGCACATTTCATTTAAGCAGCGTGCTATCTGCACTCAGCCACACATGGCCTACAAAAACGTGGAAAGTAGGATAGTGATATTTTGATTCCTTAAAGTCAGATTTAGAGTTGAGCGCTGCTGCCTCTCCATGGCAGCTGAGGAGGTCGCCCAGGCTTAGTGGCTTGTTTTATGCCTTCAGGTCGGTTAGCCAAATTTTTACACAGAAACATTTACACCAGACTATTTATTTTCCGTCCATCTTTATTAAATTAGTCACTAGCACTAGTTTGGCTCATGATTAGACTTACCAAATCACTCACTGTCCAGGCCAAATTGGCAAAATCTGTTGTCAGAGCTGCCTCAAATAAACACTACATGTAAGTTCCAGTTTAAAGTATATGAGCTTCAGTTTACTGCTGTTTAACTTCCCCAGATCTGATCAAGGTTTTAGCTTTCGAGTGCTGAGTCATGACTTAAAGTTGCTCAATTGCTTGTTTACTGTTACTTCACTCTCACTGGAAGTGATTCCTGGTCCAGTTGTGAGTCCAAACCCATTATTTTTACAACTCAGGACTGATTTGAGTCTCAGTCTTAAGCCTTGTCACTGGACACACAGTGGAATCAGCCACTTACACTTCCTGAATGGCCTCAGGGTATTAGAGGCGGGTATAAATAGGGGCGTAAGATGATTACAGTCTGGACATTCGGTGGAGGAATCTCTGGGTAAACTGGTGTGATTGCTTGTATTCTCCTGTAGATGTACACTGCATTAACACTGTTATTTTATATTTTACCTTGCTCTGGCATTTTGAGGGAGAAAGCTTCTTCTTCTGTTGGTGGTCAGTATTCAGGAGCACACGATTTTCCATTTATAGAAATCTGAGTCATTGTGGCTGAATGGATGACGACATCAGTTGGTTGTTCATGAAATTCTGTAACAACATTTCTGGTTCATGGAGGTTGATTTGTTATTCATTTGTTTGATCCCCTGATTTTTCTCATAGCACCTTTATGAAGTTGACATGTATGATTCTTAGTACAGTTACTTTTCAGCTATTGAGTAGATTACCTTTCTTATTTTCTCCCCAGGACAAATTTTAACCACTTTTGTAGTCCACTGACAGTCTCTCTTGTGCCATCATTAGGTCTAAATATAAATTTGTATTTTAATTTATGGGATCAAATACCTGCTAAACTAAAGACACTCGCTTCATTCTCAGCTGTGTTGGGGTGTTTATTAGTAGATGCTAGGATGCTGACATGATAAACCAAGATGGTGTTGGTCATCATTTTTCAAAGGACAAAGTAAGATTCAGTGAATTATGTAGATTTTCATGTTGCTCTGTAAACGCATCTGCCTTTCTTTTGTCAACATACACATTACTTTAATCAGGAAACATCAACTTTCTACATCATTTGTTACAGGAGATGTGAAAAGACCTTTTATTTATTTTTGAAAATAGAATTATATTTACAATCTATGAGATATATTTTCCATTTTAGTTGGAATACTCTGTAGCACTCCTCCTTTGCAATAGCTCCACCTCCCACTCTCTGCATACCTCATAAATTCACATACACACATGTGCAGGCGGTGAACTTGAAGGCAGCCAATCAGTATTCAATGCAGCATCAGGCAGCTCAACGATAAGAAGGCGGAAAGCTGGTGTCTTTGAAGAGCCACATTCCCAGATTGACTATTGCCTTTCTCATTTACTCCCCCCCTTCCTCTGCTGCTCCTGTCTTCCCGGACTTCAGGAAAAACAGGACTGGAACCAGAGCCTCCGTCCTCTCTGCTCCATCTCACAGCCCCTGCTGCATGTCTGCAGTTCATTCCTTCAGCACCGTCCATCACAATATGTCTGTCCCCCCGTTCCTCCTCTCCTCTCTGCCTCTGTGGTCCGTCTGTTTCTGCCCTCCCCCGGCCATTTTTTTTCCCCCTGTCTTCACCACACTGTCACCAGGAGGCTTGTGGCAAGAGGCTTGACAGTTACATAACCACTGCAGCAGAGCATGGGATGCTGTGTTAAATTACAACTCAGTCAAGTGTGTGTGTGTGAGTGTGCATGTGTGTGGTTATAGGTTCTGAATGTATGTTTCTGCTTGGTAGTCAAATAGGACGTATGCATGTAGTATTCATTTGTCTTGAAGAAGCATTTTGGTGTGTATAATTGCAAAGACTCTGACATAGATAGCTCAACAGGGTAGCCAACATTGATTGGTATTAGCCCTCTGACTGCAATTTCATTTTAGTTCAAGATTCTCCTTGATCATTTCAACTCTTTTTTTTTTTTGATAAATCATGTTTGACAATTAATTTCTCTGTTAAGTATAGACAAGAGAGTGTACAGCATCGCTAGCCACTCTGTTAGCTTTGCTAAAGCACGCATGTGGGCTGAATGCTAACATCAGCATGCTAACATGCTCTTAATAACAATGCTAACATGTTGAGTTTTAGCAGTTATAATTTTTACCATGCTTACTATCTCAGTTTAGCATGTTAGCATGCTAACCTCAGCAAAGAAGCAGAGTATTGATCAAATGAAAGTTTTGACTTTGTGATTGTGCCAATTGAAAAATGCTGCAACAAAGTTATAACAATTCTTCCAAAGGAAAAATAAATAGATATGTTCAAAATTTTTGGGCAATCCATCAAATAGTAGTTGAGATACTTCACTCTGGATCAGTGTTGTGGACTGACCTATCAAGTGACATTGCCATGCCTGGAGTCAGCCATTAATGTGGCTAATAAAATTAGCCTCAATTAGCAGTGCAGGGAGACAGAAGGTAAGAGCCTGTGATTGGCTGCTTCTCACTGCAATGCCCCCTGGAATTTGTAATTCTTTCATGATGCATTTATGGTCCCAGTCTCTACCAGCAGAGTAGATTTTTTCATAGTTTTTCTGACAGTATTGATGGTTTTATTCCCATCTAAATGCTGGAAATGTTTCAGCAGCCAGTCACTTCGTCCAGTCAGATAGAAACCATAATTTTCACATCTGAATCCTGGATTGACACCTTATGACACCCCTGTCTCTGCTAACCCCTTGTAACTTACTTTTCAAATGGATTGCATATAATAATGATAAATATTCTACTTTGCTCTTTTCCTTGCAGTTTGAACTCTTCTCAGACCAGATCGGACAGATTCATGCCACCCACTTTGCTATTGCTGGTGTTTGCATCTGACAGCTGTTTTGGAAATGTTGTCAGATGAACTGAAGTGCTTTAAATAAACTTCAAAAAGTCTGTGTAGCTGAAGAGCCATGTTTCAAGTAATGCCTTTAAGTACCCAGTTTGTAGTAATAGTTTGAAACAAGGTTAGAGAGATTGAATCCAGTCGTTATGACTATAGCTCAGTGATTGATCTCACTGAGGGGCTCATTAAATTCTTAGTAGACATTTTTCAGCCTCTTGCGGCCAGTTAAAGCAGGTATGACTACTTTTAAATTATGCACTTAAATTGAATGTCAGATGTGTTGCAGTATTGAGCTTTGCAGGAGCATATTAAGCACCGAGAGAAAGCCTTTCATGTGCAGGAAGACAATTGAGGTTATGATAAGGTCGAATGGAGGCAATATGAGAGAGAGATGGCGTGCAGAGAAGTGAAAGATGGAACAGAGGACAGAAACAGTTTGATGGGGGGGTGGGGGGGTGGGGGAGGTAATCGCTCTGTGTCCTAAAAGAATCCTAGATGGAATAGATAAGACTTTTTTTAGTATAAGCTCAGTGTTTTAAGTTTTAAACTATGCTAGCTGCATCATTCCAGGATTTGCAGTGGTCTGATAGCTGGTCCTCTGCTGCAGTTTGCTAACGTGTCCTCTATGAGGCCATTTCATTGTGTGAGGTCATTATCTCATTGCTCTTGTGGCATTAGAGACCTTTAATCAAGCCAGATATTGAACCGGAGTCTGTCAGATGTCAAGTGGCATGTTGTGTTGGCACCCACCCTTCTCAATCCCCACCAGCTTCATGTGACCGCGACCTCTGACCTCCCCTGTAGGGTGGGGGAGGAGAGAAAGAACATTCACCCTACAGAAATCAATGTATCTTAACGATTTTTTTGAGTCTTTTCTCTTATTTACATCCAAGTGCTGGTGAATTATTCTGTGGTCTGATGTTTTGGGAGTTGAGCAATTGCACATCTGAGTGACTCACACAGTTACACAAAATGGTTATTGATTAAAAATGGTCAACAGGAAGAGACATCACACACACACACACACGCACACACATGAGGAAACAAACAATGATGCAGAAACTTGAGAGGTGCAGCGACTCACAGCACCTCTGGAGACATTCATGATCTGATAGCTGAGTCATCCTGCGCATCTTTGCTTTAAACCATGACCCACACAGCTTCCTGCACATGCAAAGGCCTGCATGGACAGCTGCTTCACAGCCTCACAGTATCTGGCTGTTGTGATCAAATAAAGATATATCAAATCAGAATAAGATGTGGGTTTTGATCAGTAGCTGTTTTATTGTTTTGAAGACATACTTATACGCAGAGTATCTGATGGAGTCGATGTTTGAGATGGACTGAAAGTAAAACCTTGATAGAGGTTTGAAGAGTCAGGTCATTTGATCTCATTTGGATCATGCAATTTTGAGTGAAGCTATGAGCTATAAGCCCTTATCCATTCATATATAATACTGTACAATATGTAACATTTCCACATCAAAATGTATAAAAGCAGCTAAATCCAAGTTATATGTACTATTGACTTTATCCCAGATGTCTCCAAACTAAGAGAAATCTGTAATTTAATTCAAGGTTACACTGTGTTTTATTTAGTTGTTAAGATTCGTAACACCAGTCAGAGAGTGAGGAAGGAAGTTGGCAAAACGTGACTAAACGTAACGGGAAATGAAATTTTGACACATCACCTCTTCTGTGAACATTTCTGCCTGAGTCAGTCAGACAGACAGACTTTCAAATGCAAAGGCGGCTTTTTAACAATGACATAAACAAATCCAATCGATCCCACGTTATTTCACAAGGTCATCAAACTATGTTGCTTGTTTTCACTGTTTTGATGGAGAGACATCTAACTGCTAAAATTATGCACTGTTTGCATTTAAGCACAGTAGGATGCACCTGATGTTTACTTTGTTGATTTCATTTTATGCTACTGGATACTTCTACTTAACAACAATTCAGAGCAAAATACTTTACTTTATACTACTTTGAATTTATTTGACACCTTTATCTTGTGGTTACTTATTAGGTTAAAATGAAATTCACAAACAAATGTGCAAGCATATCATGTTTCCTTTTGCCGTGTGAGAAAAGGCGCTGAGATAAAGAAAACCACACGAAGGAGATAAAACCACATTTATCTTCCTCGCTAATATCACAGTGTTTTTTCCAACTTGTTTTGCTCATCGTGAAACCTGAAATTAATAAAGCAGTCTGTCTGAGTAAACAGCTGTTTCGCAGGTTCTCATCTGTTGGTTAGTTCAGTAGTTAGCTGATGGAGGAGAGAGAGTGAAGATGAGAGCTGCTCTTCCCTAAATTCTGTTGCAGACTCCCCCGTCTGGATCAACATGTCAGGTCCTATTTGACTCTCCTCCTTCATGCCTCAGTGAGCAGGGAGGCTCACCGCACTCCATGTTCAGCTGATAAACACAACAAAACACCACCATCACCCCACAACCACACAGATATTCTCCACTCCCTCTCTGTCTCCACTGCTCTGTCTCTTTTTATCTAGTGCTGATTAGATTTTTAAATGAGTCTCTCCTCTTCAGCACTCCACCCGTCTCACTTCACAAGTTCTTCTGTTCTGTGTGCTGCTGTACGTCTATACTCGAGTACTTCCCACGTAGTCGAGTCTCTCACTGACAGCTGATGCTGCGCTGCTGAACCAGCCTTCCTGCCTCTGTCTAAATCATCGGTCACATGGTCGGCTTAATGACGGCCTCGACTGTTACGGCGTGTGTGAAGTCTGCACAAGGCAGGCTCTGTCTCCTGGCAACATCCAACAGCCTGTTTATCCCGCGCTGCGCCGTGAGATGAATCACATCTCTGTCCTGATGTGTTCAGCTGCCGTTCTGCCCCTCTGGCTTTCTCTATTCCCCTCAGGCCGGCCTGGCTGTCTGACCGGCTACATCCCGAGCTCGCTGCACCTTTACCCAGCCTTCAATGTCCTGTCACGTCCCTCCCTGCCTCCATCTCAATCTTCATCTCCTCACCCCTCCTCCTCTCCACCCTGCTGCTGTTTCTCATATCTAAATGAAAGACCTCCTTCCCCCTCTCTCTCCTTGTGTGTCCTTTTACTCAGTCAGTGCAGGAGGAAGACATGCTGCGTGTATCAAACTGAATCCACAGACAGACTCACTTTATAATAAGAAATAAGATGAGGGCTTTTATTAGGCTTTTCAAAAGCAATGGTGGAATATAACTAAGTACATTTACTTAGGAATTATGCTGAAATGCAAATTCAAGATCCTTGCTTAACCTGAGTATTTCCATTTTATGTAACTTGGTATTTTTTCTCTTCTAGATTTCAGAACTTTTTTGTTGTTGTTTTTACTGAAACTCATTTGTTTGACAGCTTTGGTTACTAATTCTTTTCTAATTACAATTTTTCATGCCCTTCCTGTCCAGTTTAAACCCTTCATCTCTCTCTCATTTCAGGACTCTGATTAGAGTTTTTCTGATAAACTGAAGGAATAAGTGTTTCTCAGGTTTGAAAAAATTCTGTAAAATAAAACACAAAATTTTATCTTTTAAAAGAGACCATGCATGTAATGAAAATGGTTTAAGAAGACCTTTCAATTGACCTTAAGAGATATTTGATTGTAATTTAGTCTAATGAAGAAGTTTTTTTTAAAAAACACTGTCACAGCTGAAAACAGGCTGTTTTTCTGAGCTCATGAAAAGATGACTTTTTAGAGAAAAAAGAAAGAGAGAAATCGGTTGTCACAGGTCAGCGACGCTACAAACTTACCATGAGTTTAAAGAACAAGTTGCATTGCGGTGGATTAAACTGGTCAACAGTATATAAGCTAGTTAAAATGAGCTAAGCCGTAAACAACTTTTAGCAGTAAACATACACACATTGCACAACTGATATTAATCCCAAAACAACACATGTGAGTAAAACAATGACAAGGGCCATTTTTTCCAAAAAATGAGTACTTCTACTGTTAATACTTTAAGTAAATGTTGCCTATAATATTTAAAAAACTTGTACGTAAGAACTCAATACTAGGAGTTTAACAACTGTTCCATATCAGACCTGTAGATCATAAACACTGTAAACTGTGAGCCTTCAATTAAGAGGCTTAAGATTGGATCAAATGATTTGACCACCATGAGACATAAAATAAGGAACTGTACTGTATAATTGGTGCTAAGATGTTATATTTAGCCGCTGAAAGTGCAGGCCAAGTTGATTTACTTACACAACGAGAGGGGAAAACAATCACAACTGCGATTTTGAGTTGCTGTTGTCTAATCAGTGAGGACACAGTGAGCTTGGTAGTGTGCTCGAGTAAAGTTAGTTCATCTCCCTGAAATCTTATTACTGTAACAAGCTTACACATTTGTTGTGGGTCCCATTCAGTGCTTTAAAAGGCTTGTGAACACTGGACCTTCTGACTGGGCCGGGAACATTTGTCTTCCCTGGATCAGCGGTTCTCTTTAACTCTCTTAAAAGCATTCATGTTCACTCAGTACCTGCAGTATTTAGTTGCACCTCGTTGTTGTGAGCTCAGGTGTGCAGCAGCAGCAGCGTTTTGTGATCAAACTGATATGATGAAACTCCTCGTGCATTCTCTTTCTCTGATGCACGTGTCCCCATGCAAAATGAAAGCCAGCTATCCTGTCAGTAATTGATATCATAACTACAATTTCGTATTATCAGCACATTCCTCTCTCCACTTTTTTTTTCTCTCTGTCTCAATCGTCCTATCAGCGTCTTTGCTCTTCTGCCTAGCTTGCACCCTCCCCCTCTAAAGCCATTCAAGTGGCACACTGCAGGATTATCCCTCAGCCTCTGAGACACGCTGGTTTGGTCAGACTTATCGTCCTCTCTGCGTTCACTTTGGCCACAGAGGTCAGGGCTGCAAAAAGAAAAACTGCAGCACAACCTTGCCCATTCAAAGTATCGACTGCAAATTACATATTGGGACTAAATATTCATACATCCACGTGGAGTCTGGAGTTTTAAGGAGTTGTGTTTGATTTCAAATTTTTGGGATTGTTTGTCTTTTTTTACTTTTTCAGTTATGGAGCCAACCTTGGTAAGTGAATGTCCAGATGAATTGAAAAAGTTGCAGATGTGCAAGAGTTCGAACAGTAACATTTTTGTCAGTTTCAGACAAAACTGCCTCCGCGATCACAACTCACTCTTGAAGATGGTAGATTATAAAAGGGATTGTTTCGACACCAGCAAGTGTCACGGTCAGCAAGTGGGTTGTTAACAGCTTCAAACTGAAAGATTCAAGTGGATCAAGTTTTAATTTTCGATTGGATTTATGAATGCAATATTTTGGGTGTTTTTCTGCATTATACACCAACCTTATTCTTTTTTATATCAAATTTGTTGAGCTTAAACCTGAGTAACACAGTAACAGCCCCCTGTCTTTACTATGACTTTGTCACCAGTTAATACACGGGGGAATGAGAGGTGTGTTCACAGCCTTTGAGGTGGATTGACCTCAATAACTGTGGTGTAAGTCCCTTTCCACAATGCTTTCCACAGTGGACCAAAACTGTGAGCCAAGGCTGTTGACTTTAATGTCCAGACCGTCGCCAGAAATAACATACTCAGTGCCAGTATGTCAATATCACGTACTTTTTTCATATATCTTATAAAATTTTGATAATTTAGAATCTTCTGCAGCTCTATCTGATTTTTTTTCACCTCCATAAATCTGTTCTTATGCAGAATCATTTGACTACACCCTAGTTTAAGACTGTCGATTTACAAAAATGTTTCAACCATTATTACTATTTGGGAATTATTGTGTTAATGCTTTCTCTGTGTAATGTTTGTTTAAGTGTGACTTTCAGTTAAACTAAGCTTCTAAGAATATTGTCTCTGTTATGCACTTGGATTGTGGCCTCATGCCACGGCTTAACTTACCCCGAAGTCACTTGGTATTGTAGTTTCCAATGCAGAAGCTAACTGGTAGATTCAACTGATGGACATGTAGTTGGACCAATGGTGTTTGTTTGTTGCTGAGATTAAGACATGCTTCTTTAGAGCTGCTTAGCTGCATGGGACCTTCTTGCATCACACAGTCCAGTGTTTATGTCATGTGATTCTTGTGTATTTTTTTCCTTCAAAAACTTTTCCAGCATATTTTTTTATTTATTGAGTATTAATTTGGGATCGATATTGTACTAAATTTTGGCTGTCTGTACAGATGACTGTCAAAATAACATAGCAGCAAGTTGACTTTTTGGTATTCGTCACATTCAGTAATTCGTATAAAGAACACATAGATTCCTAAAATAAGAAAATAAAAAAGTGTGAGCCAGTTTTTTAACTTACCAGCACCTTCACGTTATAGCTCGTGGGTCTTATTATTGACATTGTATTAGTTTTCTTGGAATACATCGTTGACGTTAAAAAAGATGGACAGCATGTCTCAATTAACCCTCACTGTACAAAAATAAGGCCAAAATCTCCCTGATACAGACACTGGTGGCGTCATTTGAAGTCAGAGTCTGCACAGTATGATCAATGGATGTTGAGTTTAGTGATGAAATATTCCATTGATTTTTAAGATCAGTACTGCTCTCATATCTGTTCAGTAAATATAAAGCCTTAGCCAACAGCCAGTTAGCTTAATTTAGCTCTAAGGCAGTGAAACTACAACTTGTTGTTTTTTTCTCTAAAAACAAAAAACAAACAGAATATAATTTTGGAGGTTTTGGAGGTCCTGGTCGGCAGATTTTGTCATGTTTAAAACAGAGCGGGGCTTGCTGTTTCCCCTTGTTTCCAGTCTCTGTGCTAAGCTAAGCTAAATGACTGCTAGCTGCAGCTCCATACGTGTGTTGGCTCTGGCGTCTGAAACTGTCAGTGAATGCCTTTTTCTTTTTAAACTGCAAACCAAATCTACCCTAGGAATATGAATTAAGTAACCTGAAACTGAACCCAATATTTACCACACAAACATAAGAGCTGTATCTACATTTTGATCTCATTCTCAGAAGGAAAATGTGTTTTCCCTCTGGACAGGAGGAGAGGGACTTGGGTATTCTGAGATTCAAGTCTATTACTTATTCATAGAGGCCAATGAAAGTTTCTTTATTGTCCTTATTTGTAGTTATAAATGCCAGATATGAATTCTTCTGCTTGTTGAGCAGGTTGTAAAGGGCAGCTAACATACTTCCTTGATGCTGTTCGGATTTTTAGCTTGTGTCCCCGTTTTCAAGAAAGATTACTGAGGATGTGTCCCAAATGATGCAGAGACACATTGTGTGGGAAGTGCTGCAGGAGAACAAGATGTCTTGAACTGCTGGGTCTTAGATCAAGCAGGTACAAGATGGACTTTGAAATCCAACAACACCTATTCCTGAAAACATTTAAAGCTAACCATAGCAAAGAAGCAATGAATGCATCAACTGATGGAAACATGTAGACAGCATCATGGAGAGGTTTTTTTTTTTGTGGAAACATGTTAAAAATGAATCCATCTATTTTTGACTTTTAGTAAGCGTTTAGATTAGCAACCTCTAGTGCTCCATATTCAGTAAAATGTGTATTTTTCCTATTAATAGAAGCAATTTGAAAATGTGTCTTATAATACTTTGTAGGTATAAAAGAAGAGCAGAAGAGTGCTAAAAAAAAAGTGCTTTTATTCTTTTATTCTCTGAGCCGTGAAGCCTCTTCTCAGAAAAAAAGACGAATTACCAGAAAAATACTTCGCTGCTGATCTGAGGGCAAGTGAAAGGCTCAAGTTGAGTCTGAATCAGAGGCTGACGGTAAAACTGCTAAATCATGGAATCATTTTTGTGTTGTGCTCTCTTGAAATAGTCAGTGTCTGAAAGCTCGCCCCCCCAGGCTTGTGTGACGGCTGGTGACAGTAACCAAGGTCTCTGATAAAATACAGCTTGGCTCAGTCAGTCAATGTTCTGCAGAAACACTGAGCGAGCAGCAATGGTTTGCCTGTTTTGCAGCTGAAACCAGCATCAGTAACACTGTGTGCAAATGTTCCCATAATAACATTTTGATGAGTAGACCCTCTGTGAAAACACAGAGTGTGTTACAGAAGCTGCTACTAAAAATATTTCCCCTTCATGAGCTGACCTTGTGGTTTTAGGACTTTTTATTTTTCTCACAAGGACCATTGTGTTGTTACATCGTGCACAATAAAGAAAGCGAGGTCAGTTCAGTTCAAATGGAGTCTAATGCAGATAGTCATTTTTCATGACTCATTCCAGGGATGAGGGATGTTGCAGGAATTAGTTTGCTCTTGACTGTAGAAAGAAGCTGAAGGATGATACACACAGGACACTGCTAATATTTGAACAGATTATTCCTTGTGATGCAGCAGACTTGAGTGCAGACTCAGCTTATAATCTAAAACTGCCACAAGTCATCCTTCATTTGCACCGACCTCCATCTAGTGCTCTCAACTAACTTAATCTGGACTGTGCATACAAAGAATTAATCAACTATTGCACTATGTTCTTAATAACATTTTGTAAAACTCTTTATCATTTTAATTAAATGCCATAACAAAGTTGTGTTTTGCTCTATTGGACCATGTGCAGAATTAGATAAGAACCACAATCAACTGGATTTAATTGTTAGGACCAAGAAAGCTTGTCAAAGCAGGAACTTTATCAACAGAGCGTCGTTATTATTAGTCACCTGCGATATTGTGTCGTCATATTGGTTGTTGCACTGTGATGAAGAGCTCTCTGTCAAGTTAAAGCCATTAGTCATGTGAGCAAAATGGATTAGCCTTCAAACAGAGTTCAATACCAATATAGCGTCTCGCAGTCTCTTCTGTTTTAACCAGGGTGGTAAGATATCGATCAGACGTCAAACAAATAAAAATAAATCACCTTTAACTCTGGCGGAAATCCAGCAGGAAGTGTTTCTGTGGGCTGCACTAAGTAAAAAGTGATTAGATCACTTCATTAAGGACGTCTGTAGGTTTAAAAATAGGTTTGTTGATCTTGTTTTACTATGTTTGTCTCCACTCTATTTCAGGATCGCAACTACAATTTAATACTTTTACTTGAATTAATCAGGAAACAAATTAAACTGAAAATTAAGCAGAAAATTGTTTTTCAATCCTTTATTCTTACTCTATTCTTCTTTTTTGTAACTGTTGTGAAACAACTGAACATAAAATAAAGATTTCAAAGATCTTTCAGCCATTCAAAATACAAAGAAAAACACAAGACAAGAATAACAAAACAGATACCATGCCCACTCAGACTGGAAGGAAACAGAGAAACAAAGACAAACGTATGATAATAATAGTATTACAGTAACATTAGCGACAACAATGACATCAGTTACATTTTCACAGACACCAAGCCTTCTTGTCTGCTACATACAATACAGCATATCTGTGTGTGTGTGTGTGTGTGTGTGTGATGTTCAGCCATCTCTCAGATGTAATGAGTCAAAGGAATGAGTGTTTGCTCTGTGGAAGGATTCAGGGTCAGAGCTGTGTGATGCCACTGTGGCTCCACACTCTCGCTGGTATCTTTTCTGGGACACGCCAATATAAGATGCCCCTTCTCGTTCCTGAGGGCTCGGCGCTGTAGGCATGGCGAGGGAGACTATTTTTATCTCATTATTATAAACGTCTCAGATAGAAACCCTCACAATTAGAGGTTTCCTCCAGTTTCCAGGGAGAGTTGCCACATTCCTTTTCCTTGTCGTAACACAGAGGCTAGCTTGGCCATGTTCAGCTTCCAGTTTCTGCTCATGTGTTTTGCGTCTTTGTGTCTTTGTGTAAAGTTGTCGTTCTCTTTTTTCTCTCTTTCAGTGCATGAGGAACCCAGCTCTGCTGCAGAGGACAGGTTTAGTGTTTAGAGTGCTTTGCCACATCCAGGAAAATGTCTGGCTCCTACGATGAAAGTGCAGGTGCTGACGACACCATGGACAGCTTCTGGGAGGTACAGACCCACCAGCATATCATGTCTGTTTTGATGGATGCTCCCTCCAGCCCTTTGCTTTTCTCTCGTATCGATCTGGCTTCTGAAGCCAAACAGAGTCACTGCAAACATAAAAATGAGTTCAGTGACACTGAGTTTTTACAGAAAAAAATAATCCACAAGTTGTTGTCTGCTTGATACCCTTTGAGGTTCAGGGCAGTAGATCCTGATGCTGTTTTCAACATTTCAGTTATTAAAAAAATGCAAGAAAATATATAATAAAATATAATGCACCTATTCATGTTTATTTATCTTTCTACATTTTTTTAGAGTTGGTTGAGAGATTGATACCATTCTCAGATCTGCCCTGTTTTTACATTTTATTCTAAGCTACGTTAACCACCGACTCTTCTTCCAAAAAAGTGGAACTATTTCTTTAAATGAAGAAGTTTCTTGAGGAAAAGTGTTTAGAAATTCCTCCACCCCATTAAGCAAAAGTACAGTCAAAAAGATTTTATATGACTGTCTTTATTTTAGATAAACATTGGTAAATTTAATTACAGCTTATAAGCTATAATTATACTCTGGTTGGATTTAGACTACAATACATAAAAAATGACATATTAATCTTAAAAAAAAACAGAGTGTGTTTGTTATAAATAAGGAGTAATTATCCAAACAGACACTCTGCATAAGTTAATTTTTCTTATCTTATTTTGTGTGTGCTCTCTCTCATGTGCTCAGTAAATCAGTTTTCATAGCCTGTATTTACTCTTCTTCTCTCGCTTTGGTTTATCAATAGAAATATGTACATTTACTAATAGTGCATAAAAAGGACAAGCTTTTAGTGCATTTATAGTTTTAGTGCCTTTTCACAAGGAAAACAAAAGAAGAAAGAAAATAACATTCACACAAGTTCATATACATGTTAATGAATAAGAAAATGAGAATAATGTTACGTTAAATATAATCCATCATTAACTAAAACTGACTATGTAGACAAAAACTTAATGGATATATGAAATTAACATGTGTTCAAACAACTTTGTTAAAGATGTGAGTGACTAAATTGAACCTATTTCTCCATCAAAATCATGTCTTGCCTGAGGGGATTTTACATTTCCTTTGTCTGTATATGTTTTGAAAATCACATTTGTTGTAAATTGAGTCATCACAGGACACATCACAGCAAATACAAACACCATACAAGTTCTCTCATCCTCACTTGTGCTCTGATGCAGTGAATGTGTGTGTATGTGTGTGTATGTGTGTGTGTGTACCAAATTAGCGTTAATGAATTCCCTCAGTACAGAGTCTTCTTTGTATTATGGCTCTTGGCCACAGAGACACAGACAAAGAGCCTCAGTCATCAGCTGCTCTGAGGCTGCCTTTCAGCACATGCACCTGCCTGTAGCGTATGTACACTCGCAACACAGCTCTGCTCAGCCCATGCTTTAAAACTGACAAAAAACACGTAGTTTTCAGGTTTTGTCATTGATAACATTGATATTTGATACAGCTGAGCTGAGAGGCACAATCAAAACCACAGAATAAGCAATGCAGTGTTAAATTACAGTGTAAAAACAAGGGATTCGAGTGTGTTTTCTTTGTGTGGAGCCATTCCACCTGTGTGTTGTCGGTGGTGTGACTTGGCAAGCTGTCTCTCAGGCCAAAGCTCATACCGTTACACACCTGTCTCACTGCCTCCCTGCAGCTCTGTTATCTCAAACAGCAACCACACATGCATGTTCACGTTCAGGACCAATCACAGTGCAGCTCTGCAGCCAGCGGACGCAGCAGATAGGCTCTCTATGAGCGGCGTGTGTGTGATGATGTATGTGACTGTGTGTGTTTACAGCATGTGCACACGCAGTCTGTGTTTTCTGTGTATTTCTGTCTCTACCTCATCGTCTATCCCTGAGAATCTGTCTGCCTGCATTACACCACTCAAGAGGATTAAAGCAGTCACAGTTTGCACACACACACAAACACACACACACACACACACACACTTGCATACACACACATATCACATACACACACAAACACAAGCCCATGTTATTGCATAACTACACATGCACAGGCACGAGCAACCCCCCTCACTATCCTTTCTTCATCATGCACCATGAGCTCACGCCCCCTGCAGGCACTGAAGAGGCGGAGCCACATGGCCTGGCTTTGCTTTTTTAAGGCGGTCAAACTTAAGGTGGCAGGATCTACAATAAAAAAGGCAGCAAAAAAAATTTAAAAGATAATAAGTCTAAATAATGGCATCTGTGACAGAGTTGGGTTGCAAAAAAATGTAGTTTTGATGCAGATGAAGCTGTTTCTTGATTAAATTCAATATGTGCATAAATAGTGAAGCACATAATTTATTGCAATCAATTGAACATACTGTACTTTTCAATAGTAGTAAGCAACTAGCTTGTGTCCTTACAGCAAAAAACGAGCTGCAAACTACAATTAGCATTGAGATAACAGATAATTCAAGGAGATTAAGCCAAGACATCCATTAATATTGGAGAAATGGTCACATAATTAAAATATTTTGTCTAGCTCAAGGCCCAGTCACCTTTAAGTTAAACCCCAGTAAAGCTGCCTAACTATAAACATGAACATGTCAGATGATTTGATGTTTCTGTAGATACTTTGAACCACTTAGGACATAATTGCCAGTTAGCTTTTTTTAAACTACATTTAATTCTCTACTAACACTATAATACCACCAAAACGGTGCTGTTGAATCTACAATCATACTATATTGAAAACACTTTTAAAAATCCCCTTATTTTTCAGTCGGTCTCCTTATGGGGAGCATCTCCCCACATTTTAGCATTTACATCTCAAAGTTTTGACAGATACATTTCTGTTCCTTCAGCCTATTTGTCTCTCTGTTCTCAGGTGGGGAACTACAAACGTGCTGTCAAGAGATTTGATGACGGCCATCGGCTCTGCAATGACCTTATGGGCTGCCTGCAGGAACGTGCCAAGATAGAAAAAGCCTACGGTGATCAGCTAACTGCATGGTCCAAGCGATGGAGGCAGCTCATTGAGAAAGGTCAGCATTTTGGACTCAGGAGACCAAATAAGTAGCTTAACAAAATGATTAAAGAACAAATTAATGTCTTTCAGTTTGCCAAATCTCCATTTACACAATCTGACGGATATTTGGCTGCTTGTTGTGTATTTTTCTTTCCTCAGGCCCACAGTACGGCTCTGTGGAGAGAGCCTGGTTGGCTGTGATGACCGAGGCAGAGAAGGTGAGTGAGCTGCACCAAGAGGTGAAGAACAACCTGGTGAACGATGACGTAGAGAAAGTGAAGAACTGGCAGAAGGAGGCCTATCACAAGCAAATGATTGGAGGCTTCAAGGAGGCCAAGGAGGCAGAGGAGGGCTTCAAGAAGGCTCAGAAACCGTGGGCCAAAAAGCTCAAGGAGGTGAGGGGAGACTGAAATGAATCATCCTCTTTATCCTCACTGCAGCAGAACAAGTTTTAAAACACTTCATGAATGGAAGATATGATTTGCTGCTTTCTAGCTCATGTCTCATGCTTTTGATGTTGCTTTGTTGCTTTGCATCCAGCTGTGTCAAATCAGCATTATACTCTCTGTTTAAATGTAATATTATAAAACTTAAATACAGGGACAAAGTACAAAGTGCACAAAGTAACAGAGACCTTTGTATTTTCTATTTTTTTATTGATTAAGATGGAATTACAAGTTATTTTGATTATACTGGACATTCAAACAAGCCATCATTCATATTCTCATAACAGCAATATAGGACAGTCAAAAAACAGTGTGATAAAGTAAACATAACATTATTGTTTCACTGTCCAGTCCACAACTTTCCATCTCATTGCAGGTATAAGCCTCAGTAAACAGCTGATTTTAGTGAAAACCCAATGTAAACATCCTGCTCAGCACCAAACTGCAAAAAGACAGAACTGGTGAACTTAAGCAGCTAAGGTACCAGGATCTGATGGAGACTAAAAACAGAGCTAAAATGAGGTGATGTTGGACTTACAGTTGTCAGGTGGCCAGAAACACGGCTTGAGTGATAATTATTTCTCTGCTGCACATGTAATCTGTCAGATACCGACTCAAGTGCCTGAAACCAGTATGAGAGGCTGTGTTCAAGGTTGATTTTCCCATTTATTTGGCCATTGTGAAGGGCTTACTGGGTCTGTGGCCTTAGGGTGACTGTCCCAGTATGATATGAGTGGACTAAGACCTTATGAGACACCGACCCGACTGTGCTTTTTGATTTCGAGTGGAAAACTTGAATTCCTTCCCTGTGCATTGATATTTAAAACAAAAATGGACCACTGAACTTGAGTCAGTAGAAACAGTAGTATATGTTTGTACTCACTTTGCTCTTTTACCTGAAATTACAAAGTATGACTCTGAACCTGAATACAAGGATATAATAATATTTGGGATCAGCAAATGTGACTGCCTTGTGTTCTCTTGATGAGATTGTGTATTTGAGACACTGACATAGCTTGTGTTTGGACATTCAGATGGAGGCAGCTAAGAAAACGTACCACATGGCCTGCAAGGAGGAGAAGCTGGCTGCAACCCGAGAGGCCAACGGCAAGACTGAGGCTTCTGTCACACCAGACCAGCAGAAGAAGCTCCACGAGAAAGTGGACAAATGCAAACAGGATGTGCAGAAGGTGAGAAGAAGGCTAAAAAAACACAAACAGAGGGATGAAAATCTTGTTTGTTTTGCTTAAGGTGGGTTCTAAACAAAGATGTTAATGATAGCTGGTTAGGGTTAAAGTTAGTTTATTTCTTCCACAACGTATTCCACAGAAATATGTGCATGTTTTTCACATGGATCAATAGATGTAAGATGTCTTTTGCGCACAAAATATCATTTTGTCTTTTGTTTTGCTGGCCTGAGCTCTCCTGACAGTCTAAATGGCTTCTGATTAGGCTAATTGATTGTGATTTTGACATATTTTTATTCAAATTATCAGTTTAGGATGTCATGTTGCGCTAGATGTATGTGGTCTGGAGAGAAAAAAAATGGGTTTTTAATCTGATATTGTTAATTTTTAAAAACTGTCACAGGCCGTAACATATTCTCAAACCCTTTAAAGATGAGTTTTGCAAAGGCTTATAAATTTGGGATCAGTTTGCCATAATAATATCAAATTACAAATAAGAATGAACCAGAAACTAAAATAGAAATAATAATTGAATTAACCTTGTTCCTTCCAGTTTATTTCCCACAGAGGCTTTAGTCATCAGCGTGTCCTCTGTTTTGTGTCTCAGGCTAAAGAAAAGTATGAAAAGTCTCTGGAGGAGCTGAACAAATGCACCCCGCAGTACATGGAGAGCATGGAGCAGGTGTTTGACCAGTGCCAGCAGCACGAAGTCAAGAGGCTCACCTTCCTCAAGGAGGCCTTGCTTGACATCAAACGCCATCTTAACCTCACTGAGAACCAAAGGTAAGCCATGCTGAAGGAGCCGCTTTTGTTTCGATTTCATAGAGCTGCTGGTTCAGGTCGCTGTGATTTTTCACTGTGAGTTTTGATCCTATTTCAGTCTAACACATCGACTCTCTTTTAAACATTTATCTCTTCATGTTTCTTCCTGCAACAACCGGTTCTACCCCTGTTCATCCCTGTTCATCCATCCCATTCAGATGTAATTTTAGTGAACCTACTAACATAAGCTGTATTTGCACAGGACTGTTTTTAAATAATATGCTATATCTTTGATCTTAATCCTGTGTTTAATTATTTTTGCCAAGGTACAAATTTATCCACTTATTACCTTCAATATAACACCAAACACAGAAGTCATGTGATAATATTTGACCTGTGCTAATAACAGTATCTCGGTGACTTTGGGTTGATTTTTTTATTTTTCCGATATTTTTTTTTTCCCAAGCAGGATTTATGGAGGCTGTGTGGGAAATTATCATTTCCATTGTAGTGTCTAAATAAAGTTTCCTGGTTATATGGTCAAACAAAGCTATAATTTTCCTATAAAACTCACAGTGTTAACCCATGCAATATTGGTATTTTTTGAGCTTGATTACTTACTTTACTTTTACTTTTGAATACAAATAATCACATTGCAAAGAAATGTTTAATACATTAATTTGATTTGCTGTGTCACACTCAGTGCAGTTCACTTCAGACTGATTAATTTCAACACACTCCTCAACCAGACATGTGTTTCTCATTAGCGTTCAGACTCATGCGGCTAATAAATTGATGAGTCAGTCAGTGAAGTTTCTGCCAAAGTGAGTTTTGTTCAGAGTGAATGCCTGTCACATGCAGGGCTGGTTTTAACCTGTGTGTAACAACAAAGTCAGGGACACACTGTTAAAGTGATTTTCCTTTTTTTTTTAAACAAACTTGCCTTTGGTTGCCTTGGATGCATCAAACCTTTGCTGTCCAGAGGATTGCATTTTTAGGTTATTCTGACTGGTTTCATTATTCATATTAGATTTGATTCATTTAACCATTTAAACTTCTCCTCAACTCTCCATGAACTCACCTTTGTTCACCTGATGGCTGTTTTTGGGGAAGAGAACATTTGGTAGCTCAGTTTAAAGAAAACACTTGAGGTCGTGTCCACAGTTCGCTACATAGAACAAGAATTAATCCAAGCATTTTAATTTTTAATGTCACTTTCATTAAATAAATCACTGCATCCAAAGCTCTTTCCTCCTCAGCTATCAGTAATTCTTCAGTATTAAACTTAATTATTTATGTTGCAAAGGTACATGAGCTTGTATATTTTCAACCCTTTTTATTCTACAACACTGAGTTCTCTCAGAAATGACCAGAAACCAGATTTAAATTCAGCATATTAGACACCGTCTGTGAGTGAATATTTTTCTCTACAAATATTATGACTCATACAAATGCTCACTGAAAATAAAAGCACAACACTCAGACACTGGCTCGTTCAGTTTCATCACTAAAGTCATTATCATGAAGGCCAAAAAAGAAAATGTTATTGTAGTATTTGGTTAATTATCAAGATTTGGTAGGATCTTGATGACCACAGTCAGGCTTTTGTTTCTCTTCCTAAATGGGCTTAAAACAGTCTGATTTTCCACTTTCCTATGCACCTGGCACATTTCCTCTCTGTGTTCCTTAGAGGTTGTATTGACTTGAATATGCAGTATTTCTCCTTTAGGATAATGAATTGACTTAGACTTGACAGTCTATTAAATATACATTGATCTCCCCAAAATGTAGTTAAGAAAAAATATAAGCTACCTCTCTGTTTTCAATGTGCTGTAGCTTCTTCAATCCTACAAAATATCCTTTGATAATGTTTGATCTTGAGAAAAATTTCTTGGATGATGTTGTGCTCTGTTTTTATGTTGAAAGAAATAATTTTGTTCTGCATGAATATTTAAAGCATTGTGGTATTTGTTCATTCTGTATTTTAAGTCAGTAGTTTTCATGACAAGGACCCCTCACTTTACACAAATTAGTCTACATGCTCATATCTGTCAAGATCTTTGCTTTAAGATTATTGAATTTTGGCACCAAAATAGTTGTACATCCAGTCATTCTGACACTTTTCTTATTTATAATGAAACTTAATTTATTTCTCTTTTGCTGGGGAACTCCAGAGGGTCTTCAGACCTCACTTTGAGAACCACTGGTTGAGTAGTTAAACTATAAAGTGAAAATGCCCTTTGTAATCTATCACACGATGCAGACATTTGGAGAAACTGTGGCAGCAAAAAAACCAGTAATATTCTTGTAAAAGATTACTGGGATTATTCAGGTCAAATCCTTCAGCTGTTGAGGGCTTCAGCTCAGGCAGAAAACTCTGGGTCATGACCCAATGTTGGATTTCTCTCAACTCAGATTTTGAACCACACTCTGGGCTCTGTTGCCAAATTGGCAGCGCCCACAGGTCTCTTCTGGCGCTTTCATTGTCCCTGTTTGTTCCACTTTCTTCTCCTCAGCTATTCCACAATATACAGAGAGCTGGAGCGCACGATCCTGGCTGCAAACACACAAGAGGACCTGAAGTGGTTCAGCAACAACCACGGCCCCGGGATGCATATGAACTGGCCTGCATTTGAGGTGCAACATGAGACCTTCATGCATGAACTCAAGAAAACCTCAACTCATCAGTTACTGCCAGTTTTGATTCCACTTTAATGTATTATTTTTATCATTCTCATTTCCAGGAATACAACCCAGACCAGGCCAATGCTCCTCCAAAGAAGAAGAAACCAGACGGAGCCCCACCCACTCCAAGCACTGACCATGTGGCTCCACCTGGTGATCGCAGCAGGTTAGTTCAAGGAATCTGTTGACAAACATATCAAAAATGCTGAAGAACATTCTATTGAATCACAAAATTTCATTTTGTTACAGATTTCGATAAATTTTATGTAGTGACAGAAATGTCAAATCTGATCAAATTCAAATTCTGAAAGGTTTTATATATAAGTATATATGTATAAGCACTAGTTACGTTTTTCAATTGTAAAAAAATATGCCACTGGTTTTTTTTTCGTTGGTCATAAAATCTTACCATGCATTCTCTCGATCCTTCAGCGTGAGCAGCTATGACAAAAACCAGGCTTACTCGGCCGAATGGTCAGACGATGAGCAGCCCACTGCGTACTCTAATGAAAATGGCGGCAACGGGAATTCATTTGAAGACGATTCTAGTGCTGGGAAAGGGGTCCGTGTCCGTGCTCTCTATGATTATGAAGGCCAGGAACAGGATGAGCTCACCTTCAAAGCAGGTAATTATCACAGGATATATGATTTTGTTATATGATCATATGATGTATGCAAAAGGGCTGGGACATAATTTCACTCCGCCTAGGTGGAGAAAAATCACCAACTTTTTACTGATCTAACTTATAAACCTCTATTTCTCTGCTGAAGATAGTTATGATTCCGCAACGAGGGCTACATGGAAAATAAATTACAGGCACTTGCCACCAATTAACACAAGCTGGTTGGGAAATGGTGTAATAAAAATGCTTTAGAGCCTCACAATATGACATGAGTAATAATTAATTGGAAAAGAAAAATAACTATAAATGAGACCACAGCTGTGCATTTTCATTTTCAGTCCCCAATTTCACATCCAGATCTTATTTACAACCCCCATAGTTTGAGATAAATAATCTCAGGGACATTTGGCAGTGACTGAATGGTCTTTAAAAGATTCTTATACCTGTGTGTAAAAAAGATGCCCTGAGAAGTTTTCTTCTTTTTATGTCCCCTTACTGATTACGTGTTGGATGCCTTTCTTTCCAAAGAAAACATCTGCATAGAAATCCTGTACAGTTCACATATCTTTTTAATTGAAATCATTGCTCTTCTTCTTTACATCTTGTTGGCACATTGCTGCAAATTCTTGGACCTTACAAACAATTTCATGACTGGATAGCTAAATAGATAAAATTTAAAAAAAACAATGTTTTTGTTTTCTGGCTAATTGTGCTAGAAGTTGGGGAGACTTTGGCTCATAATCTAAGTATTTCTAAAATACCAGCAACAATACCAGACAAAAAAAACATTACATCTTTAAGCTTTACAAAAAATTTGATCAGAGATTGAGAATAACTGTACCTGGACCATTTAAGAGTGCTGATTAAGGAGTGGTGTCTCCTTCACAGGTGATGAACTGACCAAGACTGAGGATGAAGATGAGCAAGGCTGGTGTAGAGGTCGTTTGGACAACGGCCGAGAGGGACTGTATCCGGCCAACTATGTCGAGCCAATCTAGTCACGTTACTGGACAAGGACATGCCATTGGAGGCAGCTTGAACTGTCCCGTCCAATTGCACCGCACATAGCCAGAGACTTAAGAGCAACACATCCCTTGCCCTACAGATGCGCCAAGCAGTCTTGCCTAAATAAAAACTTAGTAACCTAAAAGACAATATCAGTATAATATATTTTATCCAGCATTTGGGGTGGGTGGACTTACACATTTAAAAACAGGAGCAGCAGTTATTCCAGTATATACACACTCAACTATGACATCAAAACAGTGCAGGAACACTTTGCTTCTCTGTGTAGCTGTATTAATGCAGCTTATTTAAACTTGCAGTATACTGCAGTCTGTTCTCTTGTGAAAATGGGAAGATAATATAATCAGTTATACCCATTCGACAAAGATGAGCTTCTTTGACCTGCATTGTGTATATACAGTGTGATGCCATTTTTGTGTAGCATTTCTAATGCTGTGTGTGGTCAGTCATCATTCTTACATCAGGAATGCTGTGTAGTGTTTAAAGTACCACAGACAGTATCCTCTATTTATTTTATTTTATTTTATTTTTTTTGTGATTTGGTCCAACCTCTTTCCAGTGTGTGCAGTGCTAAGTGTTTTTAACTGTTTCTGAACTTGCATAGCAGCATGTGCTATGCAAAAACTTGCATTTCCTGAATCCTGCAGCCTCGTTCAGGCTACAACTTAATGCAACACTTCAACTACAAATGCAGAGATCACTTTCTGGCATCACATGCTTCTGTTTTCATGAAAGGAAGCTTGTTCATAAATGGATTTTATGTTTTTTTGTTTTGATTTTAACATATTTTTTTTCTTTGCATCACAAGTTTGTTGACTATATCATCACAATGCAATCCATATATCCAGGGATAAACAGTTTCTGCAGAAGCTGTCATTCTTGGTTCAGTAATTCAGGTCTTATTTTTATCCACTACTGCTAAAAAGAGTTGATACATTCCCTCAAAGCCAAGTTGGATCAAGTTATCTTCTTGAGGTTGCCACTGCAGTATAAGTGGAGTGTTAGCACGCCTGTGGTGGGCACTTTTTATTAAGAGCAAGGGTCCAATGGAGGCATGTCTGCATTACTGTGCTACGGATGACTGTCTGAAGATCGAAGCCTCTCCAACAGGACACGAATGTACTAGTGTCTGGGCTTGAAAGAGGACATGTTGTCTAAACATTTTCCTCTGCTGTCATTTAAAGCCCTACCTAGCAAAAAGCACTAGTTATGTGGCCCGTTTCCCTGCTGAGCCAAAGAATGACCCAGTACCATCAACTATATGTTTTCTCTCCATGCAATAACTTCACATATCACATGTGTAACAGCTTCGGTGAAGATCAGCTTGTAGCTGCCTCCCGGTCCACCCAACCTTTCCATTTTTCTGCAAAACACTTACAATGACACTGGGAATACATTTGTCACCAATACTGCACTGCATGTAAGACAGCTCTTACACAGTGCATTACAGTACAGGATTATTTTTAAATGTTTAACTTGCTCCATAGAAATTAAAAATTATAGCAGGAATTGTATTGACCAGATATTGATTAGTGGGTTATCTTGCTATGAGTTGCACCCAAATCTCTGATTAGATGGGAGAAATGCTTTTTATAACCTAGTTGTCCTGAAGTTTTTAAATTTCCCCGGACCAACATCAGTCAGATGTGTTTAGCTCTGTGTCTGGAACAGGATTCTACAGGTTTGGGTCGCACACATGAGGAGAAACACATCACCAGCTCACAAGTTGTGTCTTAGAGTAAGCTGTCCAGCATAGCAAAAAGGACTCCTGTCATCAAACTGTCCCACATTCTTGATGCGCATATGCACACACACACACACACACACACACACACACTTTGACGTACACAAACACACATGCATTACTACACAATTAACATTTTACACTAGTACAATCACATATTCCACATTACCAGGTTAATATTTTTGGGGAAAACATCGTCATCATCAAGTGTGTATGAGTTGTGTAAATGTAACAGAAAAAAAATGTTAAAAAAAAATGCAAGTGATTGACTATTAAGACAAAATGTAGTGTTATACATGTAAATGTGTTTCATTAAAATAACAGCAATGGAAAACATATTAAGTAATAGGTACCATATCGTATGAATTTCATTGCAATGGAATTGTCAGTGTATCATAAAAGCGTGATGTTATCCCACGCTGTCAGATTTGTATATGATGATGTAATTTAAAGATTATATTCTATTGTAACTGTACAACTGTGTTGAGTTGAAAATGAGACCTAACCATGTTGAGGCAGTAAAAAGGTGTACATGTAAATGCTTTTTTATGTTGATGATCTCTTCCTTATGCACACAGGGGACAGCAGCTCACGTTGTGGAAACCCTATATTAGCGGTCTAGAAGATGTATGTTCATAGTTAGTGATGTACTTTTATCTCCTAACTGGTGTAGTGCCTGTTCATCTTGATGTAACAAGAAGTTCATTTAAATATGCATAAAGATGATTATGATCACAGATAATAATGACAATAGTGATGAAAAACCCGACTCAAATTTGTTGTGATGGTGTCAATATTGCGATATTGGTTTGAAAGGGAAACAAGTTTGTTGAAAAAAAACAGAAACTTAGTGTCTGTGTGTTTTTTGTATAGCCTGCACGAGTTATTTATTATACTGTTTATTGGTTTCTACTTTTAAAAGTGGGAACTTTTGATATTTTATTCTTTTGATTATTTTATTGATCCTGAACATAAAACTTAATACACAAAAAGTAAAAAGAACTATTCATTAAGGCAGGTTTAATAAAATATTTGCTTACTTTGGCATTGCTCTGCAACTTCTAAATAATCTTGACACTTGAATAGAAATAACAAAAACTGTCATTCTTTATATAAAAAACGATCATCTAAAGGAATAGCTTAAAAATTTGGGAAATAATGCCTACATGCTTTCTTGTCAACAGTCACATGAGGAGACTGACACCACTCATAGTTATACATGTAGCTGAAGCAGCCAGCAGCTTAGCTTAGCTTAGTTTAGCTTAGCTTAGCTGAAAGACTGAAACAGGACCGTTGTTGTGATAAGTGTTTTTTGAAGAAATAGGTGTTGATTGTCTGTCTGAGAAAAGTGGAGTCCAACTGACTGTACTCAAGAGGGCCGCTTGTTTTTGCATGAATCTATTTGAGCTGCGAGTAAAGGGGGTACGGAAGGAAGAACAAAAGACTTCCGGTTTGATCTAGAAAGGACGTGCGAAAACGCAGGAGGCTACTTCATTGAAAGACACTGAGACATGAAACAGACAGAGTTTTGTTTCATCTGTAAAGGAAAATAATTACCCTTTTACAGTGAGCAGCAACATTGTTTCACGAGTTGGCGGCTGGACAGATAACCAAGGCTCTCAAGGGAAGCTAACCGAGCTCACCTGCAGAAACACCTGCTCATTAGGAAGTAAAACAGTGACCTGGCTAAACTGGTAAGTTAGCCACACACACCCTTGTGGATAGGGAATTTGTTTACATCCAGGGATGATTAGGACACACTTTTACAGCTAATGCAACACGGACAGGGAGAAGCACAAATTTATGAGCTTGCTAGCCCTAAATTAGAAAAGTCATATAGCCTAGCAGTGTCATATCAGTCTTTATGCTAAGCGTAGCTAAGCTAGCTAACTGCTGGCTCCAGTTATGTTTTTACCACATAGATATGGCATGTTTTAAGTCTTTGCAAATTACTGGGCAAACACAAATAAGCCCTTCTCCTAATTATTGTAAATGTTGTCATGATAAGAAGATAAAACATGTGTCCTTTTAAGAAACTATATCACACCAAAAAGAGTGCTGAAGACAACAAATAGACAAATAAAATAAAATTAAGTTTTGGGAATAATAAAGTAGAAAGATGTTTAGATAGGCAGGAGTGCATAGGTCAGTAGGCAGTCTTTACAGTTGAAATGAAACATCAAACACAATGAATGACTGAGCTTCAGAGTTTGTTACTTCTACTGTATGTCCAGCATATCTGTGGTTCCTCTTCAGCTCATTCTCTTCCGATCAGCTGATAATCTTCATCATACAGGGTTGACAAACTGGTAGACCAGTCTGCGTGATACATCAGGCTTTCGAATGATGCCTTTCTTGTAGTACTGACGTATGGAACGACTCAGTTTGTCATAGTTCATAGCTGGGCGGTTCTTCCTGATGCCCCATAATCTGGCCACGTGAGCTGAATCCTCTATTTTGAAAATGCCTTTAAACAGAAGAAAGACAGTTTCAGTCTCTTTGGATTCTGAGGTAAACAAGAGCATCTACAGCAAGAGTTCTCAAAGTTTTGATTATTGAGTGCAAATTTAGGGAGCCAACATTTCATTTAGGGCCACACACAGAAAAAAAAAATCAACCTGCTGTAGGACTTGTTCTGATTGTTCTCATAATGAATTTTAAATTCATTGAACACCACATTAAACTGTTCACAGATAATTCATTGAGAGCACTAGTGTTGATGACAGAACGTAATTTCCCCCACAATCACAAGGTGCCACTAGTTGCTAAGAAACCAACAGCTTTTAAAAGTTGTCTTTCACTGGCCGCCACTTGTTAGAGAGCACAGTTGGATGCAGTAGGCAGACAGTTTTTACTTAAAGGTAGGCTTGTGAAAGTATTGAAATGGACTGATAATTGATAATGCATGCATTAAGTCTCACGTTTGGAGTTTGCACAAAAGATTTTTAAGGACTGCAATTGCTCTTCAGGCAGCACTTAAAGAAAATATAGAACTGTTGACAAAAACTGAACATTAACTAGTTAATACAAATGTCACAATAGCTATGTACAACTGCTTGCATGTTTAGAGACCAGTGTTTAAATATTTGTCTTTAAGTTAAGTGTTACTAATTAACAGTTGTTCTTAATGTAAAGGTCTTAATATCTTAAATGAAAACAAAATTGGAAACTTAAATTGGACAAAATAAACACATTGCTGTAGATCTATAAACTTCGTCCAAATTTAACTTGCTGCTATTGGTTGGACAGTTCTAATGTTTAAAAAATGTTTGCATTCATTTCAAGTGTGTGTGAAACCTACTAGGAAAGCAAATTTAACACAGAAATTCTTAGAAGACCCTTTTTACAGCAGACAGTAATAGAAGAAGAAAGTGGTTCATAACATGAACAATGGCTGTTCTGTTCGTTTGTCCTATTGGGACATGACAGTGTGCAGAATACCAGAACCATGACACTTACTAATGCTAATGCAATTCATCCTTAACTTGTTTTATTAGTCACATCAGTGCTTTTCCTGTTCGACATGCCAAAATGTCATGAATTCGAAAGACCTATTTCATTAAAAAAAGTGGGATCTGTAAAAGTAGTCATTAAAGTGCACTAATGAGACTTTGAGTGACTCACTCACCTTTTTCTTTGTTAAGCCAGCGGATGCAGCGGCTGTAGTTATGAGGCTTGAGGAGCAGCTCTCGTAGGAACTGCCATAGATGGATAGGCTGGCTAGGGTAGTTATTAATCACATCTGACCAGGAGTCATCATCAGCTGCTGACACAGGAGAATAATAAAAAAAAAAAATTCACCTTGTTTTAAGTACATAAGTACTTAAGTCTTGTAAACTGTTGCAGCTTGCATAGTCAATACAAAAAACTTACTAGATTTGCTGTCTTCTTGTGGGCAGCATTCCTTCATTGCTGCAGCTAATGAAACAGGCAAAAGAGAAACAATTATTATGCCATTTGCACCACACAGAATACTTAAAGGCAAGTCTTAAACTGCTCTTGGTACAGCAGTTTACCTCCTCTGGTTCATTTCCCAGTGTTTCTGTTCTTACCAGATCTCCAGATGTCCAGATGAGCATACAGCATGTCTCCAAACTGTGAGGAGCGTTGTCTGAAGTCTGCTTCTGTCATGGAGCACAAGTCTCTGCCACTCAGCTCCTGAAACATTGTGCTGACCTGTGGCAGTTTGTACAGGTGCTCGGTCCAGAGCAGCCACTTCTGAACTTGCATGCAGCTCCAGTCCAAAGGGTCTAAAGAGGAAATGTAAGATCCAGTATTTATTTTGATTAAATAAGAAGGGATAGGAAAGCTGCTTTTATTCTGACATTTTTTAAAGAAAGAAACTCTCCTTCGAAAGTCTTAATGGCTGATGTATCACTACTTACACTCCAACACTCTCAGTCTTTTAAATAGAGGCTATGATGCAACATGTACATTATAATGAGCTGCCATAAATGTGTCTTCCACTTTCTGTTACAAGACACAGACTGTGTTAAATGTCAAATAATCACACATGCAGTGTATGGTTTTAAGGCTCTAGATAAAGACTCCTTTAATAAGAAGAGAAGATGTTCAGTCAACAGAAAACGTTTGCACAAGGTGGGCAGGGCCTCGGTTTACCAGGCATCAGATGTGTCACTGTAGATGTTGAAATATGAGCAAACAAACAGATCACCTCACAAGTTTTATCTTATTAGACTGAGACTTCTGCCAACAATTCATACAACAGGTTTTTCTTTGTGAATCTCTCTCTCTGTAATTATAACACTACATTAACCACTGGTATTATGTCCTACCTGATGCAATGTTGAGCAGCTTGCAAGCAGTTTCCACGTCCTTCATCACTTCTCCCACCACCATGGTCTGGACCTGCTCCAAACAGCGATCCTCCACCTGACCCTCCATCCCAGAGGAGGAATCCTGTGCTTGGCTGGGTTTGGCTGGACACAGCTCAGGTGTCCTAGAGGGAGCAGCAGTAGGAGCAGGGGCCTCGGTCATTCTCTTCGCCCAGGGGTTCTCCTCTACGGCTAATCTGTCGCAGCAGGGGAGGTAGACCCCCGGCCAGCTTAGCTCAGGCAACCCCAGCAAGCTACGGGAGGGTTTGATGTCCTCCGCCTCATCTAGCCAGGCCATCCTAGTGTCGTTGAGGTGGGGTTGACTGATGTGGCGAGGCGAGTGTGTGGTGCAGCCTGGACTCCCCATGCTCAGGTTTGTTGACACTGGAAGAGGAAAGCAGTTTCTGTAATTTGCCAGCACTGGTGTCACAACAGCTTTACATCCTGCGTGACAGTGATCCAGCTTTGTAAGACAGAGTTGCATTGATGCTTCACTGCAACCATACCCAGATGCCCAATATTTAAACAGCAGCAATCCGAAAGTAAACTTGACATTTGTTCTGTGGTATTTACTTTGTTGGGACTTACTTTGAAATAAGCAATCTGCCAACTGGAGCTTATGACAGTTAAAGCCATTGTCTGTCTTAGAGTGTTTTAATGTAACTCAGAATTCAAATTTTTATCCAGTAAGTTGATATTAATTTCATATGTCCTTGCAAATCTATATGTTGGTGGATTATTGAGGTCAAGAGGTTCAGCCTGTGAAAAAATTCTGGCCTTATCTTTCATTTTTTTCTGCATTATTCAACAATATCAGAGAGCAATCTACTCCACCTTTGAGATAGTAAATACAAAGAAAGAAAGGAAGATCAAAGCCTTGTTTGAAACTCCAAATATAAATAAAATCTAATGTTTGTCAGTTTTACTGTAATTCCAAAATGCACATGATCAGGGTAAAAGACTTGTTAAGTTACTATCACAACTTAACACCTATTTCCTCTGTAACATATAAAGTCCATTAGGTCATCAAGATAAATCTAGAGTTAATTGCAAAAGAAAGCTTGAAAGAATGCATCATAAAGGGTGGGACACATCTAATATGTGGATAAAGGATAAATGGCTGGAGTGTATTCATCATGGTATGAGTAAGAGAACAGCTCACCAGGGGAGTGGTGCACTACGCTACTGTTTCATTTGCCAAAATTATACACCTGTTTCAGTTTCAAGTGATTACAGTTAATGTACTTATATGTTCATTTAATGCATAGTTATTGAATGGATCCTCAATCCACTGCTGTTTTGAGAAGAATAGAATATATGCGGCATTACCAAGTAATAAAGTACATGATAGATGTGAGTAAAAACATATCTGCAGTCTTTACTGAAACAAAGAGTTAAAACTTCTCCACTGTTTTAGACTCTGAATTGATTATGCTGAATATTATTCACGCTCTGCCTTTTCAGTAAACATTGAGTATAAAGTATTGTGCAAACGGGTGCTCAGCCCAAAAAATGTTCCAAAACAATGGCACATGGTGCGAGGTGGTGTGATAAGAAACAAGGCTAGTTCTCAAAAGCTGGGCCGATTTAACAATACAGAGCAATAAATAACTGATAACTCATAAAATGATTTAACTGTTGTTGTGGGAGGAAAAGGGACACAAAATTGACATCAATAGCTTTTGTATATTGCCTGTTGCCTACGATTTATTTTGCACAAAGGTTTATCATCTTGAGAGTTGTGATTAAAAGTTTCAAGTGGTCAGGAGACTAATACAGGCTCATTACATATTTAACAAATGTCAAAATACAAGAACAATTCTAAAAGAAAACACTTTTGATTTGTGTGAACAAGGTGTGTAGCCTAGATGTCTGGACACATGGTCCATGTGTCTAGCCTACAATTATTTCCTCACCTCCAGGCGTCAGCAGTTTAAAAGTTTTGTGGTGGTAAAAACTTGCTCTTCTGGATTAGCGTTTCTCTCTGGAACAAATACCTTTTGTATGTGTGTGTGTTCTGTGCTGCCTAGATGAAAGCCACATGTTCATGAAAGCATGCCTGTTGTTTTATAGATCTATATTTGATGCTGTGTTTTACACCTCGTTAGGCAAAGGCCAACTGATATGAAAGGCATTTAGTTGATATGGTCATTCAGTGGAGGAGGAAGTTATCAAATCTTTTATTTGAGTAAAAGTAGCAATTACACAGTGTGGAAATACTCTGTTACAAGTCCTGCATTCAAAATCTTACTTTAGTTAAAGTGCCAATATACTGTGTGATTTAATTACTAGTTTAAAAGTAGGCCCACAAAGGGTTACATAATGACCCATTTTAGAATAATACATATTATACTATTGGACATTACATTTATACTTCAGCTAGTGAAGGTAATTTTAATCAAATGGACTACTGGGTAGTTTTTAAATCTCCCACATGGGATCATTTAAGTTTAGTCTTCATTTTTAAGTACAAAACATCATAATGTATTTTATTATAACTGGTATCGGTAATCTAAATCTGAGTACTGCAGAGTAACTAATAACCAAACGGATTAAACTAGTGGAGTAAAAACTCTTTTATCTACCTCTTAATTGCGGTGGAGTAAAAATTGTATAAAATTTAAAATACCCAAGCAATATATGAGTTTCTCAAAATGGTTTCTTAAGTGAATGTACTTCTGTCAGTGTTCATCACTGCCTGCAGGGCATTGTTCTTTCTACAAAGGGTCATTGATAACACACCTTAATGGGCTGTATTGTGTCTGCTCACCTACATGTAGAAGTCTGTTTTCTCCTTACTTGCAGTAAAAAAGAAAGCGAGAGAGAAGTAATGCCACTATTTCTTAGTTATACGTACAATTTAGGTCCTATCTTGATGATAAAGATAGATTTATTAAATCCACTAAACTGATCTCATATGCATTAATGAATTAATCTCTGCTGGGCTCTCACAAAATGTGACTATCTAACCAGCCTGGCTCTATCCAAATCTATCAGTCCAGTTTATACATAAGCAAATGCTTAGATAATAAATAGAGCGGAAAGTAAATAAATAAAAAACATGGCCAAGCTTATTAAAGTCTGTTTTATGGCCAAGGATCACAGTTGACTTTGGCTCCATCCCATTTGGAAACACATCACTTTAAATAATATTTTATGCTTTTGATGTGGTTTAGACATTTTTATCATGAAACCTTTTTTATTTTCATAATAATTACCAGCTTTAGCACCAGTAGGGCATCTGATATTGCTGCTAATAGTGTTATAATTGCTGACAGTATAGATAGTTTAGTTGTAATTACTAAAGTAAAATACTGTGAGCAGAAATATGTAGAGACATTAGCCATAACAGAGGCAGCACTAATGGTACATAACCATAGGTGGTTGTGGGAGTAATGGCAGTAATAGATTTTCAAACATTTAACTTGTCTTTTTTTTCCATTCAAACAACAAATGCTTCATATCAGACATTTATGAGTTTGACAGTTAACCAACATGCACAATACAAAGATCCTAAAACTAAAATACATGGCACAAGACTCTTTACACACAGTGCTACAAAAAAGGCCATAAAGTCTATGCACAACACCAGATGTACTCATGACTGTGCAACTTTGAAACCTGTATCATCTTGAAAATCGTTGTGACTCAGTTAAGGTCCTGTGGGTAATAAGATTCACATTTTGATCCCACAAACAGAAATAGCACCTGACTACTCCCCAGAGTATCACTACTTTTCCTAAGGCAAAGTACCTGAATACTTTCCTCCACTACTGGTAACAGATGCAATAGCAGTGTTAGTAGCAGAGAGCATCATGTGGTGGTAATAATAACAGTAGAGTAACAGTAATTGTTGTAAAGTTAGTAAAGGTAGTAAAGGTATTTTTAGCCCTGTTGTTGGCTTACCTTGTGTTTGATAGAAGTGGATCCAGTTGACTTTCTGATGCTGAGGCTCTGCCTGACTCTTTTACCCAACTGTTCCCTCGTCTTAGGTGAAGGCTGGACTAACGTCAAAGTCCTCAGGAGGCAGTAATTTGTTTGCCCTCAGGTGAGGATGTTCTGTATGTAGTTTTAGTCTCCTGCCAAGCACTCAGAGCTATATCACTTCTGTCCAGTTCTATCTCTGCAATACCTTGTTTGACTTCTGGTCTAAACAGCAAGAGTTTCACTTATGTGGGACAAGGTGCCTTCGTGACATATCAATTCTGAAGCAAGGGTGTGTCCCAGTGAGGGAGGTAGCTCTAAGGGCATACCTAATTATGACTTGAGGCAGTATTCAGATGGAGAGCTCCTTAAGTAAACAAAGCAGCTGAGTCTTAACAGCCTTTGGTGAAGCTGTTGAGGGCTCCCTTTGAGTTTTTACTCTCAATGGCAGTTTTTGTTATTGATCCTCAAATTTTGTTAACATAAGATGCAAAACTCCTAATTTTAGCTGAATTGAATCTGACAACCACAGTTGACCATTCTGTGTGAGGAATAATTCATATCTATTTTGGAGTAAATATACATCTCAGGCCCAGCAGGAGGAAACTCACCGCAGAAAAAGTTCAAACACAATTAATCAAGTAAGGATTTACCGTTGACTACCATTCACTGCCAGGTTGTTAAACTGTTAGGGGATTAGCACACTGTTTGCAGTAGCTTACTATTGCAGTCATGCTTGAGAAAAATGAAAGTGAATTTTCCACAATGAAGAAATGGTTCCTCAACATCTTTTCACTATCAGTCCCCACTGGGTCTTTTGGGAACTGCATCCATAAGACAGAGATGATAAGAGAGAATGTGACACACAAAAGTTTTGTCATAATGTGCCAGGATTAACTGAAAGACAGATGGATATCCTGCATAAGGAGAGAGTATCTTGTGCATCGTTAGTAATGACCCCCTACAGTATGAGTTAGTGTGTATTGTAGGCTTGATTTCAGCTTGAGCCCATATAACACCAGAAAATATTGTGCTGTGTAAGGACACATGGGATCTTGAGTGTGAGGTATGACATCCATGATATATCAATAAATCATTGAGAGGTAAACATAGGTTTAAGTTGTTTTGAAAGTTTGAAATCTGTTCTTGGAAGAGTTAAGAAGTTAAAAAGAAAACCTGGTACACGAGGCAAGCACAGAAAGGGGAAGAGAAAGCAATAGTGAGTAAATGTTTGCTCAAACCAAACAGTAATGTTTGTGCGGTTCTGTTGAAATATTCTAAAGAGCTGCTGCCAGAGTATCCACCCACATAAATCATCTTTAAAAGCTTTCTTAAAGGTTGTAAAATTAAAGCTACATCATCTTACTGAAGCTTCAACATCAACTGGGCTTTTACACAGAGTCACTCAGCAGCTAATTTTTGCATTTACTGTGCTACCTGTAATAGTGCCTTGCTGTAAAACACTGAACATTCAGTCTGAGCAAATGTCAAGCGAGTGTTTCTCCCTCAGGCAGTTGGGTGCTGCAGCGTGCTGCTGGACAGAGCCGTTGACAGATACAATGGTCCCTAATAGATGGTGGGGCTCCTTAGACCAGTACACCTCCAGGCTAACATGTAATCTGACACCTCCTTGAAGTGCAAAAACAGAGAAAAACCTAATCAGCTGAGGCTGTTGTACATGTACTTGCCTTCATCTTTTTCAAGTTCAGTTACTGTTTTCTTCAAATAAATCCTGATCACAAAGTTTACAAGTGTATTAATTTGTGGTGCTTTTCTTTACAGTTGGCAGCTACTGAATGAAATCTGGTTTGGTTGTTAAACAAAATTGAAGAAGAGCAGGTAGTGTGTGTAAACTTAGTCAAGTACACACGCAGTAAAACACATTAATGTACTTTATATAGAACTCATAATTTAGCACTAATGTCTTCATGTGTGTTTTATGTTCATCCAAATGTTTCTTTTTCCTTCAAAAAACCTTTTAATTCCAAGACTCTTCAAGCCCATGTTGAATGCATAATTTCCCTAAAATAGTAAATGCATTAAAGATTTGCATCAATGTAAAAGAATGTGCTTCTAGATTTGAAAAGTGTTTTTTTTAAATGTCTGAGAATAGATTATGTGGGTGTCATGCATCCTAGAAAGTAATGGTGGCTAAGTATGAGAAGATAAATCAAACCATGTGTAAAGAAGAAAACACACAATGAAATTATCATAAATATAAAACTGTACTAGTAGGGTTTTGAGTCCATGAAACTTTAAATGAATGCTCCTTCACAAACATGACAAGAAGCCCAAAAACTTTAGTTTTCAGTGATAATTTAATCATACAAACATTCATCAAACACCCGGGAGAAAAGCTTTCATCTGTTTGCACTTCCTCACTCTCATAAATGTGCTGTTGTACGAGTCAAATGCCAACTGATTCATTCTGCAATCTGGCCAGTGGAAACTTCCATGAGATATTACACGAAGAAGAAAAATTCACTTTGCACTTCATGAATTGACAGTGACAGCAGAGACAGCTTTGACGGCAGAGAGAGACAATTATCATTTAACATTTTGCACAGGAAATGCACAATGTTGTGTGAAACAGCAAAGAGCCAAGAGATGTATGGATATGCCGTATTTATTGGCTGTGGTTATCGGCTGGTACTGTCATATTGTCAAAGCTCAGTACCCCTGGGGCTTTCAGTTAGGTGTTTCCCTGATGAGGTGGTCTAAGTCACTGGCTGTGGATGACAGATAAAATCACAGAGTTGATAAACCCTTCAGGACATAACAGTACTTGTGGAGGAGGAAAGTACGCACAGGTCTTGTCATGGAGGTTGAAATACTTGGTGCATAGATCAGCCGGTTAGTGCAAGTAAATATGCAGTAACAATTCGTAAGGACAACATTGTTTTGTCATTTAATAGTATTTTACTGGTGTAGTTATGTTTGCGTCTCAAATGATTAAACAAGATCATATTTTTCAGAAGTTTTTGAAACACTCATCAATGATTAGACTTGAATGTGGAACATCCAAAGAATTATTTTAACAAGAGACAGAAAAATTCAGAACAATAATTACACTAATAAAACTGCCAGTTCAATGCAAATCTTTGGGTAAATTAATATGTTTCCAAAAACATTATCTTCTCTTACATTCGTCAAATACATTCAACTTAAAATGATAAGCGCAAGTCCAAGACAGCTTTAAAATGGAAATTCAGAGCAAGGCGACCAAAAACATTAATGTCGCGTGAAATTATATCTTTACCGCTGTTCATATGGCTTGAAGTGAATGTCTGATGGCAGTGTGCCTTTATCCTGTTATCTTGTGTTGCATGTAAACTACACTAGCTCTTAGATTTATCTCTAATACTGCATTATTACCAATAGTAGATATTCTGATATTCTCCTAATATTTTATAGATAGGTATAACTCTATTCATGAGAAGAAACCTTCACAGTTGTGCAGGATGTTTGGTGTTTCGTGCCAAGTTATTTTCATAGTTATAATGAATAGTTTTTTTCTTACTTCCATCTAGAGAGAGCAGATAAAAAAATAATGTTTGACTTCAGAAAGCTTAATAAAATGGTCAGCTTTACAGCTATACTGTGAATAAGAGTCCTGTTTTTCATGGTCAATCTTATCTTATGTGTTTAAAAAGTAATGGCCAACTCCCTCCAGTGGAGAAAAATTTCAATGCATCTAAAACTGCTGGTACTATGAAAGCATAGAAATGATTGCCCATAATGAACAAGTCATGTTGAAAAACTTTTAGATGAGCTTTAAATGTTGCTGTTCTCTGTCTCTCCTATGTGCTATATGTAACATTTTAGCACCAATTACACCAAATTTCTCAAAACTGTAGAGACTTTGTTCAAGCGTGGCTAAAATGTGGTCAAATCCTCTTCAAATAATTTGCTCAAGTATAAACTGATGGGGCCTTATGTTTAGCACCATGTCTAAAGCTCAGGTCCCATATGGTTTAGTGGTTATCATTCCTGGTTTTCACAGCTAAGGTTCACTCTAGGTGAACAGTTTCATGTATTTCAGGTCAACATTCATTATCCTGACATTCACTCTTGTACTTCCATACAACAGTATAAATTAGACATCACCCTGCACATTCAGTACACAGAGCTACTTAAACCTCTATATAAGAACTGTACTGTATTTGATGCTTAAATGTTACACAAAGCACCTCTAAAAAGTTTACATTAAAATTTAAGATATGGAGTTAATAACTAATTCAATGTCTTTTTTCCAGAGATGCTTGTATTGTTGGATTTAGTTATGGGGAACCAAATCAATATACAGAGTGTAAGAGCAGAAACTGGAGAATCAGTTGGCAAAATAAATGGCTTTTCCTCCAAAGTCTCTCTTTCAGTTGCACAATGCACACATTAACACACAATTTCACAAATACACACTCCTGTCATTGTTTCATTTGCACTCTTACAACTAAAAAAATCTGGAAAAAAAGTTATCACTCAAAAGACTCAGCACTCATTTTTTTTTAACTTAGCATTCACACGTGCATACAGTGGGTTGTGGGATGTTGGTTGAGCTGCACGTCAGGAGCATTGGCCTCTGGTTTCTCAAAGTGTAGCCAGACTTTGCATAAAGTGTTTTTAAAACTCCACACTCTCCACCAGCTACTTTCTCTGATTGGTGTGATAGACTCCAGAGGTACCGTTTAGTGCTGCTTTACTGTGTCAAGTCCCATGATTTAAGAGTGCTGGAAAGGATAGGACTCCTGTATACCCTGTAAAGAAGGAAGGGGGGTTAAAAAAAGATGGAAAGGCTTTGTCTCTGAAACACAGTTTGTATGTACTGCAAATATAGATCTTCCATTATACAGGCAAAATGTTAGTAGTATAACTGAAACATTAAGTTAACTCATTTATTAAACAACTGACAGAAAGTTCATCTGCAGCTTTTTTAACAATCAGTTAATATTTTATGTATTTACTTTTTCCAGTTTCTCTTCTGTGAGAATTTGTCTTATGCTGTAGTGAACCTAAATATATCTTTAACTAAACAAAAAATTAGGCCATCTTAATTTGGGTTTGGATAATTCATAGGTAAACAATTTATCAATTAGTGAGAAAAATAATCTGCAGAAGTTGATATTAAAATTATTTTTAACTGCAGTACTAGTTGGCTTTATAAGGGAAGGGTTGGGGTTAGTATTTTCTAGTATTTTCAGCTTCTTTCTTAATTTAAGAACAGATTGGAGAAAAAAATCTAAAGATGTAGGCCATCTTTTATTGAGCAATAAATTACAACTGCTGGCTAAATCAAACACTTTCATGTTCATCTGCACCTGTTTCATAGTAAAAGCCATCAAGTACCCAGAAACTGTTGTACATTTACTGTGTAACAGCTGCAGCAACTTCTCGCTGAGTTATGCAAATGTGTTTTTAATTCAGAATGCTTAGCTGCTGTTCAATTAAAGCTGGTTTTAGGTGTATTATTGTATCATTTTAGGTGTTATCCTAAATAACAGCATGGCAATGATGGTCCATGACTTTGGTCTTTATTTAAATATCTATACAATATCCGCATAGCTGTACCTTATTTCACGCTTGTAATTGTAAGAATGCTAAAAAGGTTTAACTAAAAAGGTTTAACTTAAGAACCCCGTCAATGTTGACTGATAAAAATGAGTATAGTATGTATGTAGTGTAGTATGAGCAACGCAATAGTTTACTAGTATAGGGAATCCTCTTTCCTTTTTATATGTCTTACCTGGTTATAAGAGACTACTGATAGATTGCTTTGTAGACTATTTGCTACTATATCCACAGAGTTGTGTGAAAGTCCATTCTGATCTTGCTGCAGCTCGTTTGGGCGTCCCTGCCAATGTTCCTCTGCCATCTTATGACTGCTGGCATCGTGGTGACTGTTGTTGTTGCTGTTGGGGCACTTGCTCTTCTCAGGCGAGGCAAATGGGTTGTAGTCTCCTTCCACGCTGCGATGAGGCTGGGTATTAAATTCAGCTTGGAAAGAGGAAAGCTGCTGTGTGACACCGAGGAGGCCTCCAACCTCCACACTCAGAATCACCCAAATGACATCTGTCAAAGGGAACAAAGAGAGTGTTATACAATCACTTTTCACCCACTCCACCTTGCACATACATGTATACAGTTAAAACTTAACCTACTGTGCATTACAAAGCTACTATTATTTTCATCCCCTCTTAAGTTTTTACCAAAGGAAATGTATGTAAATTATCCAGCATTTAATCTTCATTACAGACTACTGCCTACTGCTGCTGCTAACTTCGGTTATTAGCTGTGTATTTGCATGTCTACAGTTCAGTTCATAAACAAATAATATTATCTAAAAATGAGTCAAAACAACCAGAGCATAATAATAAAAATAATTTAAATAAAAATGACTACAGTCAGTCTGACAGCCCAATAGTGGGATGATAATCTTTAACATTAATATGGTAAGTCTGGGTAATGTAATTAA
>JAPZDV010000002.1:20183870-20201120 GCA_029814665.1 Acanthurus lineatus | reverse complement strand
TCAATGGGTTGCTAATGAAAACCTAGAAAAAGAAAAGGGGGAAAAGAACTGTGAAGTTATCGTGGTCAATGCCCTTTTTTATATATCTGATCTTAAAAATTCTAAAAAAAACATTGTTCTGAGATTCGATCCACAAATTGATTGTTATCTAATCTCAGTCATTTCAAACAAACAAATCCTTTTGTGAGTAGGCACCACTGATGATGCATGGACTTGTAAAATGCAATCACAACATTGCAACAAACTGAGACTTTCGTAGTGTAAAGTGACTCCATGGCTTACAAATGACACAAATCTTCTTGCCACCTTCTTGTGTCTGCAGTTCCAGGTGGCCAAGTCCAGAAGCAGGTCAGCAAGAGCTCTCCAGCACTGTGCATGCGAGTAGAAATGGGTCCATCAGCTGCTCGGCATTCTGCTCTGGCAGAGTCTTTAGGCTTCCTGGACATAAGAGTGCAAGACTGCAAGGCAGAGCTGCTGGCCTCCACCCTGGCTAACATTGGTCCTTTTCTTGAAGATGAATTCAGTGTTGATGCTCAGCCAATGAAGTTACTCCTGAGCAACGTCAACATCACTATGAAGGTGGGATGTCAGCTTGTTTTAAATTTTCTAATTATGAGATTTTTAAAGAAAATACATTTTACATTGTTGTTTATGTGAATCTATATAATTTAGTTTTGTTTTTACAGTAGTGCATATACTTATACTTAATACTGAGTGGATTGTTATCATGATTATATCCTTTTAATTTTGAGTAAGAGGATGTGAACTGTGATGGGTTGCCAGTGTTACATAAGTGGTTAACTGTCAAGATCTCTTTTATTTCTTCTAGGACGACAGCCCTAAGATCTACCCTACAGCCCCTCAACCTGTCCCAGCCTCATTTATTGTAGATCAGCTCCTCCTGGAGCGTGGTGATGATGGCATCATGAAGCTGACAGGTGAGCAAGAAAATTAATACTTTTTTTCTCTTGAGTTTTGTGCACTGTGACACATAAATTATCCAGATATCAGCAGGATCATGAACCATAAAACCGCAAACACTTCAGCTCACAACATCTGTTATGTCCTCACAGATAGATGAAGTGAAAGTGATCTATACAGTTTCCTTTTGATTGCAGCTGGAGGTTCAGACCCTAAAGACTCAGCATGCGTTTCTGCTGCTGGCTCTGAGGACCGAAACAGTTCCTGCTTTGTTCGACAGAGTGAGGTAGGAGACCAAGCACTCTGTACTGTACATGGTTCAGCTTAGTGTCTCTGCAGACAGGATGTTAGAATACTGAGGTTTTTGTTAGATAACGTTAGTTTGTTAGATAAACGGCCAAGTTATATGAATCACACATTTCATAAAAAGTGACTGAAGCTTTATGTATGCATTTAACATTTAAAGGTAGGTTCTTGAAAACAAAGTTAATGGTGAAATATAGTGTTGCAGACTGCTTATCTTATTTAGTTTACCTAATTTTGTATCTTTGTTCATTTTGTTTTAATACACCCAAAAACACGGTTATATAAAGTCAAATACCTTTCCAAATATAGAGTATCAGACTTGAGGCCTCAGTTTGAAAACAAGAATAAATCTAGTCACTGATCATTATACTGCTGAATACTTTCATGCTCAAAATTTTAAGTTACACTTTGTCAAAGGCTCCAAAAACCCCTAAACCTAAGAGATAGCTTTGTCTGTGTCACAGTCACAGCCTAGGCAACCACCAAACAAAAGGACCTCTTTGTTTTGCATTGTAATGTGTATGAATGAATATCTACACTGTATCAACCACAGGGCTGTGTGAAGCTCTGTACAACATTTGACTGGACTTTTTGTTTCTTTATTTTTTTTAATGGTAAGGTCAGGATATTCAAATCTTGAGCTAGGTCACATTCACAAGTTCTCTTCATGCTTAAATGAACAGTAATCTGCTCTGTCCATCTGAAATTCAGCTGTATTACCGGTGTCTTGTTACTGGTCAGCTCTTGGTCGGACAGCACAGAGATGCGTTGGAGTGCAGAGATCGTGTAGTGTTGAAGTAATTACACCTGTTGTTGTCCATCAGAAGCTGATATCCGTTCGCTTGGCGTGTAGCACCTAGCCAAAGCACGCCCTCGCTGTGGCTGGAGCTAACCGATCTAATAATCCTGCCATTACAGAGACAAGCCCTGGAGTCCCAGCTGTCAGATGCCCAGGCTGCTCTCGAGCAGGCCCTCAGTGACAGAGAGCGCCTCCTTCTGGAAGTCAGGAAGTATGATCCCACGTTTACTCTCTGAGCCTCTCAGTGTTTCACCTGTGCACCTACTGATCACTGCTCCTGCTGCGGAACTATGACGAGATGAACCAGGCTGAATATCAGGAACCAGCAAGACTAATTGAAGCATGTCTGGATACTGGACATGTTTGAAAAAGATGAATCCAATTTGTAGCTTTGGATCACTTCCCTCTTGCTATATCACACTATTCATTATATAACAAAAGACCCCCTATAGCAATTACTAAAAGGGGAAAGTAGTAAACTAACTTATAGGTACATTAATGGTACTAGTTTTATCTGGCAATCTCGGTATTTATCACTGTTGTACTAAACACAAATGATAAATTATTCTGGTAATATCTCATCAGTGTGGACAGTAAACTCATTGTCTGGTTTCGGTGTTTGTCAAGCAGCATGTAAAGGTAAAAATCATCAAGCTTTAATCCTCTCTAGTTATTTTTTTTTGTTAAAGAAAAGTTAAGTCGAGCACATGCCAAAACCCCCTCCTCACACACACACTGACACTGCCAGGCAGCTTGTTAGTCCATCAGGCGCTCCTTCCGCAAAACACAACTTACTGTCAAGCATGCTTTGTGAACTGTGCTAATTTCCATACAGCATACTCATAAAGCTGAATAGGCTTAGTAATGTATATTACTTTCGTTTTGTGTGTTCCTTTTTTATACAAAAAAATTACACAGATACTATCAGCTGGTACTTGTTGAAAATGTGATGTGAATGGTAGGGAAAAACAATGCACTTTTTTTTTTTCTAAAGAAAGCAGAACTGTACTGCTTCCATAGAGAGACTTCAGCATCTCTGTCTTCACCTTGGTTGCTTTGTCACCAGAGTGGAATAGTTGTTGTACTTTTCAAGTTCTCAACCTTCTTAGAGAGCTGTTTCAATCATTCCCCAGTGTTTGTTTTTTTATTTTTTTTTTTTATGTGCTGAGAAATGTTGATTGCGCTTCTTTTGTACTGTGAAACAATGTGCTCTGTGGTTGAATGTCCACTCAAAAGGACACGCCTTTCAAACTCTCTCTCGGTCTCAGAGAGCAGGCTGGACAATAGTTTCAGTATTGTAACTTGTTAGTTCAGTTAGTTTTCTCTCTAACTCTCTGGTTTAAGGAAGATTGGTTTAATACCAGCTACCAGAGTTATAATACTTGACCTCCTCCAAACTTGTTTTGTAGCTTGCCAGGAAACAACTCAGACTGCTAGTTTTATTATTACCTCTTTGCACATTTATCATGTATGAAGTAGTTTTTTTGGGCAAACAACCTAAAGTTCATTCAGGATGTTGTTTTACTGACTGTATTTATTTAGATTTTTTTCTTTTTTGTTATGTATTTTGGTTAGTTACTTTACAGTATGTTGAAGCCATATGAAAGAAAATGACATGTTAAAAAGTTGTGGTACTGATGATGTATGTGTGCAGTGTGTCATCTAAATGGCAAAATTCACTACAAAACTGATATTTTTTTCAGTATTTTTGATTCTGATCTGCTGCAGATTTATCTGTCAGGCCACCTGCCATTTCTGTCACTTTGCTTTTTCTATGCATAAATCTGTTTTATGCATCGAGTCAAACCTTGATGGATTTGTTCATCAAAGGACTGTTTAAAAGATAGCATTCATTTTTATGAATGCTCTGATGGAAAGACCTCTCTGGGAGTTACATTTTATGTACAAATGTTTTATTGTTAAATCAGTAGTTTAGCCTTTGGAGGTATATCTTCATTTTAATGGTTTCATAGCTGTTACATCTAATTTGTTTCACTGTGTGCTTGGGAGACCCCTTGTGGTTGTAATTTGCCAGTGCATCCCCCCTTCAAAATACTGTCTTTATTTTTCCATGATCTTTCAATTTTGGTTGCCTTGCAAGCTATGAATGAAAAAAATCGCATTCTTGAGGAGGAATGTGAGCTATTTAAGCAGTTGACTGTACGCTTTGGTGGATCCAAAAACATGACAAAGAACCCTATCACTACACATTTCTCATGTGAAACTCTTCTGTTTTTAGGGATACTAATATCTATGAAAAACTGTTTACCTGTCCACCAGGTTTTAATGTTTTCTCACATGCATGTGTACTCAACACACCTTTACTCTTTCAGCGTGATAAAGCAGAGATACTGCCCTTCATCGGTTTTACTAATAGTTGTGATCATCTGAGCTTTAGATGTTTTAGGTTTTTGCATGGCCTTTGTAGACAAACATACAGTGATACAAGATTGAACTTAACATTGCTGAATGCAACATGTAGCTGTAAAGTTTACCCAGTTTCTTTCCTTAGTCAGGCCTCAGTGTTAAGTAGCATCCCTACCCTGCCAACAAAGTGGTGCTCTTAGTTCCATCTGCTCAACAACCATGCAAAGAGAAAAGGACAGGCCGAGAGTAACACAAGACTCACTTCAAAACGAGTGTTGTTCTCTTTTTATATGAATGACCTGGCAAAATGTTTGCGGCTGGAAAGCAGATGCATGTACTGAAGTGATGTAAAGTTTATGCCTTGTGAATTACGTGCACTTGTGTAACAAATTCACTAGAAATTGCACTTGTTTTAATGTGTATCACTTCGAAGGGTTGCAGAGGAGTCCTTGTAAAATCTTCCTCAGACGCAAAATGTTGGAGACTGGACAGTATTTTTGTCAGTTGTGTAGAGTTACATTGAATTTTGTATTGTCTTTATCACGTCATTGAGACTAATATAAAATTGGTTCTGTGAACCAAAGCTAATATGTGGAAAATATTTTAAAGGTGAAAGAATAAATGATTAATTGCTGAACACATTTCAGTTGTGCCTTGAAGTTTTAATAGAAAAGCCGTGTTTTTGTGTAACTATCCATTGCATCCACAACTTTGTTGATAAAACATTCAAAAACTTGTAGGTTTAAGTGTCAACTGCAACTATTCAAGTACTGTGAAGAATAGTTCTTTTAATTCAAACTTGATAAGTATCAACAGACACATTTCTCCACACCAAACTAGAGATGGAGCTCTTTATGTAAGCACTGTGAGGCAAACTAAATCTAATCTTAGATGAGCTGAATGATAAGAGTAAAGTTTTGCCTTAAGCAATTTTTCTGTTCATTTAGAAAAGGGTTTCATATTTATTTATTTACTCTGGCTTACATATTTTTTCTTCCCATCGTTGACTGGTGAGAGGAAACCCGTGGAGTTATTTATCTTGAACTTTTGCAAATAAGAGCTGGATTGACATAATAAAGTAGACAGACATTCAAAGATTTAATTGAAAACATTTAGAGAAGCATCAAAAAACCCATTATATTTGGTACATCCCTGCTAATTTGCGGCAGTTGGGGGTCTTTGATGGGAAAAGTTTGAGAACTAATGTCTTTAAGGCATCACATTGTACACCCCAACCCCCTCCCAAAACAAACAAATAAACAAAACAAAAACTCCAAAGTTGACTGTTTCTTTGTATCTAAGCCGCAAGAACAAAACATTTCTGTATAAAACATACAGTATGTACAAACATAATACAGGCTCATTGTTTCACTCAATTTGAATTGGATGTTGAATGAGCAGCTTACATTGAAAAGGAAAATGACAGGTAAGAGTTCTGCCCATTCTTTAATATTACAGTCACTCAGTGTGCTCAGTTAGTAGAGAATAATCAGTATCTACCTGGCTGCAGTACAACTACAGTGCCTTCATAAGTTTCCACATGCCATGGCACCACTATTTGTCAGTCCGTGGTCCTTATTCAATCTAAAGCACATGTCTCATTAAAAGATGATTTTCTTGTACTTGGAGTTCGGGATTTGATCTCTGCTCTTCAACCTCCTCACAGCTTCCCTCATATGCTTCGGCTGAAGCGGTGGTGTGTCTCCCCACTTCTCACAAACGTCCAATGCTGTAAGGACAGAAACTATTAAACCATCTGACAGTCAATTTTAAACTGCAGGGAGAAGAAAAGAGAAAAGGATTCCCTCATGTGTTTGAATTTTCCCTGAATTTGATCTAAACTATCTGCTCTGTAACTCTACCACTCACCTTCTTCAACAATTTCCCCAGCAAAAACCTTGGCGATACCAGACATGGCAATCACAACATTCTGGGACACTGATGATCCTGTTATGGACTGGATAAGCTAGAAATACAAGAAAAAAGAACATCATGTCAAAGTTATGCCACTGGAAAGGAGCCCCAGATTTCAAAACACTGCCAATGTTGATAAATTCTTACCCTCTTAATAGCAGCCTTAGGAAAGGCAGAACGTCTGTACATCTCATAACGATTCAGCTGTTCTTCAGAAAATGACGACACCAAAACCCTGTCAGATGCAAGAATAACGAGAGGTGATGGTGAGACTTAGTGGGATGAGACCTTATCAGGTATTTTGGGATTTCAACAAGCATCTGTTATAAATCTTAGTCTTACTGCATCTTTTGTATTTCATCCTCATCGACCTTATGGCGTTTTTCTTTCTTCTTTTCTGGTTCCACCTTTAGTCTTTTGGAAGGAGGCTGGCCAGAGGTTCCTTCTTCCTCATCATCCCCAGCTGCTATGTCCTTCACAGCAGAGGGCGAACTTGTTTAGAATCACCATGAAATACTTTTTGTACAACCACATGAAAACAGAGATATTACCAAGACAAGGTTCACTTAAATGTTCATCACAATTAATAGATAATCAAATTCCAGCCTCTGTTTTATCAAGATTTAAAATCACTATTATCACTGTTATGCAATTGACATACTGACATATTTCTATTGCATACTAATGTTAGAGGATGAGATTCCCAGAACTCACAGATTTAAGCTCCTGTTTGGACTGATCTTGCGTGGATAATTCTTTGTTTTCCTCTGTAGGTTTTGCTGTTTCTGGTGCATCTTCAGTTTCCCCTGATTTAACATCAGGATGTTCCTCGTTAGGAGATGTTGCTCTCTCAGGTGTACTCTCGGGTTTTATCCGTGCAGGGTCGGCCATAATTACTCACTTCCTATGTCTGAAAGCTCAAGACTCTGTAATATCAAGGTGATTAAATGGTTAGTTACGAATTTTGATGACCATCGATTGTTATCACTTTGGCATCCATACCCGGACAATCGAGCGTTTGGCTACAAGACAGACATTTTACCACCTCAGCTAGAGTATTTAGAGTATTTTATCCTCAACAAATGGTGAACTGGTTTGTGCTAATAATCACGTTTGAATCATAATTGGATGAAATAGCGAATATAGCATGCACATACCTTCTCTGCAGCTAGGCGTCAACAAAACAGCAGTAAATGAAAAGCTAACGGTGAGGTAAGCTAACTTTATCTAGTTATATAAGAATTTTACGTTAACCAACAATGTGGAAAACCCATTACATTATTCTAACCGTTGTTAAAATTGATAAAAATTTAAGCAATACAAGAGAAATTAGAGCACCGACATGCTAGTTTCCTCAGCTTGTTGGCTAGTAGCATAGCACTCTGATTTCCGTTTCCTGTTTTGAACGAACTTTATTGACACAGCCAGAACACAATGATTAAGACACATTTAAAGCGTATCAATTACAGTGGCATCAAACAAAAAGTTCATCGTGTATTTTTTTGCAAAAACTTTTGGGAGCATCTGTACATTTAACACAGTTCACAGATGTAATTCTCAAGGCATAAGTTCCAGACAATATTATGGCAGCCAGTTCATCTCAGTTTTAAAACCAAATCATTCCAGCTGTTTACTCTTTCACCCATAAACTAATCACCTGATGAGTTATGAAATGTTCCTGTTCACACCCATCAAGGAAATTTGGATGCGAATTTCATTAACGCTTCTTAAATATTTATGATAGCCTATTTCATGATAGTTCACAGTTCAGAGTTCTCAAATTTGGTGACTATAAATTCAAGTGTAAATTCAATTTTTTCGTTATATATCTTCGACCATCGTCTATTGCACAAAACATGTAGACGAGTGACTTATAATGGTGACTAATTAAAAAATTGGGTTAGGAAATATGCGATGGACTCTAAATGTGACAATACAACAGATATATAAAACACTGGATGGGCATGATTCTTGCCTTTGTGCCCTCCTGTAACACTAGTTTTAATCAATGCGCCATCTTGCTTATGCCCATCCAGCCCTTCTATGAGGCAGCTAGGGCGGGGGTGCTAGGGGTTGAATGTGTGTGTCTGAAGGGTTTCGGATTGGAGATGCAGAAAGAAAGGGCAGTTTCGAGGAAGTGACGGACGAGGCTCAGGGGACCGGTCAAAGGAAGTTTACTCGTCGGTGGTACCGTGCTGCTGAGCGAAACTTTTACCCCTTGAGCGCCAGCGGCACCGTGGATCGAGACGGACCGATCCAGCGGCGGAGGGCGCTTTTGTTTCCTTGCCACACCAGCAGGACTGAGGTATAACTTGAGGTTGGGAGATTTAAAAAAAAATAAATAAAAAGGGGGGATCGCAGAGGAATTTCACTCTCGCAACCAAGCCCCCCTTTTCTTCTCTTTCCCCGCGCCTCCTCCGATTTTTTCCCTGGGATCCGCGATGGGGAAGGAGCAGGAACTTCTTGAAGCGGCGCGGACGGGAAACCTAGCCGCAGTGGAGAAGCTTTTATCCGGGAAGCGTCAGTCCGCTGGCACCGGCAGCGGATCGTCTGGGACCGGAGGAAGCGGCAACAGCGGCGGGCACGGCGCCTCCTCTCATCCGCTCTCCAGTCTGCTCAGGTAAGCCCTGGAATGGGGAAGAAGAGGCGGATATATCTGAATGGTAGACAGCCAACAGTGTTGTCCATATGTCAATTACTGCGCGATCATCTGCTCCAATGGCTTGTATTATAGTATTCTAAATATTCTCATGTAGTTAATCAGAGTGCTGTGTGTTTGCATTGCCAAACAAACACAACATAAACCAGTGCAGCGCAGGAGCCGTGGCATGCTTCTTTGTTAGCTCCCAGCTCTGTGTCCCTGCCAACTCTACTGTAATGTGCACAGACGGCCTGAGAGGTTATTGTGCAACTTACCTGCAGAAATATGCAACAAATCAGCTCACGGTCTCTTTAAGTACCAAGACTGATGTTTAATTAATTGCTTACATGCAGTCTAGACCTGGACACTGACTTGGGAAGGTGTCAGAGCCAGACTCTCATTACCAAATTTGTGTATCTTTTTATGAACAGCTCAAGACTTGTAACCACATTTTCCTTTACTTCAGCTGCGTAGGTGTAAGCTTGGCAGGTTTCACTCATATCAGTGGTCACAGAAGGAGGTCTTTGGTGAGGTGAGCGTTTGATGTGGTTTTTCACATCCTTTAAAGACCTATGGTGCAAGGCAAGAGAGGTTTAGCTGCTCTGTCAAGGCTTTTGCTTGTCACAAAGGCTTTTTCTTCTGCTCGTTTATTTGTTGTGAGTTCTGATTTAGAGATAAGAAAGCAAACTATTGTTAGCACACAGTACCTGTCATCTTTGCCATCATGCCACCTGTGTGCATTCTTTGCTTGTAGCTACTCATATTAAAATGCCTCAAACTGATTTGGAGCGTCAGTCCACAGAGCAGGACAGCTTTGCATGTAATGAAAGATATCAGTAAAGTCAAATATCCACAGTCCTCACTCCATGGTGACTGTTTATGAAAATATAAGATCACATCTTATTCCTCCTAGTGTTTTGCAGATAGCTTGATGTACCATCTTTTTTAACTTTGTGCAGATGAGGGCTGCTAGGTGATATTAAATAATAAGATGCACTATAATAGATCTGATAAGTCCCGGGCTTCATTTTGTCCTGCAGATGTTATCTGATTTATAGGCTTACCACAACAGGATTGTTGCGTTTCCCCAGGCTTAGAGCTGGGCGATATGGAGCAAAAATCATATCTCTGTATTTTTAGGGCTGAATGGCTGCACATGATCTACATCTCTGTGTTTTTTTTAGTTTGAAGGCAGCTGAATGTTTAGTTCTGCTTAGAAAGCCAAATGCTAGATGTCACAAGCAGTTGTGTGAAAACAGAGTTATTGAAATAGTGTGTAAAAATAAGCTTTCCTTTCCTGCTTGAACATACACAGCTGGGGCTGGGTGACATGAACACAATTTAATATCACAGTATTTACTGACCAAATACCTTGATGTCAACATTGTAGGATTGACTACTGGTGCTTTTATAAATGTGAACAAAATGAGATTTTTCATAAATCATCATCAGTAATGTTGATATATTGAGTACGTTTGTCAAGACAAATATTAGAACAGCTAGAACAAATTTCATCACTTTACTGTAATATTGTCTTTAAAACCAAGAAAACACTCAAGCTGTGTTACAGTATGATGATATCCAAAATCTTAGACAGTATTTAGTGTCACATCACATTTTCATTATAACATCTCATGATTGCTTACTCTAATCTAGACTGAAAGACATTGAAACATATGATACAGTTTCATAATGCATCCATACATAATAGAGCCATTGTGCTCTGTGCAACACTAAGATCCACCAAGAAAGAAAAAAAACAACTTTGTTGTTGAGAAGAGCTGACTCCTTCAGGCCTTGTAGACTTTTATCTAAACTGTCTGTCTCTAAACGTAAAATTATAGTATGGCTTGAAGACCTGTTAAGAGGAAACTTTTGTCAGAGCCGCGTGCTGCTTGTCAAAAGCCAACATGTGGCTTTTCTGCACTCTTATGTTAATGCAGGTGAAAATCTGTCAATCAAAACATAATATTGCTCCTGTGGGAGCCCTGTGCCAGGCGGCCTCTTTTGAGGGACAAGTGTTTCAGCGAAGCTCGAGGTGATACATCGCTGTGTTACATAGAGCACACTGCACAATGTACTCAAGGTAATTACATTAAACCCTTCTAATCGGAAATCCAATTCAGAGATGTCATGCAGTCAGAGCTGGCTCTGTCTCACAGATCTGTGGGCGGACTGAAGAACCCATTGTGTCATCTATTCTGACTTGAGCAATCAGTGTTTGGCAATGATAGCGCTGGGAAATTATTGGCTAGACTTTGCAGGAAATGAATTAACCAGTGGTGTGTAGACTTAAAAAAGCCTATTGCCTCTGGACACCCAAGCTTAAAGAACAGGGTCTTTGAGTTTAACGGGGTGCAGGATTAGTGATCACAGGGCAGCCTGGGGGGTTTGTTGCTATTGTTTATGATGTTTGATTTAGTTTGCATAATCAAAATGTCAATATGTTTTAAGGATCTCACGGTAAATCACTGCCGTGGTGGAGGCTGTAGATTGTTGTGCTTGTGTGTGCTTGTGTGTGTGTGTGTGTGTGTGTGTGTGTATGTGTGTGTATGTGTATCCATCCTTTCCTTTACCAGTATCGCTTCTTAACCTTTTCATCAAACATTGTTAGAAAGTGTAGGCCTGTAATCCTGTCAGAGGAGATTTTCTGCAGGATCTGTCTCTGGCAAATTTTAGCCTGTGTTGCTTTTAATGTCAACATGTAGAGGGAGACGCACATCCCTCTATATATTTTATAGTATATCCAGATTACAAGAAACAAAATAGCACATTTTCTGTAAATTGAATAAACTAATAGTTCATATAAAATTACCACAAGCTCGTACATAAATGTACTGTAACTCCTCCATGTTTGTTTGTGTTGTCATACACATTTTCTGCCGGTATCAGAAGAACGCAGAGCAACGTTTCCTTGAACACAGTGGTATTTCAACATAACGTATTAAACAATACAGCATATCATAAAACAACAATTTTCAGTCATTACACAATAAACATAATCTTGCTTATCCCTTGATTAAACCACATCCTATGTAGATGAACAATCTAACCTAATGGGCTCAATTCCTATTCCTTGAAGGTGTGCTGTGTTTCCATTAGATGTTTGGCGTTCTTGCTCTGGAATGGGATGCATGTCAAGACTTGCGGTGTTATTGTAACCAGGCGGTTGTACAGCTCTGCTCTGCGGAATGTCAGCTTTCCCAGGAGGCTGCATCCCAGCCGTTGCCATAGGATAGACTCTGACCCCGGCATGTTTAGCACTGCCGCCGCCCCAAACATTTGTTCTGTGGTGCTCCATTAACGCCAAAATGAGCAAGGGTAGGGCCTCATTGAGTAGGAAGGTCAAGGTTTAACCTTCATGTTGCCACTGTGTAGTGTTGGTAGAAGCAGAGGTAGCTTGATAATGCTGTTTGTTGGAATTATTTAGATCAATCTCTGTTTTTTTTCTTAAGGGCATTTATTTTCCATGTTCTCTTCCATACCATAGTTTTTGTTTGGGCTCCATGACCTGTTTTGATCTCAAAGGTCTGCAGGAAAAGCTCTTCACTACCACTTCCTGGCCAGGGTTGTCCAAACACAGGCAGCTGCTGTGGTCAGACCGGAGGGAAGACAAGTCCCTGGCAGAGAGAGTGCCTGCCCACTGAGGGGAAATTAACAGAGGAATGCATGGAGTTCTGGACAGACGCTCTGAGAGCTTAGCCAGATGAGGGCTCGTCTCTCAGCGTCACAGCCACGTCCTTTGTCCCACTGACAAAGCGTAGAAAGATGGCTTTTCATATTCATATCAGTCCCTAAAGACTTTTTCTGGGGCTTTTCTTTACTTTTTTAGTTGTACAAGGAAAATTGAGCTGTCATTCAGATAGAATTGGACCCCCTATTTAGAGCATCCTACTCCTTTAATCTAATGTTTCCTGTTGATATAAGTGTGGCTTTTTGCAGTATTTGGTAATAAACATCAGCTAAAGATATCAACAAAGGTCATTTAAAAATATACTTTCTCTATTGCATGTTATTCCTTTCTTTAAGTACTAGTAGGAAAAGCATTTCTATCAGTGTGATGACTTGGTTAGCATTTTAAGAGGCTTGGGCTCAAGTCCAGATCATTCCATCCCATTACATCCACAATTTCTGGCTCAATCCAAAGCAGCCCCATGCTGTGAGAGTGGTGTCAGCCGAGAAAATATCTGCTGCATAAGAACTAGCACATAGTGTCCTTTTTTTTTAAAAAAAAAACAAAATATCCCCGGGGCTCCTCTCTGATTAGAAACTTTACACATGTAGAATCACTGAGTGTGAAGGTGCACTGTAGGACTTCGGATGGTGTATCTGCAGATGACAGTCTCTCAGCGGGAATCTGACACCCTCGGTCCTTACCCGGATTTCATAGAAGCTATCAAGTTCACGCAAACTGTCACGCTGCCTGCTGTTTTTTTTTTTTGCAGACAGGCACCGTTAACAAGGCAGCTTCTATCACTTTTACAGTACTGGAAGGAGCCTCAGATCATTCCGACGTGGCTTAAAGCTGAGCAAACAACAGCTCTGGCAGTCAAATTTCATCGACTGTTGACCTTTGAACTGAAAGACACTGTAGCTGGTTCAACCCATGAGGGAGCAGAGGAAGCTGGGAAATCTAACACCTCAGTGTTAGCATTCCAGGAGCATCTGAGTTCGGGATGCTCTGCTCCATGCGTTATGTTTACAGCACATGTTTGTGTAGTCTGAGAAAGCAAGGAGAAAGGCACTGAGTGGCAGTGATGAATTTCACATATGTGTGTGTCGGGGGGAGCAGAAACAGCAGAAATATAGAGTCCTTTTTTTCAGTATGTCACCATTTTTATTTTAACCTCCTGGTGATAGACTAAAAATACCTTTCATCCAAGTGGGTCAGGGGTTTCCTGATTCATTTGCAGAAGAAAAGTTTCTAAGGAGTTTTCTGAAATAGAAGAGAGCCAAGAAATGATAAGAACAATGATTTTATTAGCACCTGTTACGGCTCGAACACATGAGACGCTCTTAGTTCTCTGGTTTCTAAGAAAGAAACTGTATTAGTTTCCTTTTTTTCATTCTGCTTCTTGTATCAAAGAGAATAAACCCTAAGAAAGAAAGTTGCTTACGTAATGCACAGACACTTTTACTCAATCTTTTGTGCGCATGTTTACGTGAACTCTGTTTACCCCCACTCACTGAAAACCTTGTAATAACACATGGACAAATGGGGGAAAAAACGGTTGTGGTGTATCTCTCTGTGTGAGTGTCTGTTTTTGAACCCATTTGTAGAAAGGGGCACAGCGACAAACTAAGACTTCGGGCCCACCCTGTCGACCTGTGCAGGCCTACATGTGCGGTAAAAAAGCTGCTAGCAGCCCCCGACCCAGACGTTTTCATCTGTCTGGCCTGTGGGCTGGCGTCTCCCTTTCTCTCTCTCACTATGCTGCTCTCAGCAGTCTTCTTGCCCACCTGCTGGGTCCACGCCAACCTCCACTCCACCTCCAGACTTCAAACATGTTGTACTTGGAGCCCCGCTTAATGGCGCTATCCTCAATATGTTCACACAGGAAACAAATTAGGCCAGAGCCTGAAATGTGTTCTTTTCTGTTGCTTTGATATTTGTGCAAACGATATAAAAGAAACATGGCAAAGCACTTTGGACTGGATTAGTTTCAGCATGACTAAGCAGACTGGCAACACATGAAAAACACCTACTTGTAGACACATGCAGGACATCATTAATAAGATATGACATTAGTCTTTTGGTAAAACAAACTTAACAACAACCCATAAAATAGAGGTCAAAGTCCCTCTCCACTTGCGTTTCCACTCAAAAATGTGTTTTAATTATGTTTCTGTCCTCTAGAATATCAGACCTTGACTTTATTGAATTGTATCTGTGCAGAGTTTGTCACTAGAGAGGATTTTTCACATTCTTCCTCTGAAGGAGGAAGACGTCTGTGCACTTCCCTAAAATCTTAAACTCAAAGGTAACCCAGACAAGCTAGTTTTTCCTGGAAACTGAACATCAACTCACCCTTTTAAGCAAAAACGTTGAAACAGTGGGGTGTGTGTGTTGTTGTGGAGTGTTATCTGCTGTGAAGTGTGTGTGGGAAAAGCCAGCCTGTTGGAAGACAAGCTGTGATTAAATTTGTTTTCTGTCTCTTCTCGCCCCATTGGATCTCTTCTCTTTTCTTTCCTTTTGCTACATTCATCCCACCTTTTCCGCCTGCCACCGCTGTTTTTCATGCCCATCATTTTGCTGCTCTGATCATAGTCTGTGAGCACACACAGTTTATTCACAGCTCCTGTCGCTGCACAGTCGCTCACTGAAATGCTCACTATGGTGTTTATGAGCTTAAGGACTCAGTCAGACTTTGTTAAGACTGTTCACTAAAACTGAACTGGCAAGTTGGCTACGATATCACTGTCTTCATTACAATATTTAATCGAAGCTGTTCGGCACTTCAGCACTGAAACATGTTTAATAGGTTTCAGTAGCTTCGTTGAAAGTTATTGTGACTCAGCTTTTTATTGTTACAAAGTCTACATGTGGCTTCTCTTCACTCATATGGTAACGTAGGTGAAAGTTCTGTGCATGTGCGAGTTTCAATAGCAATGAGAAGAAAACAAGATGGCTCACTCCTTCGCTTTGTCCATCACCAGCTCCAGAAACAACATGAGAAAAACAATAACAGAGACATTGTGTTTAATTCCATTTTGCTCAGTCAGGCGAGTTTACTAGCATGTTAACTTGCCACAGGAGTCAAGCTTTATTGTTTGGTCCTGACCTATTTATTTTCAAACAGGAAAGGGAAACCCTTGTGAGACCTTGAATGTTGCTTTGACATGAACTCAAACATTCGGCCCGTTTTGTAGAAGATGCTCAGATATAAAACTTGTATAATCATTCAGTGATTCAAAAACATGGTTTTGGTCATTTTCATTTAATTCAGAACAAAATTAAATCAGAACAAAATGAAATTAACTGCTTTGACGTAATCGGTCAAATCAGATATGGAAGTGCACTAATTTCTCAGTGCAAAAAATAAACTTTTATAGAACCAAAAGTCTTTGGCTTCTTTTTTTAGTCTGCGGATGAAACTCCGTGACAAAAGGCACGTAGTAAACTGTAGAACATTTGTGTTAAATAAAGAAATGGAAAAAGGGTTCAGATTCTGCTATGCTAGTTTTAGAGCATGAGGTCATGAAAGAAAGTTGAATTCATATTATCGTCTTTTTCTATTAGCTATAATTTCATTATCACAATAATACATGATAAAATAATTTCCATTGCCAGTGTTAATTAGTCGGCATGATCTTGTGAGTGTTCCTCAGTGGGCCTGGAGGTCTCTGGCAGGTACTTCAGACTCTCTCTGCTGAGGAGAAGATGTTCCTGTTGGCATTTGGCTGCGGGGCATCTGGTTTCAGCCGCCGCCAGCAGCATGCATAATTAGGCCCTAATTTTCCTGACGGTGGCTGACATGCGCCAGTCACTGCTGGGCTCGGTGCCCTGGGCCGGACTAATCCCTGGCAGTGTGGCCACACTACTAATAAGCTGGAGGACAAATCTGTTTATTTGACACCAGGTTCACACTCACCTGGGTTCTTATTTGCTTAATCCTTACGCTGAATTTCACCTCGCTTTTCCCCCAAAAGGCTCCATAAATAAACAGATAAATCATATATCATGACTTTTGGCCCCACAGGAAATATTGAAAGCTCTTAAAGTAGGAGCTTTTATTCTTTGAATACCTGCTGTTTTTAAATAGGGCAACTTGTTGATGTATAATTCAGATGTGGCAGAAAGCGTGTTGGCTCAACAAGTAGTTCTGGTTTGTTCTGATTATAATAGCTTACAAAATAATAAATCAATTAGCCAGCTTTTTCCTTCCTGCTTGACTGTCCGACAGAGACGAGTGAATGTGGATCAAAGTCTCATTACAAACTTGATTCAGTAGGATCAACAGAAGCAGGGCTGAGTTTAGTCTTTTGGTGCAAGAATCAAGGCTTAAAAACCAAACTCCAGTGTCATCTGTTTGTGCATGTAATTACCGAGCTCCATGACATTTGGACTGTAGAAAGAAACACAGCGGAGATTTATGGCAAAGCCCACATTTTGGGGAATGTCCTTTTTTAAACTGCTCTCAGTATGTGTGACTAATGTCAGCAGACTAATGCAGAGAATAAATAAAAGAGGGAAAGTGTCTCGTCTCCTACTGGCCCGGCTTTGTGCAACACAGAATTACAGCCCCCCCGACTCTTGGGCAAACTCCAGCGGCATCCCGCTGAGATGCCCTCAGGGAGGTTG
>JAPZDV010000002.1:20158616-20182692 GCA_029814665.1 Acanthurus lineatus | reverse complement strand
TGGGAGTTTTTTTTTTTTTTTCTGTAAGCCGTTACATAACTCTTTATCTAGGACAGCAACTAGAGGTCTGTTTCTGTCTCGGCTCTCCCTTTGATGTGTCGAACGGTCAGGCACAAGACAGGGCTGCCATACTTTCGACTGCAACTTCAGTTACTGGTACTGGAGGAACGGAGCGGAAGTGAGTAAGTGCAATGCCTTAAGAGCTGAGATAATGGCAGCTCACACATTCCCCCTCCTCTCTCCAACAGAAAAAAAAAATTTATCAATCCCCAGTGTTTCCTCCCACCACATTTTCACACTCAAGCATTTCCTCTTGGCACGCCCCGCTTTTTGATGTCCCATCTCTTCATGGGTGCCGGACTTGGTGAGATGAGACCCAGAAGGCCCCGCTGCAAGAAATAAACGGCTTAGGTTATGACAAGTGGAGTGGTACATCCCTGTGTGCCTGTGCTCCGTCAGGCCCATTGTTCTGCAGGCTATAGAGCCCTTCAAGACACTTATTTAATGAGACGGCTCTGACTGTGTAATTGCAGGCTGCTCTGTGAGCTATTATGGGAGATGTATTTTAGGGGGGCAAAACAGCCATTACTGCGACAAAAACGGGCCATGTGTGTGAAGCAGTCACACTTAAGCTGATACTAGGAGGCTGAGCATCCTGCTGTCTGTACACCCATTCTACCAAGTTCATATTGTGACTATGAGTCGTGTGTTTAGCTCCTGGTCCAGGTGTTTTGCTTCTTTTCTCCACTGAAAATCATCGCAAATAAACTCTGCTAATGAGTTTTCTCCAAAGGCTTTATTAATAAAAATAACTCGCTCTCATTAAAATCCAAGCCAATCATAATTTATGGAGCTCTCCTGCTGCCAAATCAGTAGTTTGCACTGGTTACGGGAACGTTTTCTATAATATATCAAAAGCTAAGTAAATAGTGAAAAAATAAGGACTAGATTTCTCTTTCCTCTTTCATTTCCTCTCCCATTCATGATTGATTCTCTGCGAGGCCCAGCGGTTTTGCTCCCATTCCCTTTCTGTTTGCCAAATGACTCCGGTCTTGCATATTTGGTTCACTAGTGCTGGGATTTTCTTGTCACATCATTTATTTAGGATGTTTTAAGGTATTTCTGATTGCCTTGCATCCAATTCACTGGCAATCCATCTCACCAGACATCCTTTATCTTTAAATCCCCCCCCCCCCCCCATCTCTCTTTGCTGCCCCCTCCATCATCGCTGTCTTTCCTCTTCACCACAGCGCTCTTTGCAAATTAAAAGAAACAAACCAATCTGAGCTGACAGCTAAGTTCAGCTCAAGTGAATGAGAGTGCTCAGCTTTCCTTACACTTTACCCTCTTTAGTGCTTTTTTTTTTCGGTTTCATCTCATTGCTTTGTTTTGTTGATTACGCAGAATAACGAAAGCTTCCACTTCACGACTTGGCTGGAAATAACCGGGCTGACGCCGCACTGAGTTACTGTAAATGAGACACAATTAGCTTGTTCTAGCTGCTGCTCGGCAGTGATAGGCTTTCTTTTCCTTCCTGGTTTTCTGGTTTGATGCTGCTGCTGCTGCTGCCGCTGGGTCGTGCTTCTTCATTCCTGTCTAGAGAGACAATTAATGAATGCACACCTCCACCTTTGTGCAGGTGGGGTTGGCCTGTAATGTGACCTGACTGCTGTTGGAGCTGAGCGTCCTGAGATAGCTATCAAAACAGACCTTCACACACACACACACACACACACAGTTGCTGCTCAGTGGTGCTGGTGTTACTTTTCCTTCCTGGTTTTCAGGTTCCTTGATGCTGCTGCTGGCTTATGCTCCTTCATTTCCGTCTAAAGAGAGAGAGAGAGAGAGCACATGAATGCACGCCTTCACCTGTATGTGGGTGGGGTTAACCTGTAATGGGACCTGGATACTCTTGGAGACTGAGGCCCTGAGATAGCAATCAAAACAGGCTCTGTCACACCCACAGTTACAGACTTTACAGAGGGAAAGGCGGTGTTTGTTTGGTGTGTGTGTGTCTGTGTGTGTGTGTGTGTGTTTCTGTCTAACATTCCTTTCTGTTCTCTGCAGTATCTGGAGAGGCCCCAATGTGAATTGTGTGGACAGCACTGGATACTCCCCTCTCCACCACGCCGCCCTTAATGGACACAGGTAAATCTGAGCTGGAACCTTCTGTTTAAGCTCTGCATTAAACGAGATCTGCCCTCACAGACAAACTCCCCCCCTGGGAAGATAAAGCTATTGATTGGCTGTTTGCTAAGGCCTTGTGTATTTATTAGTGTGGTTTATGTCCGTGGCGTTCACTGACCTGCCCTGTCCCTTCTCTTCGTCTGCAGCGAGGTGGTGGAGTTGCTGCTAAGAAACGAGGCCTTGACCAACATCGCCGACAATAAGGGCTGCTACCCCCTCCACCTGGCTGCGTGGAAGGGGGACGAACGTATCGTTAAACTGCTCATTCACCAAGGACCTTCACACCCCAAACTCAATGAGCAGGTCTGCCACTTGATTGTGTGTGTGTTCTCTGTTTCACGTTTATGGTCGCAGCTTTAAAAACACTTTTATAAACACTGATGTTATCGTAGTGAAACAATGTCATAAATGAAAAGGATTGTTCCTCTGTCCGTTCAGTGAATGGCAGATATGTCAGTGTCCTCAGAAGACCTTTTTGAACCTCAGCATCAGCTTTTTACTTCTCTTTTTTTTAGACAAATTTAGGAAATAACTCCAGAACACTTTTCTTTTGAGCGAACTTGCTGACTTCTAGTTGTTTCATAGTTAGTTTAGTTAGTTATTTTCAGTTTAGTCAGCAGCCACATGAGGTCAATCAGTATTTTCCACTTAACAAGGAGTTCATTTTTAGCTCTAAAAATGCCGTGTCACATTCGCCCCAGCATGGCATGCTTTGTGCTATATTTAAACCAAATGAATGTGAGAAAGATTGTGAGCAGAGTTTATTAACATCAGTGCATCATGATCTGATTTCTACTTTAATAAGTGCTTTGATGCCATGCCACTGTAAGAAGTGCTTGTTCGCACTAACCATTTTAACTGATTTAACTCATATGTTTCATATTTTGTTTGGTTGCTTATCGCACAGACATCTTCCAGACCGGCATCATCTCTGGCCTGTTCTGTTTTTTTTTGTTTTTTTTTTTGGGATGAGGAGAAATGACCCATAATGAGCTTCACAGATGTAGCCTGAGTCCTAAATTTTCTTATTAAACAGGCCACCTGCAGAATCACAGAAAAATCAGTTTCTCTATCATTTTGTGTCATCTCTCCTCGCCTGTTCATGACATCTGATTGTTATCTGATTAACTCAACTATTTAGTTCGAATCATTTGTGACTGTCATTCATTTGTTCATTGCTTGTACTCAACCAAAACCATCAGCCTATCTTCTCTTCCTCCCTCCCAGAGCTCTGTAGACCATAAAGAGTTCAAACGCTGTGGGCCCTTTGACCCCTATATTAATGCCAAGGTGTGTACACAGTGCCGCTGAAACAACATTTCCTTTTTTTGAAGTGCTTCTTTGCTTTCCTGCTGTGTTGGCTTGCTGTGCTTGGATTTGGTCTGTTTGCTGCTGCTCGTGCAGCCTCTTTGCTGCAGAGATACGGGGGAGCTTTTAATTTCACTTGCTATCAGTAGATCCCTGTCCTCTGGCTTTCTGCTCATGTTCGCTTGTGATCTCCAACTTTGTAAAAAAAGACCTTAGGACACTGCATAACAACATGCCCTTCCACCACAGCAGGTAATCTCTTTGCTGCATGTTACAGTTGTATCAGACTTTTGATCAGGGTCAGGAATGAACCAGACTTGGGACAGAAATTCCCTGGAAACTTAAGTAAATTCCTTTCCCATGAGAGCAACAGGAGATGATTTATGAGTCTGGATGTTTATATTTTTTTTTCTTTGGGTGTGAAAAATTGAGCAGACTCCCTATGAAACTTGTATAGTATGCAGTCTGTAGCAGCACAGTAGTTGTAGGAGAAGTATTGACTGATAAAAACCACACTATCAATTATAGCCATAACAATAAAGCTTCTGTTGTATTGGCTGCTGGATACTGGCGGGTCCTGTTTTGCTACAGCTTAAGTTCTAAATGGATAAATTGTTTACTGTTGCAGTTAATGGTTAACTTAATCACTGATGAATTTCATACTTTTTTCGGTTACTGTTTTGTAATTTATGCTATAAACCCAACAAATTATGAGTTTAAGTTTTTTTAAATCAAGTCTGATTTATAGGCACAAAACTTAATGTGTTAATTTATTCTAATACACATTGGAGAATTGTAAGTTTCATTGGATTTGTTGAGCTATAAAAAATGTTAAAATGTGTGTAAAGGAACTGATAAAATGTTCTTTTACGCACATTTGCACAATTCTTTGCTGGTGATATGTATCATGCAAGACAGGAGTACTTTACTGAACAGTTTTACATAAAGTTGAGTATTATTCTACTATCTTTGCAACAAACTGCAACTTTATTGAGTTACAAAAGTATCTTTTATATTCACAAACATGTTTAATTTATTGCACAAATCAAAGGGGCTCAGAAAAATGTCTTTTTCCACTGATTGCTAAACATATTTCTCTATAAATAGCACCCATGAGGACTGGAAGGGGCAGGACTGCATACATTAAAATGAATGAGAGAACTTTCGTTTTTGTTCAAACAACTGACTTGGTCTAAATGAACCCTTACAGCTATCGACTCTTAGTCCCTTTGTGTGATTAGGAAAAAGATTTTTGATATTGCTTATTGAGAAATGAATTATAATGTTTCTGTTTTACTTCAAAGATCAGAACAAATAACCCCTCGAAGATGAAACGACATCAAAAATGAGGCTGAGATACCTTCATTACTGTCTTCTCTGGAGTACATAAGTATTCCATCAGGCTTCTTCTTAATATTTCAGTTTGAGCGCCACCCTCACTGCTTTCAGCTGCAGGAAAAGCCCCAATCACAGCCCGTCTGTGTGGGGAGGACGTCTGCTCAGCAAACAGCACGGAGCTGACAGCGTCTCTGCCAGTGTCGCCCCTCACAGTCAAAGCAGAGAGTGACGCGAACAAGTTGGTCGCTCCATGATTATATTTTCAGCAGGCAGAGCTGGAAAGCCGCCCTGGCCTGTAGATAAAGCCGTGCACTATTTTTGAACATTGTCACATTTCCCCTGGACTAATCTTCTTAGTGTTTGGATGGGAAGGCTGGTTTTCTTTAATGCTGCTGCTGTATATTGGTGTGTGAATGTTTCCCTGCTGTGGTAGTCATACTTTCTTTTTTCCATTTAGCGTCTTTGATGGATTTAACATTGAGTCTTATGTTTTGCTGAGATAATGGATGATGTCTTAATGTAAACACTTTTAGGATAGGTTTGGAGCCACTACCTGGTCATGAGCCTGAATAATTGAAGCCCTGTTATGAATAAATCAGAAACTTGGATGCAGTGTGGATGCTTTGGTTCTGGTTGTGGTCATGGTTGATGGCATCATGTGACTGAGTGTGCGAGAGGCGCGTCCTGACCCCCCCCCAACACACACACACACGCACACACACATCACAATCCAGAACCAGGAAGCCATCTCATGGGGAGGAGGAGGATGGGAGGTTTTCAGTGTACTGGTCTCTTTGCATCAGCATCAAAGAAAGATTTCCATGCCACGCTTGTCCGTATGAGTGTGTAAATGAGTGTATTTGCTCCTCCTCCTCTTCTCCCCACCTCCCAGTTTGTGCTTTAAAGCTAGCGTTGCTGAGGAGAGGAGGAGGTGGTGGGATGTTGTCATAGTAACTGTGTCACGGCTTATTGGTCGTACAGTGATGGTGGGTAACCTGGTACAGAGATGTGGCATATTTGCAGAATGGTAAAGCCAGATGTAAAAAAAAAGTGTGTAATGAGGGTTTAAGAGGGTTCAGGACAAGTGGGGCGTCAGGGTTCCCCTTCAGGAACACTGGGGGGGAATCGGCCTGGACTGGGTCCAGTTCTCTGTCTCTGTGGTCCAGGAAGCAGCCAGACTAATGTTTATTCATTAAACCCCTGTGCTCTCCCCTGCTGAGAGCGTCCTGAGCGCGCTGGCCACTTTGATGTTCCAAAAGCCTCATTAAATCTGAGCCAACCACGAACCACGGGAGCTGACCTGGACTGACCCCGCCATCTGAATACTGGGGTTATGGAGGTTCAGAGTATCTGCTCCAGAAATATACTGAGGACCACTTTGGAGAATTGACACAATAAACTCAAAAGTTCTTCAGCTACTTACTCAAGAAACAGGAAATCAATTAAAAAATAACTCTTTTCATTGTGAGTTATTAGCTAGCTTATTCGTGTGTTTTTGTCTATGAAATGTCAGAAAATATTGGAAAATATTCCTAAAAATTTTGACTAAAGAAACAGAAGTGGTGTTTTAAATGACCCACTTTATATGAACAGCAGCTAAACCCCCAAATTGATCAGTTTCCAATCACGTATCTATCTTAAATCCTCTCATTTAGGCTTAACAGCAATGATTAAGAGAATGTTTCTTGCTCAAAAAAATTACTTTAATGGCTAATTTTTTAAATTATTTGACTATTATAATCTAAATATATGAATCGTTAATTTTAAATTAATAATTTGAAAGCAAGTTCCAATATTCTCTGGTTGTCGTAATTGTAAATCGAATTTCTTTGGTTGTTGAACTTAAACAGGATGTTTGAGACAATGAATAGAAAAATGATCTGTAGATCAATTATATTATTAAATAATTTTATAAATATTATAATATACTATAAAAGAGTCTATGTAAGGATAATATCACATAAGAAAGGATGTTATAAGGCTTATCTTATCAGTATTCTCATCTTATTATTATTATTTTTTATTCAAGTAGTAAAGAAACCCCGGCTTCAGTAGAGACGTTTAATGAAGGTTTTCATTGACCTCCTTTTTTTTTAATTACCGTAATTCTGTGTATTACTGCATAACAGGATTTAGCCTTTGGTCTGCCCAGACTCATATCACGCTACCTCTCACCCAGGCTTCATCCCTCTATATAGGTCACATGTCTAATACGATATATGTTGAGATGAGTTCCTCTGACCCAGGATCAGATCCGCATCCTCTGACATTATTTAAACACCTGCAACATGCACTGTGTGTTTCATGGGACAAAATGAAATCCGAATAAAAATTGTGCTCAAGAGATGTCGAAAAAGTGACATTTAATTAACAAAAAGCAAATATATTTTAGCTTTAGATGGATGAATGCTCATATTTAGATTGAAAATGGATCTTTTGTCTCTCTGACTCTGTGTTCGGTCTCTCTGAGGGCTGTCGTAAGAAAAGTTCCTGACGACAGCCGCAGAAGTAATTTCTTCAGACTTGGTCACTTCATTATCAGTGGAGCAGAGTTTCCCCTCCTTCCTCCGGGCACGACGATCGCAGTCTGCCAGCGCTCATTTATCCCCTCTGTCTGTCACTTCAGCGTCCAGCTCTTCGCTCAACAACGCATCACACCCTCCCTCCCTTTACCTTCTGCTCCCCTCTCGTCCTCCAGGACTCGTTCTTGTCTCCGTCGTGCCAAGAAATGGCTAAAGCTCATCTGAGGAGCCCCCCCCCCGAGGGTTTGTGTTGTTATTTAACACAGGGATCAGGATTTCGCCATTGTCATGCATTCACATTTGCTAATTTCAGGGTGTGTCTTCAGTGGCAGTTGGAGCCGTTTGTTACGGGAGGAGGAGGAGGAGATTCAGAGCGAAGAGTCTTGTCTTTTGGGTTAGTTGTTTTTGGAAATTGTGTGTCAATTGATCAAGTGGAATACGAAGTGGAAAACTAATCATTCCTGTAAAAGGAAGAAAAAGTGCACTGAACAGAGAATTACTATCTATGGCAGGAAGCCAGTAAGACATTTATCTCATTACACGACTGCAAGCCCTGTTTAGTCTGGAATGCACGTTCAGTGTCCAAATAAAGATCCACTGTTATATTCAGCCTTTTACGCCATTGTTGCTGTACATTTATGGGAAAAAAACTTACTGGAATATTGATGTGGAAAAAAGATACTGCAGTTGCAATCAGTGAATTAGTTTTTTGAAGTAAAAGATCAGTGAAATTCCACAATCTTACAGAGGACAGGTGGATGTTTTTCTGATTTATTCAGCCATCAGTCCAAAACCTGGAGATATTTCATTTAAAGTCACATAAAAGAAAGTTGCTGTCAAGTTATTAGAGTTGTTGATGAAGCTGATTGATCCATTAATTAGCTGCAGTCAGCATTACCAAACATAAACAAACATAAATCTGGTCACACTTTATTTCAGCCTCGCTATTTAAGATCTGAAGGGAGTCTATAAACTTTTAATAAATGGTTTAAAACACCATTAAGTAGTTGTAAGCAAATATAATGGTTATTAATATTTTTCTCAACAACTTCAGCTCCTGTTGAAACATTCAGAGGTTAAAGAAGAAACAGACAATAACATTGAAGCAAACAACAGTTATTTTCTTTTATAAAACATATTTTCATATAATAACATGGATGTGATAAATGGACTGTACTGTACATACAGCACTTTTCTGATCTTCCTATAACTCGAAACACTCTACGACACAAGTCAGCACTCACCTATTCACACACACATTCACACACCAAAACTAGGTGGCTATTCTTCAAAGTGCCAACCTGCAGCCGCTCTGTGTCAAAACATATCAAAACTGTATTTGCAGTGCCCTACTTTTTAATTTCCTGCCAGTCAAAACATCATTCATCAGCTCACATGCTGTCAGTGTTGAGCTGGTGCGGTTTAAACCTTCTCACCTGCTCTGCTCCTGACATTTGGCTGGCTAGCTTGCTTAAAAAGAAAAAAGGCCTGACGAGCAAACCAACAGCCCAGCTGCAAAAACCCTACAAGAGCTCACAATAATGAGGAAGTACACATTTATATAAAATGTGGGTTTACTGCAGAGCACTGTTTTTAACATTTGCAGTGTTATTGTCAACGGTTTTTAAGTTGTCTTGAAAAAGAGGGATTACATTAATTTAGGCGCCGTAGCGTAGAAAAGTTTTGGAACCCCTGAAATAAATAATTTATTGAATTTTTATATTGTGCTTAAAAATGCTAAACGCTAACAACTGTGCAGTTGACAGCTGGTTGATACATTTTTAAAACACTGTAATTTCTCTTAGGAAATCAAACTGGTAAAGACACCATGTTGTGTGTGTGTGTGTGTGTGTGTGTGTGTGTGTGTGTGTGTGTGTGTGTTAGCGTGAAAGAGAAAGAGAGAGATCCCTTATTTGTATGAATGTGCAAAAAACTAGCCGGATAGCAGATTGTGACAGAGGAAGCAGGCATGCACTGAGCATGGGCAGCCCTTTGGCACACTAGCTGCAACAGCTGCTCAGCCCACCCCCTCCACCACCACCACCACCCACCACTACTACTACCACCACCACTACCAGGGGCCAGGGTGACGTAACCGCTGCCTCGCTCTGCTGCCAGCCAGCTCGTCACGTGACCGAGGTCGCTAGTCAAACCGCGTTACCATCTCCCAGCCCCAGGTTGTGAGAATCATAACATCATACCTTCTCTCTGTCACTTCCACGGAATATTCTGCAGCATGAAAACACAATGGAGTGTAATCTCCAGATGTTACCGGTTAGGATGGGGTTTTATCAATCAGCAGCAGACAGCAGTGCAGATCTTAATCTCTTCTTGTTTGACATGCACTGAGGTCAGAATGAGGATGAGGTTTTTATGCCGTCTGCGGCGCAGTAAAGACGGGATTTTCATAAAAACATGTACTGTCCAGGAAGTCTTGGCTGTGCTGTATGAATTCAAATCTCCATCCCAGCTTGGCTGCTAGTCATTGGTGCCATTTTGTGTAATAGCCTTCAGAGCTCTGTCTTGTTAGTACATGATTGTTTGACTGCTCACGTGGCCTGTGGTAGCACAGTGGAGATAAGGCTGATCCTGTTCTTTTATAGAGCGACATTTCACGCTGAAGCTCAGAGAGTCCTTCTTGCATAAGAATCTGAAAGTGTTGCACTGAAAAATCACAAATTAATTTAGTATAACAGTCTTTTTGAAATGGGGATTTCATTCTGCTGCAGGCTTTTTCATCCTGCTTAAATTAGTTTCAAATCAGGCTACTTATTTTTAGTTCTCCATGTGCCATGTTTACCATTTTTAATCATTTTAATCACAGAATGTTTTTTTTGTCTCATTATGTTGTATGTGAATATCAAACCATGCAGCTCCTGTGCATGCAGGAGCTGTGGACTAGATTTTTAAGATGTTGTTTTTCAAGTTCTTGCTTCTATGTTCATTAACATGATTTTTCTTTTGCTTTCAACTGATAATTGAGCACAAATTTATCTGAAGTTTGGAATTTGCAAGCTCTATGTCTGAGAGTTTTTCTGGTTTTCAGTGCTGACAGTGGCACTCAATGTGCAAACACAGAAGGATCTTGCATTAAGTGCAGATTAAATAAATTTGTAGGGACCTATTCAGTAGATTAGCAGCATTAAATGTTATATGTATTTCACAGGGCATTTGAAAATATCACATTTGGGCTAAAAACATGCAGGGAATCTCTGTGCCCTTAGAAAAAAATGCACTAAACCTCTTTGCTCTCCACATCAATGAGTAAAGAGTAAAAGTCAGGTCTCTAATCTGAAGATGCTCCTGGTCTGTGGGTGAAAAGTTTTTGTTTTCAAAGAGCATGTAATTAAAACTATAATCAAAAGAAAAAAAAAACATAGTTAAAACCTGAGTGGTGGAGGAGGTTTGGGGGTTGTTTTGAAGTTCTTACAGGGGCTCATGGGTAAAAAAAGATCCCTGTGTAAATAACATGTAGCTTGTTTAAAAAGAGGCAGCGCTCAATGTCTCATGGCTGCGTGTTTCTTGTTAGTGAGTCAAGTGTCTGGTCAGCCATGCCTGATGTGATCGGATGCTGGCTGACACATGGCTGTGGCACACTGACCACTGCACTGGCAGGAAGACACTTGATTAAAGCACTGAGTCCAAGGTATCAGTGCACTGGGTGTCTTTTGGTGCACTGCTGCCCCGTACTGCAAGAAATTGTTAACTGACTGCATATATAATGGTGCTTTTTTTAGTGTTTTGACCACAGAAAGCATTTTTCAACCTGCTCATCAGGATCTCATACACACATTCACACACTCATGAAACAGCGTAGGGGCAGTTCTGGGTTCAGTGTCTTGCCCAAGGACACTTTGAGGGTTTGGGGGTCGAACTGTTGACCTTCTGATAGGTAGATGACCAGTTTTACCCTTGAACCAAACTAGAAGAGGCTTCAAGTTGAAGTTGCTTACATGTGACTACAGTCAGTTGTTTTGTGTAAATCATCGCATGCTAGATTTACTTGGATTACTACTGAAGCAGCAGACCTGCATATTTGAGGAAGTGAATCATGCTGATGTAATCGCAGCGTGTACGTTTGCCCACTGAGGTCATCTAAACACTAAAGAGTAAATCTGTCTAAAAAGCTGTGTCAGATGCTCGATGGCGCGTCACAGATGAAAGACGGCGTGCTCTTTTTACATGCGATGCGGCCATTTCTCTGCACGTGTGAGTTTGTTTAGAGCCACGGAGAATTTGCTGAAAGAAGAAACAAAAACAGAAACCACCCAGGCAGTGAAAACTGAGGGCGCTGTGGTTTACCTCTCAGAGAAAGGCCGTTTTAAACCCTTTTTTTCACGTTTTTTGTTCAGTTAAGACAAGAGCCTGCTCATTCACAGCCCCACTCAGTGCTCCCTCTTTTGATAGGCAGGTGTCGTTTTGTTCCTCTAAGCTCCACCTCCTCTCTCTCTCTCTCTGCTCAAGCTGTGACCTGCTTTGCCTGTAAAGCACAATACTCACCCTCTTTTCTCTCTTTAACTCCCACTTTCTCCATCAAACAATGGAGGAGATACCTGCTGATCCCATCTGGCGCCAGGTCTTTGTGGAAGCGCCATTGAAGGGCCGACTGACACCTGTCTAAAACTGCCCTGTTGCCCTCTAGACGGTAGCCTGTGTGGTTCAGTGGCCCAGTTGGCATGTTCCTCTGGGAGTCACCCAGACTGGCATCATGCACGTCCATGTGGGGGCTTCTTACGCCAGCTGTCAGCCCTTTGTAGGTGGCTCTGTGCGTCTGGAATGACTGACTCTTGGAGCATGTGGCTCCACAATAGTTGGCTTTATCCGCCACACCCATCCATGCACACTATGTGTTAAAAGAGCCAAAGAGGCACTGGATTTTGCAGGCTATGTTTGCAGTTTGCCCAGAATCCCATGTTTGCAGCTCTGTCACACTTTGAGAGACTGAGGAACTGTGACTACACTCTTTCTTCGCTCACTCAGCGTCTTTAAAGTTTTTTTTTCTGTTCCACTGTGGCCTCGTTTATAGATACAAACCCGGCAGCACAGTCTCAATTATGACGATTCTTGTTGTCATTGTGTGTAAGTTGTTTGAGTTGGTTGGAGGAGTTTTCCCTCCCCCTTTGTCTCACTTCAGCTCCTGTGGGTCGCCCTCTGCTGGCCGTTTGTGATAGAGATCATCAGCAGTGCTGGAGGTCTCCAGGCCTGTTAGACATCGATCATGTTGCTACATGCGGGTCATTTGATCCAATAAGCAGCACTTATTCACTTTACAGTGTAATTACTGATTTTAATTGCTGTTTGTCTGCCTGTCTGTTTTCTTGTTCCATAAAAAAAACATAAGGCTAAAATATTAGGTTGCAAAAATGAGATCATTTTAACCTCCGAACAGCCTAAATTACCACAGTGTGAACACTTTGAACAGGAAGACCCACTAATGGCTGTTAAAAGGGATTTTGTTTAAATCTTTACAAGCATCTCCTTATCATTTTCTCCTTCTTCTGGTGAGTCTGAGAAGACCTGTAAAGTTTATGTTACTGTCAGTCCAGAATTAGATTGTCATACATGTTGTAGTTGTGTTATCTAGTGGTGAAACTAATAGTTGATTATTTAGTTTGATGATTGAAGGAAAATTAATCATCCTGTATTTGGAATCAATTAACTATTGAATAATTAAAGGATGCTAAACACTCTCTTGATTCAGGCGATCTCTCTAAGATAACAGCCCTGTTTTTGTGTTTCTGACCGTTGCTAAGATAACAAATTACTTTAAGATGTCACCCTACACTGGGAGTGGGCCATTTGGCCTTGTAATACAACAGATTTTTGGTGGTATTTCTGAGATAGTGATATTCGTGATGATGTGAAAACAACAGAGTACGACTTGGCAGAGACTATGTGATGATCTGATGAGCCAGTGAGCTTATTTGCTTAGTTTGTAACTCACAATTGCTGTTAAGATTTCCTTGCAGGATTTTTTTGGCAGTCCTGGTAATCAGTTGTTGCTTTTGCTTGACACTATGAAATAAGTTTATTGCATTATTATTCTTCTATTCTAAGTCTTCTTGCACATACAGTGTTAAGGTGGTTTTTGTGCATCTGATTCTTTGTAACAAAATCACATCCACACACTCCTGAGGTCATTCTCCTTTATGGAACTGAGTACTCTCACTTTCAACCATGATTGTTGTTGTTGTGCATAATGTTACATTGCCATCACATCAACAGGTTGAAAGGTTTGTGTTTTGATCACATTAAAAATTGCGTTAATACTACTGTGAATTATACGTTTATCCCCACCTTGGGCTCTGTCGAATTACATTCTCCACCATTTTCAACCATTTTATAAGCCAAACAATTGATCAAGAAAAAAAGCTTTTATTATAAAAGACAACAGTTGTAGTTGCTCCTCTTATTTATCATTAATGTCACAGTTAATAATTTAGCATAGATGCTTTTTTGTTTTTCCTCACTGTCATGCAGTCCCTCTCTCTTAGCTTTAAGAGACACAACAGTCACAACGCAGTGATTGTGTTGATGTAACACCTTTTTAATTGTCTAATGGATCAAGTGTCAGGCTTGTCCATGACGTCCTGACCTCTCGTCCAATGGGCACGTGTCTCTGCTCATTCCCACCTATGTCGATGCTTCTGTGCTCTATGCTAGCACCCTGCTGCCCTCGGCTTTCAGTGCCATCCCCAACACCTGTCCTCATTAGTCCATGTAGGTCTGCCCATCAGGCAGCGCCCCCTCAACCCACCACCCCCCCTTCCCCACTCTGCTACATATTTCCCTCAGGCCTCACTATGCGCTTCATCCTGGTTGGTGCTTTTTCATGACCTTTTAATCTGCTGTTGTGACGGGCTCTCTGCACTGATTGGTTTAACCTCGTGATGACTCCACCGAGTCACCTATTTTTACTCATTAACAACCATGACTCAGCCTGTGTCCCTTCTCCGCTGATTTTCTCTTATTATATCCACTTGTCACTTTGTTTCTTGTTTTTGTCTGTGTTGCCCTTTTCCTCTGCTGCCTCTAACCCGTTCATCAACCCCATCCAAACAGAACAATGACAACGAGACGCCGCTGCACTGTGCTGCCCAGTATGGCCACTCTGAAGTGGTGCGGCTACTGTTGGAGGAGCTTACAGACCCCACAATGAGGAATAACAAGTTCGAGACTCCACTGGACCTGGCCGCACTTTACGGCCGCCTGGAGGTGGTCAAGCTGCTGCTCAGTGCCCACCCCAACCTGCTCAGCTGCAACACCAAGAAACACACACCGCTGCACCTGGCCTCTCGGAACGGACACCTGTCTGTGGTGGAGGTGCTGCTGGACGCTGGCATGGACATCAACTACGAGGTATGTTCCTGTCTGTATGTGTGTGTCAACATAAAAGCTTCGGTTTGCAAGTATTTCTTAATATGCTGTCATGGCCCAAATCATGTTGGGTAACTTAATCTGCTCTCGCAGCACTTCCTCTCGCTACTTCCTACTAAAGCTATGAGATTAAATGTAAAACTCTTAAGCTTTGAGTTTGTGAAGGAACTGCTGTGGTATCAAAGCAGAGCTGGGCCTGCTCCCCCTGGTGGGCCCTGTGGCTCTGACTCTGAACCAAACTGTGCCATCCATCTGTCTGGAGATGCTTTTTCCTTTGCCCTGTCCTCCTTTCCTCCGAATCAAGGATGTAGAGTCTGTCCAGTGTCCTTCAGGCCTTGCATCCTGCAGGTTTCAATTAGCATGGCTCTGTGAACTGGAAAATGCTTTGATTCCTCAACCACATAATTGTCAGTATAGAAGTGGACCGAGTGTTGGGCTTAAATCCGCCCATCCCCGCGCACTATCATACTTTATACGGGTGATGTAACTGGAGTGATGCAAGTCTAACTCGGTCTGATTCATCTGGCAATTTAAAAGGAAGGAAACATGCATTTTAATTTCCCTAATAATCATATTCATGACACACATGGGCGCCTGACTCAACTCTGTCTGTGCCTCAGGCTCTTAATGCTTCTGCTTTCTTTTTCAGACGGAGAAAGGCAGTGCCCTCCATGAAGCGGCCTTGTTTGGGAAGACGGATGTGGTGCAGAAACTTCTCAGTGCAGGTCAGAGTTCAGTGCCACGCAAACCAAGACTGAATCACCCTCTGCTATTAGCAAAAACATCTACGTAATACTTGACTCCATCTGTTATTTTGCCAGGTATCGATGTGAACATTGTCGACCAGAAGGGCCTGACGGCGCTGGACACTGTCAAGGACATGCCCTCTCAGAAGAGCAAAGAGATAGCTGCTCTCATTTTAGGTGAAGAGCGAACATGAAAACACAGTGAACACAGTGTGAAGTATCGTCTTGATTTCACATTAACCAGAAGTGATACAATCTCCTGTTTGCCTATTGCAGGTCACATGACTGGAAAACCCCCTGACATTGAGCTTCCCCCTCCACCAATCCCTCCGCCACAGGAGAGTCCCAGCCCACGCAAAAAGGGTGAGAATTACCAGATGTAAAAAAAAAGTTGAGTGTTTGAACTTTTGTATCTGTGAGTCAGTCAGCTCTTCAAAACAGGAAACACAGAGCGGCAAAATTACAACAGAGGGCTATCTTAAATATATTCAGCTCAAAACTGTTTGTCTGTTTGCACACCTAATGTACATGTGGACCCGTGTTACAGGTGATATGGAGAAGGTGAGCGAGTTGATCTCCGGGCTGGCCCCGGGGCCCGAGGAGGAGAGCCCATATGAGGCTCTGTTTGAAGCCACTTCTTGCCATTCTCTGGACAGCCTCACCAGCGGCAAGTCCTCTGACAGGGACTCCGGACGGCCGGACAGTGAAGCCGGCAAGGTCAGCAATAGTTAACTTAGAACCCATATTCATATACAAAACACATGTGCATGAAAAAAAAATGTTGAACTTGTTAAAGGGTTTTTACAGGGGGAAAAAAATACAAAACTCCCACTAGAGGGGGATAGTGGTCCTTTATCCACATGAATGGGCATCAGACCCCTCTAGCGTGTCACTGCTTGTGGAACAGAACGGGTGTGCAATGCATTTCATCGCTGAGTTCTTGCAGCGAGCTAATAATAGATGGAGTAGCAACTGTATATTTAATGTGTGTTATGTTCATGATCATTTACAGAAAGACCGTCTGGTGCATCCATCACTTCCTGGCACTGGTCATGAAGAAGAGGTGAGATCAGAGGTGACGAGCTGAGATCAGAAAGCAAAAGAATTCACATTCAAAGTCATATGACTTGTTGAGTGCAGTGTGGGATACGGAGAGCCGGGGTGTAAAAAGAGGAGAAGTGAAGTTGGAAAAAGGGTGAAGAAATTAGGAGAACATGTCTGGCCTCAGCTGTGGCTGACCATAGAGGTTTCTTTCACTGAAGAAGCATTAAGCACGTTTCTGATTACTAAAACACTCTTCAGTTTTCCTTCGGTCAGTTGCTGCTTAGCGAGTCATTTTAAGTCATCGGTGCATTACATCTTCTCTTCATCTCCTTTCCCTCTACTTTCTCCTTGCCTCTCTTCTTTTCTCTCTGCAGGCCTTGTACACTAACAGCAGTATTGATGAGAGAGGTGAACCGGCTGAGGAGGAGGAGGATCACACGTACGAGCTGTTGCTGACTGCACAGACCAAAGTCCCTCCGCCCAGCCAGGAGACCCTAACCAACAAAGGTAATTGTGTGCTTCAATCCTCTGAAAAAAAGGTGTTTGCATGACCTTTTTAATGTTTTTAAGAGATATCCCCGGGTAAATTACATACCCTCGCTTTACCACTTCACACCCCCTCGTTCTTGGCAGGAGTCCAGCAGAGTTGTGAGAGAGCTCGGGCCATTTTAAAAAAATACTTCTTGAAACTCCACTGATTCTGTCCGATCAGTCTGAAAACATCATCCTATCAAACACACACTATCCTCTTTAGCAAGAAAGCCTGCAAACACATGGTCAACCCTTACTCTGCGTGTGTGTGTGTGCCTTCCCTGCACAGACCCTCCTCTAGTCGTGGCTGATGAATGGCACTGCATGTAATTGGATTAAATGGGATTAAATTAGGAGGCCATTTGGATCCCTAGCTGTTGATGTAGATGTTTTAAAACCATCTCCTCAGGCCCTCCAGCTTAGTCAGCTTCACTGGCACCATCAGAAAACCTCACCGAGCTGAAGGGTTGGAGTTTAATCGCTGATGTCATCCTGCCTCCCCTCTGCGGATAAATGAGGGTGTTAGAAAAAAAACTTTTTTTTTTCACTGTTTTGCTTCCATTCTGGAGTCGGAAGGAAATGTTAAACGATTCTTTTTCCATCTGATTTAAAACTGCTTCATCATATCTGCATACTCTGCTCAGTTTAAATGGCAGGAAGATTAATGTGAAGTCTGTCTGACTCGAAGGCCGATATGTCGTCATGCATAATACATGGCTTATTATACATCACTTTCACTTCATCTCAGCCTAATGTCTCTCCTGACAATCAGAACTGGAGCCATTGTCTGTAACTCTGAAGATATGTTGAGTGATTGAACTCTGAAATGGACGGAGATAATCTTTCATCTGTGTCCTAACTGCAATGCTTTCCGTCTCCCCAGATGAGAACACCACTTCGCAGTCTTCCAACAGTGTCCTACCTCAGGTAAATAAAACATTCTTCTTTCTTCCTTTCAACGTATATTTTACATCTGTATAACTTTTTAATGCCTGCCAGTTGCCAAACCCAAACGTGCAAGTTTTACAAAAACCACATGGACGGAGTCAGGGAAGAGTATCCCAGCTGCAAATTGAGCCGCATATCCGGAGCCATGACCGTGTGACCGCAGCAGCTTATGTAATGAAGATGAAGGTCTCATCACAGTCTTAGATTGAGTCATATGTCAGCAAAAGCCAGAAGTCGTCTTAACCCGCCTCTGTAAACCTGCCTGCTTTATTTATTGTCCCATCATTTCTTATTCTATTGCCTTTTTTCAATTTATCATCCAGTTAGCGGATTTTATTATCGCTGCCACCCACCTACAACCCCACCTGCTGCCCACAATATCTGCTCACATCTTTTATTTGAAACTTCCATTGGATTAGCTTTGCTCCTCAGCTGCCCAGACATAATAAATGAGCAGCATAGTGTCCTCTGTGCTCTGGTCTGCAGCCTTGTGAGCCAAACCATATTCTGCCTGGTGAAGCCAAACCTTCTGCCAATACGGCCATGAGGTTGTTAGTCTGATTGCATCTTTTTAGCCTGGGCTATAAATTGGATGACTGTTAATATGATCGTATGGCAACCAAGAAAATGTTTGGAAGCAGGGCACAAAACTAGCACCTGACACCAGAAAAATGCTGGTTTAACATGCAAGTGGCTGCTTCACTCACCAGCTTAAACAAAACAATGGTGATCTGTTGAGTGTCTTGTAAAACTGAAAATTCAAAGCCAATTGGCTGCTGGGTGAAAAAAACTTTATTGAAGTACATTTTGATTGGCAATTGTGAGTTAACTCCTTTCTCTCCTCCTGTGCCGTTCCAGCGTAAACCCATCACCCTAAACGACCTCAGAGCCCCGAGCAAGACGAAAGACACCCTGCACCCCCCTGGACGGGTGGGCCAACGGGCATCAGGAGGTGAGTTTGACCACCGTGCTCAGATTTTTTAGTAACCCAATGAGGAAGAGCACCTGCTGCCGGCGGCGCTGCGAGGGTTACACAAGATGGACCGGACACATCAGACTTGGAAAAAAAAGATGAGCCGGGCATGTCAGTGAAATCTCAGAAATGCATTTGAGTTTGCGGGGTGAGATGGGCTGGCTTGGATTAGCGCGAGCAGGGAACGCATGACTGGCATTCCCGAGCAGCAGAGCGGATTTGGCTCGTCGGGAGCCGGCTGATTGACGTTCCCTGGCAAGTGGGCGAGAGCCGTTTCATTTCCAATATGAAACGGAATTCTTGATCAGATTGTGACGGTCGTATCTCAGATTCACATGAAGCTGGTTCTGCCACGTCATCCGGTGAAGAATGGAGCTGGGGGGGCGGTCTCCAGGCCTTTGCTGACAGTGACACACATCTTTATTGACTAAATATTTTAAGAGCGTGTTTGCAGAAGGAACTGTAAACAACGTGGCAGTCAGGCTGATTTGAGGGTGCTGTTTATAGCAGAAACCAACATTTTTTTCTCGCTTTTTGAGTACATGTTTAATTATTTTCTTTCTGTGGCTGTGGGAAAGATTTAGATTTTTTTTTTTTTGCCCATAAAGAATTTACAGATGCCCTGCAACAACATCAGTACAATACGTAGAAGATTTGTTTCTAATGAGATTATAGAAAATATATCCTGACATCTTGATACAGCTTTTGAATTAACCACTAATGAGTTTAAAAATTATTACTAATGTTGGAAGGGAATATCCCAAAGATTTTCAATCATTAAAATGTCCGTTAGGTCACTATATATCACTGACTGAGGTGAGCCTATAGCTCTTAAATTAAAGCCCAACACATGAAACACGCCCTCATGTTGTTCTTCTCGCATATTATTTTTAATGACTCCCAAGTTATATTCTCCTTTCGCTTTTTAAAGCTACAGAAACCACAAGTTCAGTTTATATGTGAAAACCGCTGTGTGTTATTTCTTCTCTTGTCTGTTTCTGTTTTCACATCAGCGAGTTTTGGTTCCCACTTCTGTGTTTTACATGAACACCGGCCTGACCTAAACGTGTGCTTCTGCTCGTGTGGACATGGTTTGTGTTGTGTTTGAGGAGATCTGAGGTCTGAGGTCACGTGTGGACGGTCAGGCCCAGACGCCAGCGCTCCGTGGCAGGTGGAGGAGATAAATGCACGGTCAGCGTTAGCAGGGTGTTTATCATCGGTCACAAACTTATTGCTGTTTTCAGCAGGAACGTAGTGTTTTCCTGACAGATATCCACCTCTGTGACTTATGTTCTACAGCTTTCTTTAGGGGTTATTTGTCATGAGCAGTGACATCCTTTCATTTCTTCACAGATAATGTGAAACATTGGCTTTCCTTAGCACACAGTCATAAACAGCGATAATAAATGAGAAAACCAGCAGAATAATGTTATATTTTTAAGTCTCTTTTTTTAGTCATCCATCGTTTCTTCATACTGAATGTGCAGCTTCCTACAGTTTCAGCTTCCTCTGAGGCCAAAAAAAACCCTCAATAGTTCATCCAGAGTTTTGAATATTTGCTTCAGAAACATACAGTTGCTGTAATGAATTACAATGACACAGATGGGTGCAGGGAGGCTAAAGATGGAAAGCATCTGTTTGGCATCAGAAGCACCGACAACAACCTTCGCATTACGTAAGCAGTGAACCGCTGCTTTGACCAGATGTGTCGGTTTAAGTACCCGTTTGCTTGTTTGTGAGTCATTGTAATTGTTAGCTTTACTCATGCATTGTTACCTTTTTACATCATTTTACATAATGATGTGTGCATGATGGATGTAATAACAGGGTCTGTTGTTCTCTATCGACCGGCCCTGTCGAAACCGAATTTTGATTAATTGCTTTTCTGTAAATGTTCAAATATCAATAATATGGCCTCAAGTTCCTCATCGACTCTTTGCTGTACTTGACCCAAGGCTGAAAAATATCTTTAAATCTACAATGAAAACAGAGTAGAGTTTCCACAGGCAGAGCGTGAATTGCCTTTGGACAGTGTGGATGTTGGAGTGACAGCCAGGACCGGCACTGCAGAGTCTTACACAGCCAATATGACATCATTAGTTAGATATGGAGCCATCGTTGCCAAATGAAATACACATGCACACCTCTGTGGTCGCTTCACCCACTTATTAGAGCTGCAGACACGCAGCTGCGCGAGCTGGAGTCGCGATTGTTCGGGGAAGGGTTAACACCATGTGCGATTGTTGGAACCACATCGATGTGCTCATGGGGCGTTCACACTCCCCTAGCTGCCAAGGAGAAGGGTGGGTGTTTGGCTGTGGTCCTGACATATGTGCACAGTACACTCGCTCAACCGTCATTACACACACACAAACACCCACACACATTTTATCTAGATGTTTAAGTGTTTAGAAACATGTGAACAGGGAGTTCAGGGCGTTGTTTGGCACTTTTTAAATGGACCCTGAAACAGTAATGGGGCAGTTTGGTGAAGTCTGACAGAGTTACCGTGTCAAATGGTTGAGCGGTGCACTTCCTCCCCTATTGTTCTCCAGATATGACACCCTCACAAACGGCTCTTTTGATGTATCTGGTCTTTGAACAGCCGGTTGAGAGATAGCAGTGCTGAGACAGCCACAAATGTTGAGCCGAACGTCGGCTGAAACTCCTCCGTGAAGGACGAACTAAGTGCTGCAACAGGTCACTACTTTTTCCTGTGGTGTCGTTGCCCCAGATTCCCTGTCACCGTACACCCTGACCCTGTCACCCTGGCAGAGACAGTCCACACAAACGCACACCCTTACATACACACTCCTTCGCCATGTGTCACAGGGCTAATTATCAGGAGTCTGGCTGCTGGAGGATGGGCTGATTCAAATTTCCATTCCTGAGCCACCATCAGGGTCTAGAATTAGAAGCCAGAAAGCACACAGAGGGCTGCTGGTCACACGGCAGGCAACAACACGCATCCCCACAATGCAAAAGGAGATGACTGACTGCAGGACTGCTTATTGTCATTCTGTCGCTGATTTGATTGCAGAAAAGAGGCTTAGGTGGCAGTAATTCCTCAGGGAGAGGGAGGAGGGAAATCTAATTGTTTTTTTGTTTTTTTTACTGCTCTTGCTATTCGGTCTCATTAAGGAGTTGTTTTCATTGGAGAAGGCAGCCGACGTAAGTTTCACTCCTCTTTCTGGTACTTCAGAGTCTTTATGTTGATTTTCTGTCGTGTGTTCTGCTGCTTTTGTTGCATCATGTGGTTTGTGGAAGCAGCTGTGACTGTTTGTATGAAAGTTTTACTCAGTAATTTGGACAAACTTTTAATATTGAGTCATTATGGGAAAATGATCCTGTGAGACAAGTGGGCCTGTGAGGTGAAGCTAGTCACAGAGATGGCTAGCTTCAGATCCCTGTTACAAACTGCAGGCAGTGAGGCACCAGCGGCCGCTCGTCAGACGGCTGCAAGCTGGGTTTGGAATCCTGTTATTTCTGCAGCCAACATTACGCCTTCTCATCGCTCCTTCTCTCCTCTCTCTCTCTCTCTTTCTTTTCCGTCACTCCTGGTAGGAAACAATTACAGATCTGTTTCTGGGCTTGTGTGGGCGGTTTCTTATTAGCCCTGCTCAAAGGATCGGCCCCTCAGTTAGAGGTCCACTTTCCAGCCCTCACAAACTGTTCTCTTTCTTCACTGACTTTGCCCATTTTTCTTTTCCCTTTCTCCAGATAACACACAGCACAGTCAGGATCAAGGAGCAGGTGTCCCGGAGCAGTTCACCGGCCTCCTGCACGGATCCTCCCCCGTCTTCGACTGCCGTGAGGAGCCCTTCAGGCTTCCAGGTGTTCAGCCATCCAGCCAGAGCCAACAAGAACCGAGAAAATCTGCCAAAGCAAAGGAGGAAGTAGCAGCTGCACCTCCACCTAGCCGTCCCAGCATGGCCGCCATCCTGACAGACTGTGATCCAAAAGCAATTTACGCAACTGTGAACAAGGAGCCCAGGGATTCAGGGGCCGGGGCAGCGTCTGCCGTCAGGATGCGACCTCCCGGGGACCTGAAGCTGGCACGCAGCCTCTCCAAGTCTGACTCTGACTTGCTCGTTTCGCCTCCCAGCGAGGAGGAAGGAGGACTGGGAAACCGTAGCGAGTCTGTTTCTAACTGTAGCACTGGCAAGAAGAGGCTTGAGAAATCTCCTTCTTTCACCTCAGAATGGGACGAGGTAAGTGTTCTGTCTCACAGTACTCGGGACACACTGTACCGTTGCTCTATGTGCTCATTCTACGCAGAGCAACACTGTGGAAAACAGTCCTAACATACAAACAAAAACTTGACACCAAGTAGGAACCTGTTATATACAATAAATGAGGTGGAGATATAACTATAAAACACCTGTTAAGATGTCTTAAAGCTGAATTTAGTGAGCGTTTCTACAAAGTTGTCATAAAAAAAGCCATCGGAAGCAAAACATTAATACTATGTTGGAATTCTCGCATTGTGGAGCTCTGTTACCTCAATGCTCTAAAGCATGGAGACAGATGTAACATCTTTATTTCAGCTGTAGATTTGAAAGGTGAATCCAAAAAAAAAAAAAGCTCGTTGTTTGAGAACACGGTTATGGATTCCTCTCGTGTCTTCTCGTTAGGCCTCCGTCAGCTCGTGTTTGTGCAGCAGCACCAAACATCTGTCCGCAGCTGCCAAAATGATTGAATGGAAACTCAGTGTCAACTGTAAACAACTCTGTTGACTGCGGTAAACACAAAGACTCTGTTCTTGTTCTGTCAACTCAGAGCCCACCTGTCGTCCTGAGGGGGGCGCTGTGCAGTTTGAGCTCTTCCTAGTTTTCAACACAGGTCTTCAGCAACCACATTAACAATAATAGAAAATATGTTTGTACATTTAAAATAGTAAAAATACTTTGTTTAGCTCCGTTATCTCTAGAATTTCTATTTTGCTGCTTACTTTTTTTTCTTTTTTTAGCATCGCCCTATATAGGTGTAGTTTTTATTTTCTCTGTCCTGCCTCGTGTTTGTTATCACGGTGGATATTTACGGCTAAATATACCCCTCCATTCATGACTTTAATGCTTTGTCTTGGACGTAGATAAAGAGCG
>JAPZDV010000002.1:20124389-20149879 GCA_029814665.1 Acanthurus lineatus | reverse complement strand
TTTACATCTCACTAATTAACATGTTTTATCTCGTTTTTGTGTCAGTGTAAGGTGTTAATTAATGAGCTTTTGTTGTATTTGTAGCTTTTACTACCTTTAACAGAGCTAAGCTATCTGCTTCCCATTTGTCAGTATGCATGCTATGCTAAGCTAACTGTTGGCTCTATTTTTACAGATGTAAGACTGATGTAATTTTCTTTTTAATCCAACTCTTGAGAGGCATGCAAGGCTCATTTCTTAAAATGTCAAACTGTTTCTTTTAATTATGTTAGGAGGGTGAAAAAAAGCAAAAGCTGGTAACTTCCTGAACACACTCCTAAATCAGGAAAGTACCCACTCAGCATCCACCATTATTCCATAAATTATGTCGCTCAGCCTCTCGTGTTTGTCCTGCTTTTAATCCGTCAGCTAACTTTTGTAAACCTAAGATAGCAAGATATACAAGTGTGATTATGGAAAACTTGAATATAGTGTGATACGACGTTATGTCACGTGCCTACTTTTAATGTTATCATCTTTACAGTAAATGTTTATACTTGTTATTTTTGTTCACCAACTCCTCAAAAGTGTGGAATATTTTCAGTTTGGTTAAATTCAGTTCACAGTAGCCACCTATGAGGAGTGATTCATAAGTCCATGGCCTGAGGTAGAAGGAGTGAAATGTAGAAAACCTGGCATTTTATTTTATTGTCAGCATAGTCCCCTCTGACATTTACACACTCAGTCAAAAGGTTGTGGAGTTTTGTGGAAGCTGGCTGGAAGCTGGACCTTCAGACAGTGATCAACAGCAGCAATGACATCATCATCACATTTAAATGGCGACCACTGAGCTCCTTTTCATTCTGGGGAAGAGGTAGCAGTCTGAGCTGCCAAATCAGGTCGAGAGAGCACGTGATGGATGAGTTCATATGCACATGGATGACTTCACGAGGGCCTTTTTTGTATATTTTTGCAGACAGTGCTGACTTATAATTTTCAATTATCCAAAACAGAAATATATCAGACTGGATTAACTTCAAACTTTCTATATAAAATCACTCAAAGAGTCACATTTGCATGTAACAGGAGCTGTATAACTCATCTCCGTCTACCTTAGACCCTGAACTTATCAATTACCTCTCGTATTTTTTGCCGACTCATCGAGGTCTTGGCTCTTGCAGGACAAATGCTGCCACTTCGCCGTCAACGTTCATGTGAAATGACTGATGAAGACAACATGCTGGTGCTGAGCGAGCGAGGTTACTTGTCAAGCTTGTGTGACTAATATACCATCTGGTCAATATGCAGGGTTTTAAAAACAGTATGGAGAAGTGACAAAGAGCTGACGGATGACTTAAATATTTGGATTTTTTCACTGCCCTTCTTCTCTCACTTCTACTTTCCTTCTTTTTCTTGCTAGAATAGGTTTTTTCCTCCTGAGGTGCTGAAAACGTCTGTGTTAAAAAAAAAAAGATATATTGTGCTTCACACAGCAGCACAGAGTGTGAGCTTCAGTTTCCCAAATGCCTGATGGATTCTTCATCCTCTTCACACATTACTTTTTACTTTTTGCACCAGACATGTACAGTTTTCCATTTGAAATGTTCCAGTTGCTCTGAGTTAACCGTTTTCTGTAGCGATTTTTCTGGGGAAACTTTGTATAAAAAAAGATAATTAAATCCTCTAGCTCAAGAATAGCTGACACATTGTAGGTAGGTGCACTAAAGGACGACAAAACAAACACCTAAACTTTCTTTTAGCAGAACCAGACGACTTCCTCTGCCGCAAAACAGCGAAGATCTAACTCCTTTGACAGCGTAAGACGTCCGCCTTCATATAAATATCTGCTGGTCCTCCACTGGGGTTTGGCTCTGTCCTCTCCTGGGTCATTCTTCGTAGGAGTAGTTGGGATCCTTTAAGGTTTCATGTATAAAGAATGATGTAATCTAATTCATTATTCATAGTAAGTCTAGAAGCTTTAATTTACTATTAACAATCCACTCCGACAGCAGCATATTTAAATAGATGCATCATTCTTCAGAGTGAGATTTCTGTCTCTTCTCCTCTGACCGACATTCCTCCTCTGATTACATATATTTCACTGCTGAACATCAACGCACAGATTGATGATGAAAATTTAACGACTGTAGACTTTGGTCAACCGATGGCACTTTATCGCCTTTAAATAATTGTACTAATGGGGACATATAATCTGTCTGGGGACTTTTTGGGAGCAGCAGCCAGGAATTGAATTTTGTCCTCAGTGGCTAGAAAATTGCTTTTAGATAAAATATGTTCTAAGAAGGCACAATGAAGACGGCTGCATTTTGAGTGACGGTACCTGACAGGTGTGACAGCTGCACTGTCAACCTCTGCCTTTTCATTTTCCGTGCTCCCCATGCACATGCAAACTCCGGACTGACTGAAAGACAGAGCCGTGTTTCTGTGCCGTGACAGGTGTAATATTGCAGCTTATTGACGCTGCGCTGCTTCAGGGCCCTTATGAATGCATTTGAAGGAAATCACAGTATTCTGATTGTGTATTTCCATGTGTGTGTGACATGTGGACATCGGTGACTATGCTCTGAGAAAACACCTTTGTAATGCTTACATGCATTCAGCAGAGATGCATGGATTTATTGCACGAAAAACACGGGAATCCAGGTGTCTTTTCCGGTTCAGATATCACACTTTTGTCTCAGGTTCTCTGTGTTTTTAACTCCTTTCATGCTTTGTATCAAGAGCATCAGTTGCTTTGAAACAATTACGACAAAGATACTTAATCTTGTTGTATAAATACATGAAAAGCATGAATCATCTAACATTATTTCTCTGGCTTTATTCTTTTTTATTGATTGCCTAAAAAATAGACATTTTCTTTGTGGTCATTACCATCAGGTTCTGAGACAGAGATGTCTTCGTAAATCAGTATTGTTTTGGCTGCAGGCAGAAAATGAGACGTGGCTGTCTGCAGCCAAGAGTCAATAGAAAACGACTGTATTGTTTCGACCATAAAGGAGATATAAAGGCAATCAAGCACAGTGAAGCTGTTTAAGATCCCCTTCAAAAAAATTTATTTATGTGTCTTTATTAAACCGCTGTGACTGACTCTCTTGTCAAATGTTCCCGTTTTGCTCTCATTAACTTTTTGGAGGGTGACTGTAATTTCTGGTGGGTTTTTCATTATTTAAGGCATGGGGCCGTTTCTCTGTATGTTTACTGGTGAAAGGTGGAGGCTAAACTCTGAAGGTTCCTCCAGGTTCTCATCTCTCTGTCCTGTTCCTGTCCTCAGATCGAGAAGATCATGACACTTATCGGCGCCGGAATCGACTTCTCCAGAGATCAACAATACGCTACACCAGGTAGAGTGCCATCATCACTGCATTTACTTTCAATTTTAACACCTAGAAAGTGAATGTGTTGTTTAAAATTCAGGAAGTATCTCTGAGAACTGAAAGTTTAAAGGACAGTGAACTTGATTTTCATTTGCTCTGTTTTGACTCACCTCTATAATGAATTTCACCACTGTTTTATTCTGTTTGCATTCATCCAGCCCTTCAGGTTTGAATGTTAAATGCTAAATGTCAATGTCAGTTACACATTTAGCTGCGGGCAGAGACTTCAGTGGGCAGATTTAATGTATTTCTCTGCCTGCATATCATCAAACCCTGTGAATCAGGTTTTCCAAGTGCGGGATGCTAATGTTTATGGTCATGGGAACTTGAATTTGCCTTATAATCATCCTTCAAGTTATTCAATCTGTATCAGTCTCTTCAAGGAAAATCTAACAAGTCCCAAAGAGACGTGCTTAATGAAGGAGGCCCCAAAACAAAGTACAGTTCAGTTAACAACACTGAATTGGGTAGACAAGTGAAATGCAGGTAGACAGTTTCTGTTTTAGTTAAGTCGATGAAGACAGGAATCGACATGAGCAGCTGCAGAGAAAAAACCTTTGCATAGGTTTTCCTTTCCTGCAGTTTACAGAGCAGAAAAAGACCAAAAAGACTCTTAATGCTTTTCCTTATTTCAAGGCAGTGGTTGCTCTCATGTGCAGACTCCAGGACTGAAAAAGAGATCTCTAAGACCTAGCTCAGAAAGTTTTAGCTCTAATTTTTCATTTTAAAGAGCCAAATACCCCAAGAGATGGATTATTAGATGTTGCTTTGTATGTGTCATCTCTGTGTTAAGGATTCTGTACCTGCTCTCCTGTTATTCTTTACACTTTTCAAAAAACCTGTCATCAGCGTTGATGGATGGTGCTCGGGGACTGTAGCAGAAAACCGACACACCCAACTCCTCCCCCTCAGCGTTTTTATGGATTATTCAACATTCAACTCGAGCTTACACTTTGCCGAAGCTTCACTTTAGTATTTTTTTTTTTTTGAGCAATGCAGCAGATCCGCTACAGTATGGCTTTGCACAAAAAGTTGTCCGTCCTCTGATTTGGCCCCTCTTGTTTGTTATGCCCTGCATTGGAGCAAGCTGTTTAAATATTAACCAGCATGCATGTCAAGGGATGAGCTCATTTTGCTTTGTAGACTTGAGGAAAGCTGAAACCACTGCAGCAAAGTAGTTAGTGGCCCATCACCGGCTGTCTGGTGTGAACATGCTCCGAGTCTGGATCCACTTCTTTGCATATGCGAGCCTTAATCTCAAAGCTATCATATGCCCACAGCTCTGTCTCAGAGAAGCTGCTGTCAGAGGGCTCACTGGAGATGTGAGAAGCTGCATCACTTTTTTTCTCCTCCTCTCTGGTTCAGTCCATGTTTTTTTTTTTGTTTAGTTTTTTTTTTCCCTCCCCTCTTCTCTCTCAGTGTTGACTGGAGAGCAGCGATGTCTCCAGCTGATTGGCTCAGTGCCTGCAGTCTCCTCGCACTGTTCTCCCTCTCTACTGATTGACTCCTACATCAGAGTGAAAGGAGTGAAAGGAGGCGGGGGAGGAGGCAGAAGAAAACTGTGGGAAAAAAATAAAAGAAGAGACTTGAAATACAGAAGCTGCAGAAACTCCAAAGCAAATGCGAGTAATGAGGGGTGGGAGGTCTCTAGCTGAAACGGTAGCTTGCACTGACAAAGAGCAGCCACCTGCAGTGTTTCAGAGAGAGAGGGAGGGAGAGAGAGAGAGAGAGAGGGAGGGAGAAGTGAAGAAGAGCATGAAATGAGGGGAGAGAGAGAGAGAGAGGGAGAGTAAGGGAAGAGAGAGGAATAGCAAGCACCAGAACTGGGAAGAAGCGGGACAATAGAAGGACGCCACCTCGGGATCTGTAGGATTAGGTGATCTGCTCCTGCTGTGTTTTTTTTTTTTTAATGGAAGTGTCTGCAGCTGGAAGCATCTCACAGACTGAGGAGAGACAGTTTATCACCGTCCTTTTTAAAAGAGGAGTTCATCCTGAGGACCGGCTGTCACTCAAAGTATTCTGTAAAGCAGCTGATTGGATCCATGATTGGACGTTTTTTCTTTGCCGTGTTTCCAAGCCTCTGGAGTGACTACGTTTGGATTTATGACGTTGGAATTTCCTCTTAAACAGGACTGGTTTTTGAATTAACAAGGAGAGCATTAACAAGGGGGAAAAAAGGCATTAAAATATGCATTTTATGCATTAATTTCAGGTTATGATATCTGTTTGTTCTTATAAGCTGTCAGCTTGTGTTGTCGTGCACGAGTTAAAGCAAATTAAGCTGATATGTAACTTTTTTCTACCAGCAAGAAAATGATTTACTTTGTTTCATTGTAACTTTTAGCTGTCGTTGAGTTGCAGCTTACAAATTATGAGTTAAAGGTTAAGTGTGTAGTAACTGACTCCCACTGCAGAAAATATGTGATATGTGTTTTTTGCCTTGAAGGAGAGATGAAACAGCAGCATGTTCACAGGAGTTGAGGCAGTTGTCTGTCCTTGGGCCGGTCAGGCTTCTTCTGGCTCGTCAGTGCAGCTTTTTTCCTCATAAATCTCAGATCATAATGGTCCTGTTGCAGGTTTCTGTCTGTCCTGCCCCTTTTTTCGTGTGAACATTATAATCTTATGTAGATTCCTGTGTGGATTGTGCATGGTGGAACACGTGCAGACTAGGTTGGGTCTGTGAATCAGGGATGAGCCTGTCTGGTAATTAACTGTCTCCTGCTTCTTGAATACAACTTTCCAAAGAAGTTTTCCATTTGGCTGAAACACTTTACCTTCCTGGGAAGAAAATCCTCCTGTTATGACCTGCTGATCTCATCTTTGACCCCTCTGACTTTATCTTTATGACAAAACAAGAGCTTAACGAAATCAACTGAAAGCTTTTATTTTTTTGAAGAAGCTTTCTCCTAACATTGGACATGTTGATTTTTGTTTAAGTTGGTTGTGAACTTGATTGGTTGTTTGATTACATTTGCAAAAGTTAAATTAGCGTCAGCATCTTTTTGCCAAATTATCACAGCTGGTAGTCCACCAGCTCATTCCTCTGTTATCATCCCCTCCACCCCTGAGATCAGGGGTACCTGATACCATCTTGGGCGACTGTGGTTCGGCCCCCGCGGCTCTGCGGGAGCTGACCCCCTGTCCACAGAGGACACTGTCTCCCCCGCCTTCCTGTTGCTGGTGCACTCGGCTCTGCTGGCCGAGAATGATGTGGCAATGCCACGTCTCCTCCTCAGAGTGCCGCTGCTACCGGCTGAAAGGTTTCTCTCTCCTGAAGCGTTTCCCCCTGTCAGCAGGTGCTGCAGGCCAGCTGCTGGACCAGCCTGTGGGGGACTGGCTGGAGCACGTGGGGCTGCCGCAGTACGAGAGCAAACTACTCCTGAACGGTTTCGACGACCTGCACTACATGGTGAGTCCCTCACTTTTTCTGTTGCGTCTCAGTGACTTTAATGTTCTTGACTGACTCCTGTCTTTCTTAACTTTATTGTCTTTTTTTCTTTTGTCTTTCAATGCTAAGTTCGTAGCTTTGTGCTTTAATCCAAGCGACACAAGCCTCTGTAAGCAATGAGATGATCTCATTAGTTTCGGCTAAAATTTAATTAGCTGAAATCCTGCGATGACCCCACTCACTTAATCATGAGTCTCTCTTGTTTTTCAGCAAGTTCACACATTACATCACAAGCTTAGTAAAGTTCATAACATTCACTACCTGACTTCATGACAACTCCCGCCCCTCCCCGTTCCTTTGACGTGTTCTTAGGCAGAACGTTCATTGAAGTTTGTTAGATTGATCATTCAGCCCAGACACCACACAGTTTGTTCTGTGCTGTCGACAGCAGCTTTGATATGTTCATAGGCCCGGTTGCGTGTTGAATCAGGTTCATGCTGCACTCTCAGACTCCCAGACAGTCTGTCTCCAGCTCGGGACGCCGCCGCCGTGGCCTCTCACTTACAGTCAGTGAAGCAGCTGATGCCAGGCCAGAACGGAGGGGCGTCTCGATGAGCAATGGGAAGCTGTTGCCAGGCTGACAGGTTTATAGAGCCCTCAGTGTGTGACGCCACTGTGAGTTGGCTCTGTTGGCCGTGTCGGTAATGAGGACTGATGGAGGAGAGAACGAGGGACCCAGCTGGTAGGCTGAGCCGTGGGGCGTGTCGGAAATGAGACAGTCTTCTTATGTGTCAAAATGAAAGTATCCCTCGGATCTATCACGCACATTCTATTAAACACATGAGGAGCCACTTGTTTGCTGGTTTTCATCCTCTACAAACAACACACTCAGTTTGATTTTACTGATCATGTGTTTGGAGAGAAAACTTGAGTGCACCTGCAGGACAGACAGACAGCAACTCCACTCAAGTGTCTCCACATGTACAAACATTGTTATCTAGAGGTTTTATCCAACCATTTTTACCACATATGGGCTTAAAAGACTCTATAAATACTACTATAAATTCATACAAGCCAGGTCCAGTATGCTGTATATATGTTTTTAATCCATGAAATCAACAAGACCTAAGGAACCAGACCTTGAAGAACTTCCTCCATCATCCAGAAACATCAAAAATCACAGACAAAATCATTTTACTCAGTAGTACTTAAGAAAACATAGTAAACATGAATAAAGTAGTTCATCTTGCTGTTTTTTCCAGGCTTTTGAGACAAAGTTAGTGAACTTAAACACATCAGAACTGAACATCAAATTTTTTATATCATAAAAGAGAATCAGAATTTCAGGGAGTTGTGGAGCCATTTCATGGAAAATTAACTTTTCAGATAATCAAAGTTTAAACGAGATAAAAAAGCTGAAAAAGTCGAAAAGAAAAGACGGTGAGTGAGCCACTTTAGTTCTGCTGCAAACATACAGGTACAAATCCTGTGCAACACTCAATACTGAAGACAAAGTTTACCCTTTGTCCCTGACCTCTGACCTCTAAAGACACACACGCATGGTTTATAAAGAGACCGCTGTGAAGTTGGGAATGCTTTTTTGATTATAATGTGAAATGCAGACACATTTGTGCCCTGAGCTTTTTATATGTTACCCCTTGATATGTCACACAGTGCTACCTTTACAAATTTTGGGGTAAATATTGAATTATTTATTATTTTTCCTGTTAGGCATCGGCAGGACATAGCTTTAAATGTGTTTTCATGATCAGACAGATGCTTTCTGTCTGCCTGGAAAAGATCAGACAGATTTTGGCTCGTTTGCAGTTTGTAAATTCGCTCTTCTTTGTTCTTCTCAGAGAAGAATTTGCTTTTCTAAGCCTCAGTGACGTACAGGGACCAAAATATTAACCCATCTCTTCTGACTTTGTAATCCATCCCTTAAGATCAATGACAATATCTTTCTTTTATGGAGAGCATTACAATGAAACTTCACACTGATGAATGCCAGAACAAATATGGATTTTTGTGCTCTTATATAGAAAGGACCTGTCTTATAGATGTCGGAGTCGGCCGACTCATTTCATCCTACAATGATACTAATGCTTGAATAATCTTTAATCTACTTTATGTAACCTTAGAGAGGAACAGTCCTCCATTTATCTGCCTCAGCGCTTCTCACTCGGTGTCATCAACACCCATGTTTAATTCTAAGTTAAAGCTTCTAAAGTTACACTCTCAGGTTTAATCTCCGCACTGTCTTTTTTTTTAGTTGTTCACACTGTCTTTCCTCAGCCTGAGTCGTCTTTTCTTTGAAAACGGAGAGCTGGCAGTTTTTCTATCTTTAAGCACGGCTTACAGACTACCTGGTTTCCTCAAATCGTTCGGAGGATTTAGAAAGAAGCTGTAACCTTTTAAACGGTGCCTCGTTCCCTCAGTCAGTGTTGACCTTTCTTAAGATTCACAATTTGGTCTTAGTCGGAAATACGACTTGACCTCTGAGTCACCTCTCCTCTGCTAAACTTTTTAAATGTGTTAAATGTGCTGTCATGCATCACAGAGCAGACACAGGCTGTCTCATTGTTGACAGTCAGATATTTTATCTAATTGTTTTATTAGCAAAGACTAATGGAGCATCAAAATGTCCCAAATGTTAATTAAACAAGAAGTCAGAAATGTATAATCATATTGATAAGTTATGTATAAATGAACCAGTAATTTGTGAAATAGTTAAAAAAAAATTGACCACATTATTATGAAATGTCACATCCTAATTCTTATGTAAATAGTAACTGACTTTTTATTGGAGTTCATTGTGAAAGTTCAGGTCTGCTGGTGATCTGCACTTTCACAATGTGTCTCTGACTCATCCTCCAATGTTCAGTTGTGATTCAGTGTATTTGGAATTGGTATTTTTAATTGAAACTCAACTAATATAAATGTCATGTTAAAAAGATGAGTAATAATATAGTATTTCTTTTTGATTAGGTTAATATTTTTATGAAATTTTGATTATGTCGCAATTTATTGATAAATTTCTATAATTACACTTAAAATCGTCCTATAATTCTTTAATTTTAGATTCCACATTTTTTAATTTCAATATTGAAGATGCTCCACACAAATTGTCAACAGTAAACATTCACTTATTTTTTAAAAAGTTAATTCTTGTTATTATCGAGCTGATCCGATGTATCTGCTATAAATAACATACAAACATGTACACTATGTACTTTGCACTGTGCAGCATTGCAGATATTCTCACTATTGCGGGTGAATCATGGCTGACTGAGATCTAATTAGGAGTGTAACACTGCCATGTAGGAGTTGTGCAATGTGACAATATTAGATATTGAAAGATTAAACTTTATACACGATCAGCCTTCACTGACAGGTCATTGGTTTTGTGTTTCAGTGTGTGTGTGTTTAGTGTCTCAGTCCAACCTGAAATACACTATGTGCTTGTCCCTTTCACATCTTCCCTGGGGAGACACATTAAACCAATAAAGACATACGTACGGCAGTGCCTGAATGAAAACACAGAAAAACTGGTCTTTTTAAAGAATTTTACACTAAGAACACAGACCTGGTTTGGATTTTTGAAAACTGACAAAGAGACAAAGACAGGAACTTGCAAAGAATGCAAAGATTAGTTTGCATGATAGATGGCAACATGAACCTTTATAACTACATCCAAAAAAAGCACCCAACACCCTGTAAGTGCATCAACTACAACTACAAAGCAAGAAGCTAAAAGGTCAAAATCAACCCCAACACAAGCAAAGAAACCTGCAAGAAAAAGAATCATGATAAGACCATTAAAGAGCCTGAAACATCTGGATTGCACACACCTGTTGCTGTGTTTTTTCCTCTGTAGTTAAGCTGTCAGAGTCAGTGGGTAAAATAGTGAGCTGGCACAAATAGTCAAATCTACCTTACAGGCAAACGGAAAAGTTTAGCATCCACTGAGCAGCACACTGTCGCAGTCTCTCTGGATGATCTGAAGGCTTCTTTTAATCCTCCCATGGGTATGACATGCATTGAAAAACAGTGGCTGAGAGTCAGCATGTGAGCTGCAGCAGCGATCGCTAATGAAACCATGTTTACTCTGCCAGTCAGACTGCTGTGATCTCTGTCTACCCAGCAAGTTCGCTCCAGAAACGGATCAATACCAGCAGTGATTGTATTGTGTTCAAGCACCGAAGCAGAGACAAGCTTCTTCTGAAACCAATTAGATGCTTTTTATCGACTCTTTGAGCAAACGTCGCGATGAAACAAGCTCTGCGCTGCCATGCAGTTTTGCAGTCCTCACCGCTTTAGACGAGTAATTCTCACTGAAACGAAAACCCCCTTTTTTTTCTTTTGCTCAACTTCTGAGCTGGTGGTGGCTGTATCATCAGCTGTGACAGGGTCAGCCAACAGAGCTCCAAGTTAGTTTGTATTCAAGGCATCAACACACTTCTGCAGGGACATCACTTTGTTTGAAGCGAGCATTCATGCAGCCAGCTAGAGGAGGAACAGATTTACTTCAAGTTTCGAGTCAGTGGAGGTGACACAGTGCAGACTGCAAGCAATAACTTGTTGAAAAAGGGTTCCCTTTAATCTAAAAGTTGCACCAAGGTGAAGGAGAATCATCCAAACAAGCCGCAGCAATTAAACTGTGTCACCTTCAGTATAACTCTCCCACTTTTTTCTCTCCTCATCGTCATAGCCTGACATTAAAAAAAAAAAAAATGCAAAGTGGTTATTTTAAAAAGAGTCAAGGCCTGCAGACAAATTGTAAATTCAATAATAGCTTCATGCATTAGGAACTCATAGATTGGGAATGGATTCATTGATTTTTTTTTTTCCTGTTTGAGTAATGAAAGCAGCATATTGTCTGTTTACTTGTTAGGAAAACATTCCTGCAGGAACTGGATGGAATAAATGGTGCTTTTGAAAATATTATTCGTGTGTCTTTGCACATTCTGTCACTGTTTCCTGGAAGCCTTTTTTTCACAGGCCTGTGTGGTCCTATGACAGCCTGTTTAGGAGGACAAACTATGATTTTCAGCGCTGTCGGTGAGCTGTCCTTTAGTTGGCGAAGTGATCCGTGCCCTCCAGCTCCTGGCCTGAATTCAAAATGCTTTTTAAACCAGAGGGACCACTGTAGCTGTTCTCTGGATAGGCGGACGAGAGAGAGCAGCATTTTAATGAGAGAATGTGGGAAGGCAGAGATGGATGGGCCACACAAGCGCGGACACGAATCCACCTAGCTTACACCAATCTGGATATATTCCTCTCACCCTTGTTTTGCTGATGTAAGCTTTCTCTCAAATAATGTAGCCTCACTTTTAGACCTGCTGAGCCCATAGAGAGGAAAAAGTGGCACCACATTAGTCAGATTTTCTCCCCCCCAAGAGTCGTCAAGTCCACGTCTGTCAAGTCACACTGTGTTTTCAAAGTCTTTGTGTGGGGATGAATGGCTTACCAAGATATAGCAGAGGTGAATGTAATATTTATGTCGCCGGAGACGAGAGCTTCATCAACTCTGCCGCCTTCAAAGGCTAGATGATCCTTTTAAAGCATCTTTCACCTCATAAGGGTTCATGTTTAAAGTCCCTGTATTCAGTGGAGTTTGGTTCAGGGTAGGTTGTGTCAGAGTCTTGGAAAAAGCTTCTTTTCAAGTCTTATGTTTTATGGTTAGTAATATGTATCGTCTTTTTTTTCTTGTTGTTTTTTCCTTTTTGTCTTGTCTTTTTTGTTTTGTTTGTTTTTTGTTTACTCTTTTCATAAACTTTACTTTTTACATTTTCAAAATATTATGTAATATAATATTAAATCAAGATATAAAAATAAAGAAAAGGTTAGCAGCTAGCACATTCTAAGCATTTCGTGCTTGACAGATGTTTGTCAGCTGATAAAATTGTTGATGATTGATCTTGAGTTGACTCATTGATTAATAATTTTTTTACTTCAACACCAATTTTAAGTATAAGTAGACAGTATATAGTATAATAATGATAATAGTCTCTAGCAAACTGATATTACCTAATAGCTCTGTTTCATAACAGATATTTTGTTACTGATGACATGACAGATATTTTATTGTAAACTTTTTGAGAAATCACAATATATGCATTGAAAAAAATACTTAACTTAGTAATTTCACATAAATTTTATCCTAAAATTCTATGTTTAGAAAACAGAAAACAATGATTATAATTTATGCAACAATGCAGAAGACAGACCCCCAGTATAAGTAAAATTTATAGGAAAAACACAAGAGACAAAGCAGCTGAGTTAAAACACATCTACCTAACAGTAAAAAGAACAGACTAAAACCCAGAAAACAAGAGGGAGAGACTGTAGATTCAGCCTCTTAGAGCTCCACTTCCTCTCACAGGGCCATTTATCAGTTCATCTCCAATGGAGAGTAATGCAATGATCCATGCACTGTGAAAGTGCTATTATCCATCCGGCTCTCCAGACAGTGAGAATCCTCAGCTGGAGAGGCAGCGATCAGCACGTTGCTGCTCAGAGATAATGGGCTTAAGTTGTCAGTATAGTACCGAGGCATTAAGAAAGCAAAAGAGTTGTGTTGTGACGTCTTGAGCTCGACGTGAACTCTAACAAGGGCCGTGTTTCACCATAAAGAGATCATTAAAGAGTTTACACACTCGTTTGGCTCTTAATGTTCCACTCTTTCTTTCTTCTTTGCATTCTGTCAGCCTGTCTGCCTTCCTGTCTGTCTCTCTTTCCTTCCTTTTATCCGCCCTGCTGCCTGTCTTTCTGTCCATCCATCAGTCAGTCTTTCTGTTTGTATTTCTGTCTTTCTGTCACTCTTTCTTTCCCTTTATCTCTCTCTGCCTGTCCTTTTGTTTATCTGCTTGTCTCTCTGTCTGCCAGTCTGTCTTTCTGTCAGTCTGTCCATCCTTTTTTCTCTTTTTATTTTCGTGTTTTTTGTTCTTCTCTGTTCATGTTTTTGTCTAACCATTCTTGTCTTTCTGTATTTCTTTCTTTCTCCATATTCCTGCTGACCGCATGATGCCAACTCTCCACCAAACAGCTCGCTCTAATAACATTCTCATGCTCTCCCCGTGTTGCATAATTGTGAAACTGTGTGCTGGTCTCTTACTCAGCAAAACGGTGATTAACATTGTGATTTCACAAGCAGCATTACGCAGATTACTCTGCAGTTTTTTACCCTCACTGACAGGCTCGCTCCTCCCCTCTGCTCATCCTTTCCGCTCCTTGTTTGCATCTACAGGGTGTGCATGAAAAACAGGCTGTCAGGTTTGACCTGCAGCCAGCTCTGCTCTGTGTGTGTTTGTGTGTGTGTGTTTGTGCAGAAGTTAGCACCATAGGATTAACTGGAGGTTCATATTGAAGTGTCAGCCACATGTGCCCTGAGCCGTCACAGTTTGTTCCTGAGGCAGCAGCATCTTGATACTTTAACACATGAGATTTAGTTGCTGACTCGGTCTGCTGGCGTTTATCGTTCATGGTTCTACGGTCAATAAGATGCACTCTGAGCTCTTATTGACTTGGATTGTAATACTTAATTTATTCAGACAGCCAGATGGTAAAATCAGCTAATAGGACATTGTAACAAATAGTATTCAGTATAGAAATAGAGTCTTTACTTTCACACCTCAGTGTGTTTTGATTTTTTGCCCCCGCAGCCATCAGTTACAGGCAGCTATCAGTGCAGCGCCATTCGCCCCGTCCATCTCTTATCGCTGACCACTCTGCAGTTCTGACATTGATTTATCGCTCTCTTCCCCCCATTATCCATTACCTGCCACACAGTCCCAAAGGTGGCACTGTGTGTTACCAGAGACAGGTTCAACCATCATTCACACACACATCCCTGTCACTCCCCTCCCCCACGCGCTTACATCTCATTTAAGGGGTTATCGACGTGGCCCCCTTTACTACAGTCAGTAGGTTGGGTCCCTGGGAGGAGGTTGAAGATCTCACTCAAGAGTAATTGACCCTTTTGCTGCATTGGTGGCATTACTCGTGATCAATATCTAACCTGCAACATGAGCTCTTCTTTTGTTCGTCTAAACTAGATGCAAACTTGGAAGTTGGAACCAAACAGCCGGCGTTCACTTAAATGACTTTTTACTTAATGTTGCGACATAAATTGCATGATATCTATCTCTTATTACCTTTTAAAGTTCATATAGTTTAGAACTGATCCTGTTTTTTGTGTTTTGTTCCACAGGGGAGCAATGTAATGGAGGACCAGGACCTGAGAGAGATTGGGATCACAGATCCAAGCCACAGAAAGAAGATCCTGCACGCGGCACGTTCGTTACCCAAGGTGACAATTAATTGATCACTACTTCTGTGTATATCTCATCATGATATGACCCCATTATCTTATAGATGCTAGATCACAGGGTCCTAATATCATCTTAATACCAAGGCAGTGGCTCAGTGTAGGAAAGTAAATAATTTAATTTATCCAAGTACTGTTCTTAAAGTGCCAGTTCATCCACATCAGAGCCTTGTGGCAGAGTTGAAAGGTCACCACTCGGTAAAGCAGGAACAGCCTTATAGAGCTGATAGTCAAAGCTCACCAGCCATTAGAACTAACTCTTTAACTTGTTGTGTTTAATTGTCCAGTTGGGGCCATGTGTCTTGTTTCAAAAGTATTTGGTTGTCAAAAATTCCACCAAAAAGTTTTTTCCCCTCTAAGGTTCTTAGTTTATTTCACTTAAGTTGGAGAACTAAGATTATCTAAAATTGCAAAACAAAAAGAGAAGATAAAACTGAACTATGAATATAAATTTGCTTTGCTGAACTTTGCTATTTTTTTTATCAGTCTTTTCCTTCTATAAATCATCTTATGACACCTCAGATTCATCCGAAAACTCAGATTTTATCCTTTTCCCAAGGTTAGAAACATCTGAACTAAACAAACAGCATATAAAGTAGATAAACCAGCTCCACCCTGAACAGCAACAACATTAAAATGCCATTTACACACTGCTGCGTTAAACAATAATATCAGTTACAGTGTTTCTTTTTGCAGAATGAGTACTTTTGCTTTGGATATTTTAAGTACATTTAGCTAATTATGCTAGCAGAAGTATGCAGCACATATGCAGTATGTTAAGTGTAAAGCCTGGTTCCTCCTTTTAGTTCTGTATGAGTGTACTTGTGTGAGGTTACTGCAGTCAGAAGGTGAAATGGTTAAAAACAGGCAGCACGTCGCTGTCCCGAAGTCCTCAAAGCGTCAGTAAATGATTAAGTCTTCTCCTCCAGGTGAAAGCGCTGGGCTGTGACGGCAGCAGCTCCCTGTCATCTTGGCTGGAGAACCTGGGCCTGCACGAGTACTTGCACAACTTCCTGGCCAGCGGCTACCGCTCTCTAGACTGTGTCAAAAACCTGTGGGAGCTGGAGATTGTCAATGTGAGTCACGGGGACGTTCGGGGACTATAAGGAGTATCAGAGGGTGAAATTAGTTTACAGTGTGTTGCAGAAAATCCAGGATAAGGGACAAGTTTGACAGTTTACTCCGGCTTTGGTTTGAGGTGGCAGGAAGCTCAAACTTTGAAGGTGAATACAAAAACTTTGGAGCTGAATGCTTGGAAAGCTGTTTCCATTGCTTCAGTTCGTAAGAGTTTCTAAGGACAGGATACAAACAATGACAAGGAAACAAAACACAGTGGTAAAACAGATGATTTAGTAAGAGTTATTCCATAATAACATATCTGGGGTCTTATTTAAGGTTAGCTAGTTGAAGAGGGGAAGATTGTTATGACTAGTTTAGCATCAGTGTCTGATGTTTTTTGGTTTGCCTCCAACTTTGCAGCACTTCTGCCTGCTCTGCTGTTGCTTCACATGTTCACTGGATAATTTCCTCTTTCCTCCAGGTGCTAAAGATCTCCCTACTTGGTCACAGGAAACGCATCATTGCCTCTTTAGCTGAGAGGCCCTATGAGGAGCCTCCAGTGAAGCCTCCTCGCTTGTCTCAGATCAGGGTGAGGACCTTCAGACTCCTACACTGTAAACACTCTCTCAACCTCACACTCATCTGCATTTTTCTCACACACTTAAAAAAAAAACATTTGTGTCCAGAGGAGATAAATGAGAATTTGATTATTCTTCCTCCTCTGGGGCCCAAGTTTTTATAAAAGATGAAAGACAAACATGGAAACTAACCGTTTGTCCGTCTGTCTGTCCAGTGCCAGGACCTTCCTGGATCTCAGACCTCGTCCCCCCTCAGTCAAACCGAATGCTACACAGGACGCTCGATGGACCCTCTGCTGCCGATAGGAGAGCCGGGGAGGAAAAAAGTGCCAGATGACTACGACGTTACCCAAAGATATCGGGGCGAAAGACACAGAGCGCACGTACGTGTCCCTCATTTCAGCAATTTGCAGTTGCAGTTTGTGGTGTTGTGATCACCATGGGCCTCTGCTGGTCTTGTAATAACACCTCTTTGTTTTTTTTTCCAGGACTGGTATGAAGATCGGCATCGAGAGCCCCGTCTGACCTTACGGCCGCCTAGTCTGGCAGCACCGTACGCCCCAGTCCAGAACTGGCACCATCAACCTGAGAAACTCATCTTTGAATCCTGCGCTTATGAAGCCAACGTACGTTCACGCCGTTTTCTTTTCACGTGATGCAGTTTTCATTGAACAAAAACACACCAACAGCTCTCCTTTTTCCCCTTGCAGTACCTCGGATCCATGCTTATCAAGGATCTGCGGGGTACAGAGTCCACGCAGGATGCCTGTGCCAAAATGAGGGTACGCTAAAATATCTGTTCTCTGATTTAAAGGGACAGACACAAAACATTATTCATATATAATACAAGTGAATGATGAATTACCTGAACGTCTTTTATGTTTGTGCTTCTTTTTTTCCTCTAGAGGTCGACAGAACAAATGAGAAAGGTCCCCACCATCGTCCTCTCCATCACCTATAAGGGTGTGAAGTTCATTGATGCAGCCAATAAGGTGAGCGGTTACACGCACACACAGCCCCGCTCAGTGTGGAAGTCTTTAGAGTCATGTTTTACATCAAATTGGACCAAGTGCAAATACCATGTTTCCTTTTCCAGACGTCTTGAGATCATGTGCGTGAAGTGTTGCACTCAAATACCAAGCGGCTTCTTTTAAATGTCAGGCCTGCAAGTTTGTGTCAGCTTTGTTCATGTTTATATTTCCTGACAGGGAGCAAGTCTGCTCATATTGACATTTATTTGACATTAATAAAAAAAAGACTGTGAAAGCTTGCCTTAGAAACTCAGCCCAGCATCACTTTGTATGGCTGCTTTTTATTGCAATGAATGTGAGTAATGATTTATGTCTCGATGTTTCCACCTTAATGGTTGGCCTCTGTCATAATTATGAGCCTTCATTTTTCAGGATGCGCCACTTTCCGCATTGAAGTTCTGTCTTAAACAAGTTTTTATTCTTTGATACTCTTATTACACCATCAAATAGAAGTTCAGAACATAATTTGTAGTCTGCAAGGTCTCATCAGTGAGAGTTTTTCTGCTTCTCCTCTCTGTGCAGAACATCATTGCAGAGCATGAGATCCGTAACATCTCGTGTGCAGCCCAGGATCCAGAGGACTTGTGCACGTTTGCCTACATCACCAAGGACCTGCAGACCAGCCACCATTACTGCCATGTGTTCAGCACAGTAGACGTGGTAAGGACCCTTGTTTCTGTGTCTGAGAACGGAAAACAAACAGGTTTTTCAGTCTTAGGGTGAATTATGTCAGCTTACTTTGACATGAAATGGCATTTAAAGTTAAAGAGGAATTCCAGTGTGCAAATTACAGGTACTCACTGAAGCCTGTGAGTGGCGAAAAAGTTAGCTTTAGTGAGCATAATAAAGATCATATTACGATAGGTTTTAGTTACCACAAAGGATTTCTTTGTCAGCCATTACCGCACATTCGTAGCTGCCCCCCTGAGGCAAACCCACTGAGAAAATTGCTAACTTTTGCTAAGTACCAATCATTGGTAGATCAGAGCGTGAAGAAATGGGGCCAGGCTTAAAAAATACTGGAATTCTCCTTTAACAAGGTAAAAATACTAGAAGCAGTATTTTTAATGTTAAAAACTTTCCTAACTGGTGAATTTGAATTCCTCCCATTTAACACTGAAGAGATGTGACAGCCTGCATGGTCAACACTGTTATCTCCGGACTGCCCGGTCTCCTCGAGGTGTCACGCTTCAGCTGGAACTGATTACTTTCTTGTAGACACATTGCTACTCATGCCATGATAACTAGCCTCCCCATTACCCACTCTGCCCCCCTGAGATCTGATGATTATCCTGCTAATCTGCCTCATAATGCAGCCACGGTCATTGCGGACTAAAGTCAGCCCAGCAGTGCTGAGTTTCCTCTGGGTGACTCTGATGTCCTCTGTGGGGATGAAACAAAGGAATTCCCCTCAGTACAGAAAACACATAAGCAGTTTGATAACCGCCAATGGCCTTAGATGTCACGAGATGTGATCAGTTATTTAAAAACTGCATTGACCAGACTGCTGCTATCAGCCTCCACCAGACACCATTTTCACCACACAAAGAGGGAACACAGAGCTAATGGCATCTGTAAGGCGAGAGACACAGCAGGACATCAAGTTAACAGACGACGCATTTGTCTCGGAGCAAATTCTCCATCAAAGGATATGCAGATGTTTTCCGAGCTCTGCGTTCTGTGTCTGTTCCCGCTATATGATTGCTTTTTTTTTTACTTCCTCAGGCATGTAGTGTGAAGCTTGTAGCCTCTGTCTTTAGTTGGAGGCGCTTGTTCATATTTGGAGGCTGTCAGTGTTTAACAATATAGTGCAGCAGCAGCTTTAATACTAAGCTACAGCGGATTTATCCCGTTCAGGTACTGAAGGGAGCTGCTTGCTGCTGCAAAATACTCCAGAGATTACTGCCATTTCTTCCTTGTTATGCAATTTTGTTTTGAAGAAGTTTTAGGGAGAAAAAATAAAACTTTATTCTGAAATATTTTACTGTCTCACCGTGTTGTTCTCTGGGAGTTTCAGAGTCCAGAATAGTTTAAAACGACCTTGTCTTCCTGTTTCTCCCTTCCTGTGTAGAACCTGACCTATGAGATTATTCTGACGCTCGGCCAGGCGTTTGAAGTAGCCTATCAGCTCGCTCTGCAGGCTCAGAGGACCAAACAGCACCAGAACCTCCCTGTAGGACCTGGTTCAGACGTCATTGAGACCAAGTCCAGCAGACCTGTACCCAAACCAAGAGGCAGTGTACGGAAGTCAGCGGTGAGTTGTACTCCAGACGTTCTGAATCACAACACACCATTTAAATTTTCACACATATACATGTGTGGACATTTAAATAAACAGTTTGTTGTGTAATTTCTGCCACAATGATGCAAGAACTGCAGGAGGTAAAAGGGACGGGTGTCTGCTGGTGTCAGTTTTTGAAGTCTGACCGACTGATTCGGCCCGTTAATCAACCCTGTCAGCAGCTGGAGGAGCAGCAGTGGACATGATGAACATCTCATAGAGGGTTTGAGGGGACTTTAAAACTCTCAGTCTTGATTGCCACAAATTTGCATCAGCATTTTCGAGTTTTTATGGTCATGATTTCATGAAATCTGAGCACACAATTCTGTTTCACATCAGATTCAGAGGGCATTACATTAAGTGTGGACATCATTATACCCAATGTCCATCAAAAATCAGCATCCTTAAATCCACCACTGAGAAATCAGTGAAAAAAAAATATGGCCTTTATTTTAAGTTTGCTTGAGTATCACATTAATCCACTGTTTTTTTCTGTACATGCATGAATTGTTTGCAAAAAGGAACAGCTAATAGCTAATTCAACATACTTTTAATCATGCTAACTTACCAAACTCAAAACAAACAGGCTACGAACAGAGCTTAAGCTGTTAAACCACAGACAAACCCAGATAAAGGCCACATGTTGAGACTCATTAGTCTCATAATAAAGTTTAAACTCGAAAAGTGTTGCAGGAATTTTGATCCCTTAAGATTCTTTTACCCTCCGTGCACTTTGGAGGTTGGAGAAGTCGTGTCTGAAACCTCGACTCCACAAAAAATGTATCCAAACATGACTCAGACATTCTGACACCTAATGTTTTCTTTAGTCTTTTAAACTAAATTTAAGCATAATTTGCCTCAAGAACTAAAAAAAAAAAAGCCATCAGACAAGTCAAAGAACATTTTTGTCAGTCTGAAGCTCTTCATTATCAGTGTGATCGCACTGTGTTGATGTTTGCTCGGTCATTAGCATTAAAACCATTAAGAAAGGAGCTCGAGCTGAATTTCAATGAGGTAACTACACCTCAGGGACCAGACGCACATCTCTGACTGCAGCTTAATGAACTCAGCAGGATCACGGATGGATGTGATGGATGCTGTCACTCCGGTGTCTGTCTGCCTTCCTCACTATGTACTTTTAAAGACACTTCTTCAACTTCTGTAAACAAATGTTGCTTTCCAGAAACACTTTGTCTCACACTGTCGCAGACTCTGACACTAGTTTAACAACGGTCTGATCAGTGTTTTCTTCTCCTCCTTCTTTTTCTCTTTCTTCCTCTTCTTTTTCTTCATCTTTTTCTACTTCTTGCCCTCATCCTCTTCTCCTCCTTCCTCTTTCTTCTTGTCTTCTTCTTCTCTTTTGTTTTCCTCTTTTCCTCTTAATCTCCTTCCTCTTCTACCTCTTCTTTTGCTTATTAATCTTTCTTTTTTCACCCCCTTTCTCTTTCCTCCTCATCTTTCTTTTCACCCTTTTCATCTCTGTCCTCTCCACCTTCTTCTTCTTCATCTTTCTCCTCTTCATCTCCTCCTCCTCTCTCTTCCTGGTGGTGTTTATCTCTCCCAGGACTCTCCTCCTCCTCTCGACAGTCGTTGCTGTTACTGTTACACCTGCACCACCCACCGTCCCTCCTTCTTACCGCTGCACTCTGCCAGCCCTGCTGCCCAGGTGCTGCCTTCGCGTCCTCGTCTCATCCTGTCTCATGTCCAACCTCTCACACTTCTGCTCCTTTTCTCTGCCTTCCTGTTTGTTTCTTTCATTTCCTCTCACAGCCCTAAATGTTCCATATTTTTGTGTCTGCATTTTGTGCCTTTAACTCATTTTTTCTGTAAATTTCTGATGCTGTTAATGTGGTTTGCAGAAAAAATGTATGTGGACTGATGAATGCTTTAAATATTTCTTTTGACTCAGGTGCCCCCTAGTGACAGTTTAATAGTAACACAAGCAGTGCTGACACTTACAGAGAAACACTCAGGACTTTTCTTCTTAAATGTTAATCCTTAAATTTTATTCTTGATTGAGAACAACAATTAGCTAATAGTTTTTAATAGTAAATTAAACTTGTAATCACTTAATTGTTTAAACAGCTCTTTCCAAGGTTAAGAAGGACCACAAAAAAGCACATAAATAGGACAAAATTTTATAACTATCATTAATGGTTAATATTCATTGCATTGTACAGCTGTAGTAGTTATCTTACTCCTGTCATTTTTATTCACATTCAGCGCAAACACAGAGTTAGAGCTTTAAATAAAGCCCAATGAGTAAATCTTACGTAAACATCAGCACAAGACTTTGCAGCCTGTTGGTTAGGTTTCGCTTGGGTAATAGTAAAAGAGATTTATGCATTATTATTATTCTTACAAAGCATAAAGACCTGTTGAATAAGACGCTGACCTCACGGGCTCACCAACATGAAAGAACAGTCACAAGAGATGATTCATAGACAGTTTTACTGTTACTGACCAAACCCGTATTTTGAGTTAACTGAGTTAATGCCTTGATGTCCACCCCTGTTCCAGGCCGAGACTTTGACGCCCTCTGTTTTGTGTTTACAGGGGGACCTCGTGGAACAGGAGGGGGACTCTCAGTCCCAGGGCAGCGCCACGTGGCTGGTGGACCCCAAGGAATCCAAGCGCACTATCAGCACTAAGTACGAGACCACCATATTCTGAGTGGACCCCTCTTCCTCCTCCTCCTGACCTCTGACCTCTGGGCCTGGTCTCACCCCTCTCCTCCTCCCCCTTCCTTCTGTGTGCCTTTCACTGTGACTCTTGCCTCTCTGGGCTGGACCCCTGCCTCTCCTCCCTCACCCCGTCTCCCCTTCAGCCATCTCCTGTGTCCTCATCTGAAAACAACACAACCTGCAACAGCTCAACCCGGTGCTCTGCTCCTCCCTTATGCACCGCTTCTACACTTTTTAATGATTGTTAGCGCAAAACCCTCCACTTTAACAACCCTCCTCTAGCTGGTGTCACTCACACTACCAGACTCACCCTCCCTGTTATTTTCCTTTCTGTTTACCTTGGATGCTTCCTGAACTCTGTGTACAATGCTTCCCCTTTTCCCCCTCAGTCAACATCCCACGATCTCTCGGTGATGAGCTCTTCTTTTTCTTGGTGCTTTTCCTGCTCTGTTAGGCGACGGCCACTCTGAGGCTTTTCACTCGCAACTTTCAACTCCTGACTTCTCCGAGTGCTGAGAAAATCTGAATTATCACAGCTGAGGGTGACCCGCTGCACACATCCTGTACCTGGATGGACATGTTTCCTGAGGAAACTGAGAAAACTGGTTCTGTAACTCTGTTCTGGACTTCGGCAGAATGTTTCTGTTCAGTGGAAGTCAGAGGTCGTGGTGTTATAGAGAGGCTCCTCTGGATTAACTGAGGGGGATATTTTTCCTCTGTCAGCATTCTGCTCGAAGCCAAAGGAGGCTAAGATCCTAGCACTGTGATAAAGCCCTTTTGGAGCTAATGAAGTAAGCATTTTGGGGGATTTTCTAGTGGGAGGGAAAGGGGAACAGGATAGGGCAAAAAGGCTGATACACACCCGCATATTAGCGGTCTGGAAGATAGACAGTCCAAGCCTTCTTAAGACTGGCGTGCCCTCCTGTCTGTCAATCAGAGCAGCAGGATTTAAACCTGATGCTTCCACTGGAGTGAACTAACTATAACTAAGCACTTTTACCAAATCCCCAAGTGTGTAAGAATAAGTGCATCTTCCTCTGTCCTGTCTCTCTTTTTCTTCTTTTCACGACAAATGCCTTCTCTGTTCATCCTGTCAGCATTGCCTTTTCTTTTGCCAATCACACCGGGTTAATATTTCACAGCTGCTGGTGAAAAGAGTTAATCATTGTAAAAAAAAAAAATAAAGGGGAGGGGGGAGAATCTGTTACCGTCATGCTGTTAGTTTTACTTCATGTTAACCTCACTGCATTGTGTGTGTGTGTGTGTCTGTGTGTCCCTTCCCTGTAGCTGAACACTGTGGCCACTCCCAGCAGCCAGTAAGAAAGGACAGGAATGAGACCTGTTGCATGATGGGTAGGGTGTTTTGTTGGAAATGTGACCCACTTCCCATGCAGATCACACCACCGTCTGGATCGTGCTCATCACAGTGACACTCGGGGGGTCCGGAGACGGAAACAGATACACTTTCAACACTGTGCATCCCGTCGGTTCATGTGAACACACCGACGTCATCAGGTTTATGGCGACTTGTGTCTGTACCTGCAGGTAGATTTGGTCTGCAGCAGACGGGGGCATCAATCAATGGATTCAGACAAACATGACAAACGTGACAAAAGTGTTTAATGCTCCAATGATAGAAACCATCAAACATCAGAAACATTTAACTTCCTGTCTGTCAGAAAGGGATGTTTGTCCCAGTCACATGTATTTTTCATGCTTAATGTTTTTTCCTGAGAAATGAGCGGCCGCTTCCTGAACACCCACCAGGCCTCCCCCAGAGAGTCAGTGTTTACTCTTCCAGGTAATAAACCTGCAATGTTTCAATGCAGAGCTTGTTGTTAAAGGGGGAGTGGCTGAGATGAGGAACATCCTTTTTTTGTGTGTGTGTGTGTGTGTGTTATGATACCAAGGTACATCAAACAGAGACCTCACACTATCGGTACACACTCCTTCCTGGATTATTCGTCCCATTTGTATCCACTCACACGCGTCACGTTGTGATCATCAGCTTCTCATCAACAACATATACTGTACATGTTTAACTGTGATTTAAAAAAAATGTAATCTTGCACGGGAGGAACTGTCTAACCAAACTCAGAGGGCAGAGGAACTGACACTACAGAGACTGTTTTTTTTAAATAATAATGATAAAAACAAACCAGGGGGTGGCTTTTATTTTATTTGAAAGTTTTCTCTCTCTTTTTTTTTGTATGTTTTAAATGTTTTACAGGACAACTTTGTGTCCTTAATGCTGGAACTGGATCAGATGTAGTTCTCTCTCTCTCTCTCCTTCCCTGCTCTGTTGTTTAGTTTAATTTAGACGAGATGATTCACCAAACCTGCCACGCAGGCTGGTACGTGTTTTAGATTTTAGCTGCAGATCAGAACAATAGGGCACAGCATGTTTCTCCTAGCTAACTCCCAGTATGTAGACTGTTAATGGTACTTCTCGTTCAGCCGATGTGTAAATGGGTACATAGTCAGACGATTTTTGATTTAACTGTTGTATATGTGGTACGTTGTCAGGCCAGTACAATAACTCTATGGTACACTGTCTTCAGCTTGCTGGTTGTTGGTACCTCCAGCCATCAGCCTGGTCCCGTTCTGCTTTTGCACACTGCTGAGGATCAGGAGAGATATTCGGGGACTAATCTGATGACCACATAGATGAGAATAATATGTACATAAATCTGGCGGTCTGTATTTTGATACTTGAATGATTTTTGCTTTTATAGATATCTATCTATCTATATATATATATATGTA